>BSBM01000903.1:600000-1127500 GCA_027924585.1 Larix kaempferi
GAGTTTAATTATACGGTGATCTGGCGTGTTTATAGATCTACCACAGAGATCAAAGATAATGGAACATAAATCAAGAAACGGAGATTCATAACAGAGGACCACTATTACAGTACGAAGTCAATTTGTAAAATGATTATATGCTCAGAGATCAATTATTATAGCTTGAATTTAATTTATGAAATGGTTATACGCCAACCATAACCAGAGATTCAATATTTAAGCTTGAATTTTAATTTGTGAAATGGTTATAAGCCAACAAACAACAGGGATTCAATATTGTAGCTTGAATTCGGTAGAGGAATGTTGATAAGGAGAGATTATATGATTCCAATTTCCAGATATCCACTAATCAACAGAGGTCAATGCTCCAGATTAAATTTGTAACACGGTTGATACGATAATCAAGGGATCAATGTTCCCTATTTAATTCATATAATGTCTGATACGCTAATCACAACCAGAGATCGAATGCTCCATCTTCAATTTATAAATGTCTGATACGATATTCACAACCAGAGGTCAAATGCCACAGATTCAATTTAATGAAAGGTCTATACGATATCAAAATAAAGCTCGATATGATTTAGCTCCAGATTCACTTTAAAAAGAAGGTTGCCACGCTAATCAACAAAGATTCAATATGGTAGCTTGAATTTAGTAGAGTAATGTTGATAAGCAGCGATTAAATGAACACAAATTCCAGTTATCCACAACGAAGACATCATATTGTACAGAAAATGGGTAACTACAGAGTTAATGCGAATTCGTCCTCCAGATAGCCTTAACAAGTCAATTCATGTTGTTTCAGAAAATGGAATTTAAACATAGTAAAATGAATTCGTTTCCAGAGACCCATGGAAGAGATAAAAATAATTTGCACAGAGTTTAAATAGAAGGGATCTTTCTGTATTCAACCCAATTTGTCGAGGTTTGAAATTATCCAGATTGCGGAAGTAATTCGGAAATTTAAACACAGGGATTTGAAAGAATCAACTCTGAATTTAAACACAGGGATTTGAAAGAATCAACTCTGAGTTTAAACAATACAACCGTGAATAGGCAGGTGGCAAAATAAACCCCTATTCGATCTTCTGTTCTAGCACATGATGTTTTGACAGCTACCTGTATACTTTTCTGATCCAGAACTGAATATTTAATTAGTAGACGGAAATAGGGAATTGAGGAGGATTACGATCTCAACGACCGGATGGAGATTGTTACGGTCGCACCTCCTTCTTAATTACTTCATGTGCATAACAGCTATAATTACTGTTGTCAATCATTAATGAATTTTAACTACCCAGAATCATCTACATGAATTCGATTGAATAGTTTGTAATGCCTCTAGAATGACTGTGGACCTTAAGGGCACCTGTCGCGTGACCCGGCTGAACAACTTCGATATAGTGGTCTCTTGAGCCTTGTTATGTCTTAAATAATTGAGGAAAACCTGAAGATGTGAATGACGACAATGATTGATAAATGAATTAAGGAATTAAATTCTATGTGTGGCGAGGGATAATTGATTGATTACATCTTGATTAATGATTATCCTTGATTGATCAAGTCAAAGTGTAGTGGGACAGTGACAGTCCTAGCTCTGTGACTTGGGGGGACGCAACTGAGATGCGTCATAGATTTCTACATTTATTCTGAACTTCGGGACGAAGTTCTAAATAAGTAGGGGTGTATGTAGTGCCCCTAGACTACTATAGACATTGAGGGGCACCTGCTGAGTGACCCAACTATTTAAAGCATAAATAAAATAACCCTATGATTTTATTTTTGAGTATATTTATGATTGCAATTGATTGATATATGTGCATTTGGGTAGTTATTGTGAATGGACGATTTTGTGTTGTTAATGATTAACTTTGATATGAATGATGCTTAACGACTAGCTGTTCAATTGATTATGTGATTAGATGAATGAGTAATGATTGAGTAAATTATAGATGCTTAATGAAGCAGCAGATTTATAAATCAAATTGTGATTATTGAGGACAGTGCTACTAATTTACGTTTGTGAGAATAGTGTGTAGCGACAGGTGAAACGGTTCACCGACGGACACACAAAGGAATATGAAGGGTCGTAGAGTACGGGTAAATCACACACAAGGAGAGTGACGACGATGTCCACTTCCGACAGAATACCACGCTTGAGCAGATAAGCATTGATCCGCTTGCTCAAGAGGAAAGCGTGAGGGCGTACGAGGTGAGCCACGACGGAGCTGGTCACGTACGAGTTGGGGGGGCGCGCAGTGAGAACGGACTCACTCCTCAACGCCATTAGTCCCTAATAGCGTGTAGACGGAGGATGGAAGGTAACGGCTCCTGAAATCCCTACATAAAGTTCCCGCAAGTCAAAATAGAAGGATGACGGCAGAAGGGCCCGACGGTGCGGTACCCTGCCGAGAACGGAAAGAACAGACACAAGGGCCCAACGATGTGGTACCTTGCCAAGGAATGGAAACTACGGACGACTGGACCCGATGGAGTGGTGCCATGTCGGGGAAATTAAATTAAGGAACAAGGAGGCCCAATGGTGTGGCACCGGGGTCCTAGTAAAAGTTGATTGCTAAACTTAACTGCATTGAAACGTATAAGTTTGCACCTAGAACATTAGTTAGAAATGTATTTGAGAACTTTAGGCATTTGCACATAAATGATTACTTTGGCATTTAAATAATATTAAGTGTTATTTAGGCATTTGCACATGAAAGGATACTTCTGATTATTCAAAAATATTATAAATATGTATTTAGGAGCAAAATGGAATCCTAGGCATGGACACCTAGTCAACTCCACCTACACCACAAATCTAGGAGTTAAGTGAAATATCTAGGGGACAAACTTGAGCAAACTTAGGGATGTTGGTGCATCTCCTAGAGAAACTGACACATGGATGGGTGAGTTTTATTAATTTATTAATTTAATAAAATGAATATTTTTGCATGAAGCGACATGTGTCGCATGAGATTTTACTTTATAAGGAAGGCATTGGGAATGGGTAAAGGACCCAGACCCTGGATGACTATCGGAATATTGAGTTACCTCATGACTTGCTGCTATTAAGGGTTTGGCTGGAAATCTTGGTGGGGGGGAATCCCAAACTGGGTTTCATGAATATTTTTTTGTGTGTGAGCTCTACGACCCAAAGCTCGGGGGAGGCCATGCGACTGAAAGCATGAGCCTATGGTTGGGTGGCGAAGCTAACGGTTGCTTCGCCTACGGTTAAACGAGCTTTGTTGGAAGGATCCTACGGAAGACGAAGGCGACAATGGACCAGTCGGATCGGGTTGACAGGTTAAAGTTTTGCTTATTTTTGTTAAGTTATTCACGCTTTTTATTTTATTTTTCCAATAACTGTGATGGCTAATTTGTTTGTATGAAGTGGTTGAGTTTCAGGTTAAGCATGAAGGCCCCTACAGGAGGGGCACTACACAATCTAAAGGAAGGATCCAATTCCTTCCCTGTACTAGTGGCTGACCATGGGGAAGAAAGATGAAAGCATCAATTTCGCTTGACAAAGATAGGATAAAACTCAAAGGAAATGGAAAGAAAGTGATTGTACCAATTCACCCATCACAAGGAGATCCCTAGACAGAACCTGTCAACGACGACAACGACATCCGACAATTATATGAAGTAATGAAAAATGAGGACTATACCGAGCCAAATACACAAGGGGATCTCTTCCTCGGGAATCCCTCATTGGTCAGGTATAATTCATATGCTGAAATCTACGATTGGAAAATGGATAATTACGAATTGGAAGCACGCGAATGCTGGACAATTGAAGTTATCCCCAAAAAGAAAATCCAACAATGATTTTTTGTCTCCATCACTCCAAATATTTTTGAAAGAAAAATCAGAGAATACCCGACACTCACATCGGCGAGAAACAAATCGTCGAGTATCCCACCATTGAGATACAAAGAATGAGAGTCTCCCTCATCTCATGTCAAGGAGGTTTCAAAGAACATAGAAGAACAAGATCGACTTCAGAGCTTGGTCGAAACTTTCACATGTCAGGCTACAATATGGTGGGACACACACTAGTCGAGACTTCAGAATTGGTCCACGACGTCAACATACTTCGTCGAAAGATTCTGAGGAACAAAACTCACGGTACAAGCAAATATTCCAATTTTCACACAAGGGAAAGATCTTTAAAAACACATCGACAACTGTGAAAAGGAATGGAAAATATTAGGTTACAAAGACGAAAGAACATGGATGCACCTTTTTCCAAACACACTCAACGACCTAGAAAACAAATGGTATAAAATGGAAGAAGCAAGAGGAGAAACATTTATCTGGAAAGAACTTAAAGGAAAATTTATCAAAGATTTCACATTTTCTTCGCAAGATGATATATGAAGAGAAGCAAGTAATTAGGTGAAAAAAATTCTACAACCGACAAGTAGCAAAATATCATTAGATAATCAACAACAACTTGACCGACAAATTGTATCATGTAACAACATCATGTCGACTGAACTCCGTCACTTGACAAGACTAAAAATGGAAACGGATAAAACGGAAGGAAAAAGCTTCAAATGGAAATAAGAACATCCAGGCACATCAAAGTTGGTTAGAAATTTTTTTAATGTTGAAACGTAAGAGAAGGATGATCCTAAAAGGTTGACTGCAGAAGACTTCCCCTCAACATTTACACAGCTTAAAGAAGGTGAACAAAATATCAATGAAACCAGAGCACCCAAATGGATGGACGCACAAATTAAGATCAAAGAAATAAATATATCTAATGACAATAGACCCAAGATGGAAAAAATAGGTGATTATTGGAATGACGAACAAACAACAGAAATTGCAAACCTACTAAAAGAATTCAAAGATGTCTTTGCATGAGATTATAAATATCTAAAAGGACTTGTTCAAGAAATGGGAGAGATGAAGATCGACATCAAACCAAATGCAAAACCAATCATGAAGAGACCATACAAGCTCGCACATAAATACAAACAAATAGACAAGAAAGAAATAGACAACATGCTCGCTGTCGGAGTCATCTATCCTATTGATCAATTAGAGTGGGAAATCCCAATGGTTGTCTAGTCTAAAAAGCACGACCCGACACGACTATGAATATGCTTCGACTTCAGAGAACTCAATAAGGTAACACTTACAGACCCATTTCTGACTCCCTTTGCTGCCGAAATTATTAATGAAGTTGCGGGACATGAATGCTACTCGTTCACAGACGGAATTTCCAGATATAACCAAGTACCTATTACCAAAGAAGATCAGAAGAAGACGACATTTGTATGTGAATTTGGATCATTTGCATATAAAGTAATGCCATTCGGATTGAAAAGTGCACCAGTTGTGTTTTCAAGAATCATTGTCAAAGATTTCCAATAATATATCTACAAACCATGGCTATATATTTTGACGATTGGACGATCTACTCTATGTTGAGGGACCACTGCAAATGGTTACGACTTATGTTGAAAATATGCCGACAAATCCAACTAATATGTTATACAACTTGACAAGAACTTTATACTCAAAATGAAAACTCTAGCCATAAAAACTCAAAATATAGACATGGACCAAAACAATCGTTATTGTTGTTTACAAAAACCTTAAAATCAAGCCCTGAATTGAAAACTAACGCTACCGATAGCACACCTTTTTAGAAAAGATGGCATTATTATATGATTGTATCATAATTTAAAATTGTATTTATTAATTCTCTTAGTAACACTATATAAAACTAGCACCCAGTTAAACACAAATTATTCAAGAAATTATATCATCTCTCTTTCTATATAAAATAAACAAATTTATTATAGGATTCATAATAAAACCTATATTAAACCATAAAAGGTAGAAGTTATGATATTTGGCTGCACAGGGGAAGAAACACATTATACCATAAAACGAAAAATAGGTAGAACGAGAACTAGCCATAAAAATTCATATGTTTGCATCAAAAGCACTAAAAAACAACCCCAAAACCAGCCATGGGCAGTATCATTGCAATCAAAACCCTAAGTCAACCCCCAGATTGAAAATTGGACCTCCTAGAATTAAAAAAAAAAATTTAAAAAGTGAAAATAAAACAAAATGCAAAAGTTATTAAAATAAATTTAAAAAAATTATAAACAAGAAATTTAAGAAACAAAATTCAGAAAATGTAAAACATTAAAATTAAAATGAAACAAAATTTTCAAAATTTCAAAACAAAAAAAATTAACATTTAAAAAAATAAAAATACTTTAAACAATTTTATTTTTTTAAAATCAATTTTAAAAAAAATGGAAAAAAATATTGAAATGGACAAAATTATTTAAAAAATTTAAAGAAATTTAACAAAAAAATTGAAATTAAAAATTAAAAAGACGATTTTAAAAATTTTAAAACCAAACTTTAAGAAAAACAAAATTCAAAAAGTTTCAATTAAAAAAAAAAAAACATTTTAATTAAATGTTTTAATTAAAATTTAAAAAAAATAAATAAACAAAAAAAAACTAACCTAACCTAGACACCTAACTCCCCCTCATCCTCCCTTGCCCCCTCCCCCGCCTCCCCTCCCCACCCCTCCACCGCCTCCTCTCACCCCCACATCCACCTCCCTCTTCCCCTCCCCTCCCCCATGTCAACCTCCCTCCGCCCCTCCCCTACCCTCCCCTCCCCCTCCCTGTTCCCTGCTAGCTTCCCACGCAGCCACCTTCATGGGCAGCACGATTATCAGAATCGCGCCGCCATGAAGGGGCGGCGCATGGGTGAAGCAAGGAGTGGATCCGCTCCTTGCAAAACCCACGCACCACTCCTTCGCGGTGGCGCGATTCTAAGAATCACGCTTCCCGTGAAGGTGGTTGCGTGGGAAGCTCGTGGGGCGCAGGGAGGGGGAATGGGAGGGGGGAGAGGGGGGCGGGGAGCGGGAGTGGAGGGAGGGGAGGTGGGATAGGGGAAGGGGGAGGGAGGTGGGATAGGGGGAGGGGAGGGGAGGGGAGGGGAGGAGGGAGGTGGACATGGGGGGATGGAAGGCGGCGGAGGGGAGGGGAGGGGCAGAGGGAAGTGGACATGGGGAGAAGGGAGGCGACGGAGGGGAGGGGAGGGGAGGGGAGGGGAGGGGTAGAGGGAGGTGGACGTGGGGGGGGGGGAAGGGGGGGCAAGGCGGGGTAGGGGAGGTTAGGTTAGCGGTAGGGGAGTTTAGGTTAGGTTAGGTTAGATTTTTTTTTATTTTTTATTTTTTTAAAATTAAAATATTTTTTTAATTTTTGTTTGGTTTTTTATTTAAAAATTTTGTATTTCATTTTTTTTAATTCAAAATATTAGTTTGTTATAAATAAATTTAAATTTTTTTACAAATGTTAATTTTTTTTTAAAAATAGATTTTAATTTTTTTGAAATTTTATTTTAATTTTTTATTAAAATTTTGTTATTTTATAAATTTTGATTTTAAAAATTTTGTTTTTAAGTTTTATTTTGTTTTTATTTTTTATTTTATTTTGTTTTTGGGTGTTTATTTTTTATTTTTATCTTTAAATCTTAAGTTACATACTCAAAATAGTTGAAAAAACATTAAAATGGTTTAAAATGTCTTTAATTTCTATTTTTTTTACAACTTTGGCCATACAAATTACTTTTTTAAGTTAAAAGTTCGAAGAAAAAGCTTCAAAAATATATATGTTTTTCATTCTATCTAGCTTCTAAAATTTAAAAAAAAAATGAAAATGTATGTATTTTTTCTTTTTTTTTTAACTGAAACGTATATTTGATATTAAAAAAAAAAGAAATTATAGAGCCATAGATTGGCAATCAACAATAATTCACTAAGTCTGTATTTTGAACTATTGGAGATAGGGAGAATGCCCAATGCTGATAGACTGTCCGTTCTACAGCTATGAAAGAATTACTGCCTTGATATCTCATCTTCGTGTTCTGAAGTCCGATGCAAGAAAGATTCATAATCATAAAATTCAGTTTAATCCATGTTGTGGCCTTTGAATAACATAGTAACCTACAGCCTCTAGCTCCTCGAAAATGAAAATTGCCTTACGTTGCCAGACTTACCTCACCAGTCATACCTCATCCACTTTGTCTATTGCAACTGTCAGTACGTTATACAGGATACCAATTGCCAGAATGAATTCGTAAAGATGCAATTGCAGTATTTTTTGCATTCCGCTTTCTATAAACAGGGGGATTGCCTTATCTCTTCTCACGAATCCAATTTTCTATTTTAGAACTTTTCTTTTATATTTCCTATACCAGAAGAAAGGAATTTTTGTACATGAAGACATAGGCTCTGTGTTCATCGTTAAGGAATATGCTGAGAATCAATATCCTTGTTGGTAGTTCTAAGAATTCCCTGTCTGAGTTTGGAACCAGCATCAGCTTCTACATCTGCTTCATTATTTAAATTCCTTAAAATGTGATAAGCTCTGAATTCAGTAAATGTCTTGGAAATGCTCTGAATACGTTGTATAATTCGATTTAGATTAAGATTGCTGAGATTGTTGATAGCGTTGATGGATCTTATAATTATCATAGAGTCTCCAAACACTTGAAGCTTGTCGATCTTGTGCTCTTTGGAGATCTGAAAACCTTTCATCAAGGCTAAAGCTTCTGCAATGTTGCTTGTACAAGTGCCTAAACCCCATCTAAACTTCAGTCTCAAATCTCCTCCTCTTAGCATCAAAACTCCTCCAGCTCCTGCTACACCAGGATTTCTCTTGGATGCACCGTCAAAATGAAGACTGTCCATTTCTTAACTATTTCTCCAAGCTAGGAATTCAACTTTTGGTAGCCTGATTTGCCAGTTCGAAATTTGTCGCTGTTGATTGATAGTGCTTGGCCTAGGGAGAGTGTCACCAATCCAATTCCTTTCTTCCCTGCTTAAGTTAGCATCTGTCTTATAATTGGAATTGTTGAGGGACTCCAGCAATAGACCTTTGGCTTTGCCAGCAATTTGCAAAGGAGAGTAATGCTTGTCC
The DNA here is from genome assembly GCA_027924585.1 of Larix kaempferi. Taxonomy (NCBI): domain Eukaryota; kingdom Viridiplantae; phylum Streptophyta; class Pinopsida; order Pinales; family Pinaceae; genus Larix; species Larix kaempferi. The sequence continues at coordinate 608,973 of BSBM01000903.1, forward strand.
TAAAAGATTATGTTGTTCCTTGCAATCCATACATTCCAACATATAAATTTAGGGATTGAAATCCAGATATGAAGCCAGGTTTTCTTGTTAGATAGGGTATGTGGGTACAGGGATTTCCAATCTTTAAAGAGTTGAGAAATGGATGAAAAGAGCGGCAAGGTTAAATTGAGATAAAAAAGCATGTGGTTCTAAACAAGTCTAGTATGCTCACATTCTAGGAAGAAATGATTGAGAGTTTCATTACTGTTTTTGCAAAAAGGGCACCAGAAAGGCCCATGAAAACCTCTCTTGGTGAGATTTTCTCCTATGAGTATTTTGCAGTGAATAAGAGTCCAGATAAAAAAGTTGATTTTGGGAAGTCCTAGAGGGTCCCATACTAATTTCCAGATGTCATTTCTTTCATTCTCTTGAATTTGCTGAGCTTTGTATCTGAGAATAGATGTGTAGGATTGAGTGGGGCCCCAGCCCTGATCATCTTTGGCCAGCAAGTGGATGGGGGCACAGCCTTTCAGATTGTCGATGAGAATGTTTTTGGTTGTCTCGAATTGTGTGGGGATAATACTGTTGTTCCAGCTTTGCCAGTTACCATGCGTGTCCCAAACACTGAAATCCTTCAATGTTGTTATCCCATTATGCTTCAACCAGATTGCAATGTTATCTAATTCATGAATGCTGTGTAATTTATCATTGTTCATGATCTTGTCCATGAAGATATCAATGTTGCTGCCATTGCCAGGAACCCAATATAATTTTTTTGAGAAAAAACTCCATGCTGCTTTACATAATTTCCAAGTGCTAGAACCTATGGAAATAGGTTTATAATCAAGGCTTCTTAACCGATTACCCTGTAAGTACTTCTTCCTTAGCACAAGGCTGACTTGATTATATTTGTTTGAATAATTTGGCAAAGGAGTTTTCCCCCTAGAGCTAAATTAGCCTAGAGAGGGTCACGAATTTGAAGTCCTCCTGTGATTTTTTATTGCTTTAGGATCTCCCACTTCACTAGATGAATATTTTTATCATTATTTTTCCCGTCGGACCAAAGGAAATCTCTCAAGAGTTTACTTATTGCTTCTGCCACTCCTTTAGGTGCTAGGAGGATGGAGAACTGATAAATGGGCAGTGCAAAGAGGACTGAATTAATCGGTATCAGTTTCCCAGCCTTACTGAGCCAGTGCCCTCCCAATCTTCTTATTCTATCTTTGATTTTGATAATCATATCTTCCCAATTCCCAGTTTTTATAAGACCTCGAGTGATTGGGAGACCAAGATACATGAATTTATCCCAATGATTGTAGACTTTGATGACGAGAATTCTGCTAATTTTGGATACAACAGGTTCTTTTATATTCCAGCAGTATACAACACTTTTGTGCAAGTTAATCATTCCTCCAGATACCTTGCAATACCCATTCATATTTCGAATGAATTTTTGAGCAATAATGGAGGAGGAACCACCCAGGTGGAGTGAGACATCTGCGAAGAGGGTGTGATTGAGGGAATGGGAATCTGTAGTTAAGTGCAAACCAGGGAGGGTTCCAGAATTCAAGTCAAGATTCAACTTTCGACTAAGGGAATCAGCGATGATGATATACAGAAAACTGGACAAGGGACATCCTTTCCTGATGCCCCAAGTGGCTTGAAAAAAATCAGTAGGGCGTCCATTTATGAGGGGGGAAATCTAGGGGTTGCTTATGCATGCTGAGATCCAACTGATGAGAGTATCTTCGAAGCCAAAACATTTCAAATTTTTGAAAAGAAAATAATGATTGACTCGATCAAATGCATTTTCCATGTCTAACTTAATTATCATACCTTTTTCCTTTCGGACCTTGCTGGAGTGTAATGCTTCTTGCACGAGATTAACGTTATAGAGGAATTTCCTTCCTTTCAGAAAGCCACTTTGATTATTGGAGATAGTATTGTTGAGTAAAGGCTTCAACCGAATTGCTAACATCTTGGAAATAATTTTATATGAAGAATTACATAACAAAATCGGCCTGAATCTACTAAAATTACTGGGGTTTGTTTCTTTTGGAATGAGTGACAATAATGTTGAGTTAGTGCCACCTCTGATCTTTGCCTTTGAATGAAAGTTCCTTATCATTCTCATAAAATCTCTCTTAATGTACTTCCAGCAGGCTTTGTAGAAATGGATCGAAGAACCATTGGGTCCCGGGGCCTTGTCTGAATCGAGAGAATGGATAGCTTTGAGAACTTCCTGCTCACTGAACGGTTTGTGCATATTATTGTTATCCTCCTACGAAATCCTGTTAGGAATGTGCTCCAGAAAATTGTGTTCTTCCTCTCCACCCAAGCTGATTTCATTCATGTATAACCTGGAGAAATGGAGTATGTTGCCTCTTTTATATTCGAATTTCCATTTACTTTCGTTTCATTCTCAATATTGGTCTCGGAGATGTAATTGCTATTTTGTATGACTTTAAATTGCTTATGGAAATACGTAGTATTTTTATCTCCGGGTTTGATCCAGATGCTCCATGATTTGAGCCTCCAGTATTCTTCCTCGGCTCAGAATGCTTGTGATGCATTGATTTGGCGTTTGGCTTCTTCAAGCAACATAGAAGCTTCACTTGGTTAGTCCTCCATTTCGAGCTGCAAACCTTCAAGAGCACCCACTACCAATTTCCTGGGCTTTGCCGGAGCAGGGAAATTAGATTTGGCCCAAGCCTTTAGAGCTATTTTGGTATTAGAGAGTTTATTTTCCCATACATAGCATGGGGATCCGGTGACAGGAATTTTCCATGCTTTTTCCAAAATATTCCAAAAACTGTCATGAGCGAGCCATTGAGGGATGAACCTGAATGGTATTGGACCTAGATCCTCATTCTCTTGGAAAATAAGTAGAATGGGTTTGTGATCGGACGCTAAATTGGTCACCATGTTTGAGGAGATGTTTTGGTTGTCAGTCAGAAGTTTGTTGTGGACTAGAAACCTATCCAATCTGACCATAATATTTCCTGTCCCAATGCGCTTATTGGACCATGTATACTTCCCTTTTTTAGTTTTGATGTTGATGAGATCCCACTTATGGATTAGAGCTTCAACCTGATCATGAAAGCAATCTTTTCCATTGTTACCACCCTTTTTTTCAGTCTTAGAGAGAGTAATATTCATATCTCTAGCTAGAATAATATTCTGAGGGGTATAAGCCTGCAGGAAATCTTCAAGTAAATTCCAACAATCTTGTTTTTCTGAGTATATATTGGGTACATAAATGTTGAAAAGAGCGAATTGCTTATTGCTTTGAATATGAGTGAGATCCGTATAAATCTAGTGCTGCGTTGCGAAGGAGTTATGGAGTTGGAATTTTTCAGGGGACCATAAGGTTGCCAGTCCACTAAAGGCTCCTCTAGCACTAATGGCATATCCAGTGCTTTTCTTCCACTTTTCTTTTTCGATAGCTAAGACTACAGTATCCTCAAGCTTGGTCTCTTGGAGTAATAGAAGATCTGGCATCTCAATTTTTTGAAGATCTTTTACTGCTTCTACCTTGCTAGGGTTGCCTAGACCTCTGCAATTCCAAGAGACCATCTTCATCATTTGGAGTTATAGATGGTGGAGGGAGTTCCTCTTGATAGGTCTCCATTTTTCTTTCCTGCTTGCCTAGTTCTAGTATTTCTGTTGAAAACCATATCAATAGTGGCTTGGGATCCTTGAACTTTCTCTCGCTCAGCTTCTTCTTCTCTCATCTCTTTTGTTGATTTTTGACCAGGCTTTTTGGTGGATTTATCTATGAAATCTTCCGAGGAGGAAGGGGAGTTTGGAGATCTTGCTTTTGTAACTTCAGCGTACGAGGGAGTTTCTTTAATCAAGACAGATATGGTAGGGTTAGGTGTATTTTGAGGCAGATCCAGAACTTCTAAGGCTTGCGAGTTGTTTTCAGAGTCTTGTTGTTCGCGTATTTCTCCTTCTTCTTTGATCCCGGGAGTTTCATGGTTCTTAGCGCTTTCTAAAACTTTGAATCTGTTCCTATTATTCGATGTCGTCGGCTCTTGTTGTTGCTAGTCAAGTTTCTTGGTGTTTTTTGGATGTTCTTTCGATCCGCCTTTATTGCTTTTCTGTATAGCAGTCCATTGATCTTTCTTCCCTTCTGATTCTAGGTCCACTGGCTTGTTTTTACAAGAGCGGGAAAAGTGACCGTACTCATTACAGAATCTGAATTTAAAAGGGATTTGTTCGTAATCGAGTTCTTAAATGTGGGTCCAATATGCCACGGTGAGATTAATTGATTCTAGAAGTCCATGTTCCAAGTCAACTTCGACACAAATTCTAGCACATGCATATTGATCTTTTCGATCAGCTTTGTCGATGTATTTACCCAGGGCATTTCCGATAGCTTCTAGGGACTCAGTGTTCCAGCAATGAAGAGGTAAATGGGGTAGTCTTACTGAGACGGGGGCAGTAGAGGGAATATCAAGGGTAGGATCAAAATTTGGAGTCCATTTATTCATACAGAGTCCCTAAGGTCCCATAAAATATGGACCATTTCTGAAGATGAGCTCGCGGTCCTGTTTGATTTCGAACACAAATGCAAAATATCCTTTGCCCAGGAAGAAATATTTCATGTCTTCCGTGATTAGAGGTCTCCAATTCTTTTGCACCCAATGCTTGGTAGCCTTCGGAGAGAGCCATAGGCTTGTGAATTGGAAAATCAGTCCACGATCTGATAGATTAAGGGTTGTCCTACACGGGAGGTCAACTGGTAGCACAACTGTTGGGATCTCATTAAGCTTTTTCACGAACTTCTGCTGAGAGGAGGAAAGGGGCTTCTTGCTCTGAGAAGCTATCAAGTTCAAATGATTAGCCAGATCCGATGGGGGAGCATCTCCCTGAGCCATAATTCCTGAAAAGGAAGTCATAACCAATGGATCCCTTCAGATCCTGGAAAGCAGGAAGAGGTCCTGCGACTAGCAGCCAGGCACTACGCAGTTCTACATACAATCCATCGCTCAGAACATGTTGCACCAGATCAGAGCGTACAGCACGAGGGAGCTTGGCTCAGATCCGCTCATGCTCGTCCTGGTTGCAGCTTGACTCCAAAAAACATGATCTCTGCTCACTCATGAAAATAAAGCGCATTTTTAAAAGTCGATAAAGCACATTTGTAAATAAAAATTAATTTTTTTTACCAAGAAATTTCAAAATCGCAAAAAAATGGCTCAAAATGAAAAATGGTGCTATTAGGATACAGACTTTCTGAAATGAAGGTAAAAACAACCACTAAAATTGACTTCCAAAAAAACGAGAACAATGATGGGTTCTTGTCAAGTTGTATAACTTGTTAACTATCACTAAGTATCAAGAAATGTATATTTGCAACCCCGATAGGAATCCTGCTTGGCCATGTCATATGCAAGGAAGGGATAAAAGTCGACTTTGCAAAAATTGAAGTAATCTTCAACTTGAAACCTCCAGTCAACTACAAACAAGTCAGAGTTTTGCTAGGGCATACAGGGTATTGCAGAAAATTTATTCGTCACTACTCTGACATGACATATCCATTGGAAGGGTTGCTGAAAGAAAATCAAGAATATCAGTGAATATATGAATGCGCCACATCGTTCAACATTTTAAAGAGGAAACTAATCGGAGCTCCCATTTTAAGATTTCCAAACTGGTCAATCAAGTTTCACGTACATATAGATGCTTCTGGAATAGCAGTCAGCGCGATCCTAACTCAACCAGGAGACGATGGAATGGATTACCCCAACGCCTAGAGTAGCAGAAAATTAAATAAGGAAGAAAGGAATTATTCGACAACGGAAAGGGGAGCACTAGGAATGGTATTTGCACTCCAGAAATACTGACATTATCTACTTGCCAATCCTTTTGTGTTCTATACAGATCATCAGGCCTTGAAATACTTAGTCAATAAACACTTACACCATGGAAGAATATGTCGATGGTTGCTATTGTTCCAAGAATTTGAGCTTGAATTTATAGCACAACCGAGTAAAGAAAATGTCAGGCCCGACCACCTGTCGAGAATAGACATGGGTGAAGAACAAACTTGAATTGAAGATGAACTACCCGATGCTCACTTATTCAGAATTGAAGTTGTTCCATCAGACTTAGAAGAGATTGCTCAGTTTCTAGAAGAAGGACAGGCTCCAGAAGGAATGCATGAAAATAAAAATAAGATTCTGGCAATGAAAGTTGTGCCCTATATTATAATAAATGGGTTTCTCTATAAGAATGGACTAGGTGATGTACTACGACGTTGTGTTCTCGATCATGAAAGAAAAAGTATAATCAATGAAGCACATAATGGGCCAGTAGGAGAACATTTCCAAGTCTACACGACATCCAGAAAAATTCAACAACCAGGACTATGGTGGCCGACAATCCACAAAAACTATCGATAATTCGTGAACAAATGCGACAGATGTCAGCGACTTGGCCAACCATTACCAAGTACTGAAATGCCTCTAATATCAGTAAATCCAAGCCCAACTTTTGAAATATGGGCAATCGAATTCGTTGGTCCATTTCCGGTACCTGGTAGACAAATGGGGGTAAGATATATCATTACTGTTGTCTAGTATGTTACTAAATGGGCAGAAGAAGAACCTGTCGAGACTTGCTCAAGTGAGATAGATACCAAGTTTATTTATGAGAACATTATTACAAGATTTGGATGCCCACTGACCCTGATTAGCAATCAAGGATCCCACTTCGTCAACAAAACAATCTCTATACTAACGAAAGAATTTTTGATCGGGCATATAAGGAGCACAACTTATCATCCTCAATCCAATGATGCAATAGAGGCTTTCAATAAAAAATTAACTAGATGCCTGAATAAAATGTGCAACATCGACAAGGATGACTAGGACGATAAATACCCATAGTATTATGGGCGTATAGAACAACTTACAAAATATCGACAGGCCAGACTCCATTTAAACTCGTATATGGACAAGAAGTGGTCGTCCCCCTACATTTTCACCAACAAGTACTAGTGATTGCAGAAATACTACATATTGATGCTGAACAAGATAGAAAAGAAACATTATCCCAACTGTCAAAGCTAGAATAAAATAGACAGATAGAAATCCACCATCAAGAAATAAAAAAAAAAAACAACAGAAAGCTTGGCACGACATAAACATAAAGAACAAAAATATATCAGTTGGTGATCTAGCCTTCCTTTATGATAGTTGAATCAAAGGGAAGCCTAAAAATATACACACTACATCGTTGTGTCCTTATGTCGTCGAAGAAATCAATTCTAACGGGGAAATTCAATTGAAAATGCTACAAGGGAGCGTGTTCCGAAAACTTTTCAACGGCGCACGACTAAAATGCTACAAAACATAAAGGCATGATAAAATAAAAATAAATAAAAAATAGTTATAAATACCTTCACAGAAATAGCAATATAAATAATAAACTAAGACAAGTGTATTGGAAGGTCCATCATGACAAGAGACTAGAAAGACGGTACTGACAATGGTGATGCAAGAAGCTACACAAGTAGAAGATCATTTGAGATCAGAAAACGACCTCTAAAGCATGACCATCAACATGAAAATAATAAGCAAGGCGAATCAAGTCGGAAAGAAGCTGTCAGAAGAGATCCTCGGCCTAACCGGCACGAACCCGACCAACACAGTACACCAAAGGATAAAGGAGTGCAACAACACCACACTGACGAACGAGAAAAGTTAAAGTCTAGTCATCAATAAATTCGACACCGGAAGCAGAACAGTCGGCCTGCATCGGAAGAAGTGTCGACAAGCTGTCATTCGAACGTATTAATTTCACCAAAATCACATTTAATACAAACACCTACTACGCACTTGCATGAGCATGACAACTCCGCTATAAATAATGCATTGGAAGAGACTTGGATGTTATTTTGCCAAGAAATCGAACAACAGAGCGCCGAGACTTCTGAAAACGTGAAACAGATTTCCAAACCGGAGGACCCTGCAAGCGAAATGGCCCCTAAGAAACTTCAATCAACCACCATATCCACGGCTTCGAAAGTCCAACAGCTAGAAGAAGTAGACACACCACTGAAAGTTAGACTTCAAATATCCACAATGAAAAAGTATTAGAACAACAATGGAAGAGAATTTGGAACGAAATTCTTGACCAGGGAAAATATTCTAGCGGCCGATGGCGAGAAGAAGCACAAAAAGTAAGAACAAGTACCATACTTAACTACATCAACGCACCTTTGGTCCATAGCTTTGCAGGACTCAAAGAAGTAATAGTCTAGTTCATCGTGAGCCGGGTACCACAATGGGAAAGTTTACTTCGATAAACCTGTCGAGATCAATGGTGACTTAATCATCTAAATCACTTAGTTGTCAAACAAAGGAGATGTAGTACCCATTCGACCAAACCCTGCTTTGGTTAAATATTTTACAGGTACTCCCGCAGGAAAAAATTCCAAAGGGTTAGTTTTCAACCAGATTATTTATGGAACACATAGAATAGTGGTGCGAGTTGTGTCGGCCACATTAACAAGTTTTGGTCAAGGGTACAACCTTAAAATCAACATGCTAGAAGCTGTACAGAATGTGGCGTCAAAAGGGAAAGTCTACTGATGGGTTGAGCACTTAGCAGAAATTGTCCGACACATTTGCCATAAATTCCAAGAAGAGGGATAAAAGATTCGATATCCATCACTCATAATTTGGATCTTCATGGCCCACCTTCGACCAATAGGTGACAAATAATTCACTGCACCTAAAGGACCAATGATTTGGAATTTTCATTCTTTCACACAGGGCGGATGTCAACTTGGTGTTACAACAACCAATATTTGGCTTGGAAACTGGTTCCATACTCTGAAATTAAAAATAGCTAGATGTGGCATTGTCCCCGTCGAACTAGAAGTCCAGGAATGCCTACCACCTGTCACAGTTATATCCTGACTCTTTCATGAAGGCCCTACACCTGAGTCTCTATCAAGGTCAACCTGTCTCTCCACTGTAGCCATTGCTACAAAGGCGATGTGTCTAAGGATTCCACGTGCAACACTCCTCATCACCTCCTCGATCTAATCAAGTTTGTGGGGTAACTGAGGTGGTTGGGGAGAGGGGTTTGGATCGCGCCTAGGAGCTGGTGGCCTTCTTAGTGGATTCCTCCTAGCAGCAGGTCGATCTTGGGTGGAACCAAGCCAAACACCCTGGAACTCAGTTATGTCAAAATAGTTGACATGTAAACTGAGCGCAAACTCATCCCACAGTTCTCGAAGGAAGTACTGTGGAACCTCTATATTATTGCAGGGAGGTTTATCGTAAACCATGAATCACCTATGCATCCAATTGTCCCTCCATGGTTGGAAATGACACCAATCCATGCAGACACGTGGCTTTGTAATATCCGGTGGTTGTTGTGTTCTTGGATCAGTGAACATACTGTATAATTGGTCCTTTGTAATATTCAATGCTTTTATTTCCTCCTTGGAAATGCCCGTGGAATAATACTCCTACATCCTAGCTCTATATTCGGTCATGTCAGTCAATTAGCGATGTGAATGGATGAGGAAGTCAATTGATCTCTCGATTGAGGTGGAAAGGGACACTCGAGATGGTTCCCCTGTGTTTCTTAATTCTCGAGTCTGCACTCTCATTTCATTTACATAATGGTTCAAGTCGTCTTGGTCGAAATTTTGTTGGGGGTTTTGATTTTCTTGGGTATTTTGATTTTGTTGAGGGTTTTCATTGGTTCCAAGATTTGTGTTTTCTTGTGTTCCACCAAAATCCATGTTAACATTTTGTTCATTCATTGTATAGCTTTAGACTCTGCAAGTGAAAAAAATTCTATTATTTTACTAATTTGGGTATTTTTAAAAATTTAATAAACAATAAAAAAAATCAATAAAATGACAAAAAGCAATGATCTTACTTATCCAATGCAATTGATGATCACTCAGTAGATGGATTGATGGATTTCTTGAGTGCAATAGGTGAGTGAGAATGTCTCTTACTCCGTGTATGCGCCGAGTGAGTGAATCTTGGACGATTGGAAGGGAAATAGACCGCGTTCTACCCCCTTTTTTTTTGGTTTAGCAGGAGAGCCTGCGCGCTTTTGGGCGCGGACGCGCTAAAAAACGTGCACGCGTCTTAGTTGGGTACAGAACCTAATGGTGCGTGCACGTCTTTGTTTTGTCTCCACTAGCACGGACCTATTGCAATTGTTTTTGGGGAGCATCTTTGTGCGCCCACCCCTAATCTAACTAATAACTAAAAAAGGAAATAAATAAATAAAACTAATTACAAGTAACTACAGTGTATAAAAACCTACAAGGAGTTTCTCGGCAAGCCCCGGGGAAGAATTATTATTTAAATAGAAATTACTAAATAGAAAATTTAAATAAAAGATATGAACTTTTTGTTTTGTTTTGTTTAACAAAATCCAAGCACAAATAAAAGAAATGAATAAAACTAAAATAACATCCTACTACTTGGCCAAGTATATTATTTTTAATGATCATGTCCCAATACATGACAACTGAACCTCCCAAAAAATGAGGATCCAAAATTATTAATTTTGGAAAAATGTATTAAAGTATCATCCTAAATTAATATAACAGTTAAAATATAACTGTTTTGCTGAGGTCATACATCATAACAACTCGGAAAAATATATGTGCCATTCCAAAGAGCTTACTTGTTGCAATGTATACTTTCCAAGTTAATCACTCGAAAATTCTTGACTTAATTTCTATGAGAAAAATGAGGCTCGATTGTTTTCTTGAAATATAGACAAGGGGGGGGATGAGAAATTCAAAAAATAAAATAATAATATAAAATGAACTGGTTGCAGAATCTATGATTTTGTAGCTACTTCTTATTAAAAAAGACAAATGGATTTAAGAAAATAACACATGATGTTTGATGAAGTAAAAAGCAAAAAACTTACCTGCTAACCCAAAATATGTCCATGACAGTAAAATATATACATAAATCAAAATTGAAATCTACCATTAGGATATGAACTATTTTGAATTCACATTTTCATTTGCGCCTGGATTAACAAAAATATTACTACCCAAGGTGTTAATCACGGTTCCACCAATAGAGTTCTTCAACCTCTTTTGGAGCTTGCTGACCTCAATTTGATGCTGCTAATTTAACCTCTTATGTGTTTTAAGCTTTGTGATATTATCTTGAAGGTAATTAGCCTGCTCTGTCATGGAGTAAATCTTGGCTTGATAATAGTTGACTAAGTTGTGGAAATTAACATCACAAAATTAGTTTGCATCTGCGCATTCCTAGGCATAGAAAGGAGCTGGTTCTTTCCAAAAATTTCCAAAGGCATTATCAATATGGGGAGTCTAAGTTTGCAAAGGAGGAAGACCTTTAAGATTGCTCTGAGGGAACTATTTAATTTCCTGTTTTTCATCCCAATCAAATCAGCTTTGACTTCAACCCTATCATCTTTAACTTGTTCGACCTTTTCCAACGATGATGCATCTTGCTTAGTAATTTCTTGCACAATTTGCTTGGGTTTAGACACATCATGGTCATGTATATGTATAATTGGGATCGGGTCTTGGTGATGTGATTGTTCGATTTTGTTTAGACTTCATGTACATGTTATACCTAGACAACAATCGAGCTTGTGTTTTTGCCGTGACGTTATTGACAAAATGATTGGATGGCTTACGAGTTTTTCCCTTCTTCTTATATGGAAGTTCAATGTTATTTAGCTGATAATCGAAAGTTTGATTGTTCTTGGTTGTCTCACGATCAATTAGCCTTAGCAATGACAGCTTGATCGTGGCCCTTTTTTACTTCACCTGGGATTTCCATAACACCCACTGCCAGCTGTAACTGGGGAACAGAGTAACCCTCGGTATTAACCAGGTCTTTGATTTTGTTAACATCGTCGAGCAGACGAGTAACCCCCATCATTTCTAATGTGTAATTAAAAATATCATCAAGGGATTCTTCATTCAAATTATTTTGTTTAAAAGAGGCCGACATAAGCTCTAATAACACTTTAAAATTTGAAATCGGAACAATGCCCTGAGATGTAAAATCATAAATTCTCCTCTCTTTACCCTAATCATTAAGAGATTTCAATTGAGAACTAGTTTGAGGAACATAACCTACGATTTGCTCACCTTCTTTAAATGGATGGGTAGTGACCTCTTGTGCCGAGGGTTTCATCTTTTGAGCATTATCCTCAGTATATCGACTTCCAGGTAGTGACTTTTCTATCGTATGGTCTAATTGACCTCCCTCCTATAATTTTGGCTCGTTATGAACATGAATTTGATACATTTGATCCAAGGAGACTGATTGGTTATGATGAGGGGACACTGGCTCTAGGTGCTCAAGGGTTACATTAATAGGAAATGGTATTTGAAATGCAGAGCCTGAAGTTTGATCGAGATTGTGTCCCATATCTAAAATATCCCCTTCCCATTCTATTTTCACACCATCAAACCCACTCCTCTCCAAGAATGTATGCATAGTCTGACCCAACCAATTTAGATGAAACTCAACTAATATTCGGATAAGGCCAAAATGGCACAAAACCTTATCAGAGTCTTTAAAATTTTTATGATACTAGGATGCCATGGCCTTAAGGATTAACAATAAAAAATGGGGTAAATTCAATTGAAACTCCAATGTGGCCATGAAGAGCCAGGTATGATACCTCAAGATAGTGTTATATCAACCCTCACAGGTGATGAAAAAAAATTGGTTTGATCATGTTTCTCCACTTTGATTTAAAAAAGGCTACATGCATACCTTTTGTATATTTCTCAGGTTCAACTGGTTTGACAAAGAACTACTTCCATGGGACGTCCTTAATAGGTGTGTGTTTGACCCATTTCTCACCATCCAAAGACAAGCCTGTAATGGTTGCAATGAATTGCTCATCGATTTGTAATTCAAGGTCCCCAAGCACAACTCTATTACCATCAAATGACCAGGCTAGAAAAGGCCATTGTGACCTCTCTACTATGTCCATGAAATTTCCTCACAAAATAGAGCCATCTAGCCTTCTCGAAACCCTTGCAAATTTGAGGGTCAAACTCAACAGTAGTGGGATTATCAGGTTCGATTCTGTAAATTTTCCCCATGTTCTCCGTGGATAGTGATGGATGGAATAACTTAGAAAGAAAACAATGAGCAATGCAGAACTAGGACTTAAGCCAAAGTATAGGTCATTCAAAGTATGGTGAAACCCTCATAAGAAATTTATGGAGAAGAGGTAAAATGAATGAGCACCGCCTCCCTTGGCTTATTCTTCTTTCGAGCTCATTCATGACTGAACTTACTGGGCCATAATTGCAAGGTATTTTGTACACTTTGTGCTTTAAATGAATTGTACTGCGAAAGGATGGGTGTTATAAAGAGGAAGGATGATCCTACAGGTGTAAACTATCCTCATGTAGACCAGACGCCAATGGGGTTGCCATGTCAACTCATCGTAATGATAGAATGGCTAAGGTGGAGAGAAGGCCTGAGTTCAATCAACTACGTGGGATGCCATTCATCAAGAAAAAAGAACGGACCTCCTAAAACAATGATTCGAGGTTGGCTTGACCAATTTAATACATGACCCTATCGTGGATTTCAAAGGTAGTGAGTCCAATTCATATCGATAAAAAATTATGTGATGAGATCAACAAGTCAGAGCCTCTCCAGAACAATGATTAAATCGAATGGCCAATTAATTTTAGTTGATAACCAATGCCAAGTTATCAAAGAAGTGAATTCCACCATTGAAACTTTAATACACATATTAGAGGTAAAATTATCAAGGCTTCAGGTGAAACTGAGTTTATAATAGTAATCTTGTAAATTATGCAATTCACCGAGTTAATTGATTTCAATCATACTCTTGGTAACACAAGAACACTAAAATATAAGAAATTAAAAATACATGAAATAGTATTGATCCAATGATTCCAAGATGTGATTAAACATAAATCAATCTTTGGCCTAGGCCATAAATTTCTCGTATAGCCTTGATAGATTACAATATTTCCATGCATGTATTTCTATCTCATGATTTTATCATGTTAACTTTTACCAATTAAATGTAATCATAGCTTAAATAGTAATCAAAAGTTAATACCATAAAATATATAAAAATTGAGGTGAAAGACATAATAATTTAATCATGAATATGGCATAAGTTAAATGGACATTGGGGATAATTATCTGAGAGAGGAAATCAACATGATGCTATCTTACCCCTTAATTAATGAATGAAATACAGCTACTCAAAACAAGATGCAGAATTCCATCATAAAGATGCAGAATGAAAAATAATTAACATAATCTAGATATTCTTCATCTTTCAAATTCCATGCTTTCAGTTATGCAATTAAAAGATGAATAACGATAATAGGAAAAAATATTGATGTCGATATCTTGATATCATATATACTTCTTCCAAAGAAAACAGAGTAAGTGATTAATGTGAATTGAAATGTAAACACAATCATGAAGAAACTGGAAAACTTAAGCAACAACAACACCTTGAAACCTAAAAATATTACCCGGTGTCCTTCTAATAAAGTGTAGAATTGATGGGTTTGTAAAGGATAGGGACCCATTCCTTTTCAAATGAACGTGGAATGGTTGTTGGTTACAGGTGCCAATACTATTTAAAGGAGATATTTCAAGTTTCCCCTCGATAGAATAAAAAAATGGCATAAATTTTATATTTTTGATAAAAAAAATAGAGGATATAAGAGTTACCTTCAATGCTGTAAACCCTTGTGTTCTTCTTCCTTAAGAGTTACCTTCATTACTGTAAACACTAGGGTTCTCCTTGCTTTCCTTTTGTTTTCTCTTTCTCTTTATATTTCACTATAAGATTTGATTTTTGGCTATGTAAACTTCTTGGTTATATATATTAGTATATGGGGATTTGGGTCAATATTGGACCGATATCATGATGTGATTCAATTCAAAGCCAACCTGCCCAAGCTATTGTTGTCGGATGTTTTTTCAAATATGCTTCCACAGTCTATGGTGTGCATTCTACAAAATAGACACACGTGAGCTATCCTTATAAGGCACACCATTTCTGCATGTTTAAAAATTTATTCATGTTAATTAGTGCACATATTACATAATATATGCACTTGTGCGTTTATATTTCAAAGACCCACCATTTAGATTCCATTTTTATATATATAAAAAAAAGATAATAGTTTTAGCAGTGAGTTCTATCATATATACCATGTGCACTAATGCCTTATCTCATATAAGGCATACTGGTACTGAGTTTTTATATTGTATGCATTGATTGACCCGAATACATTTCTACCTGAAATTCTTTACTTAGTGTGTAAAAAAATATTTCATAACTGATATGTTATGCAGGGTGTCTATTGATAAAAATGGTCGATAAAAGATCATGGAATAAAATCACAGTGAGGAGAGTGAGGGAAACACATCCAAACAAAGAACATGGCAAGTTTTTTGTAATTTTAATATAAATGTAATATTTTGTAATTAGATGTATGTTTAAATGATGTGTATTGGTTTATGTGTGTCATGTAGAGAAAAAATTTAAGGAAGCTCTATAAGATTGTTTGTAATCTAAGTGAATAAAATCGAGAAAGGTTTAAGAAATTAATTCAAACAGAGGAATTATGTGGATCAAAAGATGATAAACATGAAGGTTTTGTTTGACTTCTTACTAAGAACGCTTCTCAATGATAATTGCTAACATGTTTCAAACTATGGATTTCAAATTTGTTGAATGTTGTGTAGGGACAAGTAGTGAGAAAATAGGAGTCCCTAAGAAGATAAAAATTAAGAAGAATATAAATGATGATAAATTGGTCATCAATTCAACTAGAGTGGTGTTGGAAGTTAATGATATGGGGAAAAAGTTTTATAAAACTTTGAGAGATATAGAGGAAGGAATGTATAGATGTACTTTTCATTTACAATACAAAAATCAATCTAATGACTCTAAGCATCAGGTTTTAAGTAAACTGCAGGAAGCATTTCTGGAGAAGTGGGCATTGAGACTAGTGATACTTGCAATGGAAAAATCATACAATAACAAAAAATAATCATTTAAAAAGTATTATTGTTAAAACTATTTTTCTATAATATGCATATACTAGTCCAAAAAATTTCTTTGTTAATATTTGTTCTATGCTTATTTTCATATAAATATGTATAGACTTTTTTATTGTAATTTTGGTTTCTCAAAAATATTGCTAAAATTCCAAATGAGGAATGACATGATATCCAAAAGATGTCGGTAGGGATGTCAAAAAAGGTGACCATGAGATGGTCAAAGAAATGAACATGACTCCATCATAAGGGGAGCCATCCCAACAACAATGTGCACCAAACCTATGTAATCATTGCTTTATTTTCAATGTGCAAAGAGTTTAATTATTGCATGAAATATAAGTTTTCAATTGTTTTGTTGTAGAAGAAAATAAAATAAAATGGAACCCATTCAATGCATAAGATGGGACAACAAGGAAAAAAGGGGTTGATTGCAAAGTTTGTGAGTGCTTTTGGTTTGCTTCACATTTCATATTTGGTGTGATGTTTATATTATAATTAACTCAAAATCGTACATGGATGTTTTCTAATAAGTGCTAACATACAGAGAATAGTGTAAAGAACCTGCAATAATTAATTAATGAAAACACACGATATAGCAGAAATAACAGAACTCAGAATCACTTTTATATTGATCGCAGGCCCCTTCGAGGGGGCAACCTCCTTTAAGCAAGCTCAATACAAATAACTTCACAGTACCTTCATTGGTCTCAACACAAACTTATATACTAAGTCTAGGTTCCAATACCATGGGTCAATACCATGTGTCAATACAAACCATAGGCCAATACAAAATATGGATCAACAATTACTACGGGACGACTTACAAAGCATATGCGTCCAACAACAATAATACAAACTATGGATCAACAAATACTACGGGACGACTTACAAAGCATATGTGGCCAACAAAAATATACTAACAAAGTAAATAGAAGGGTTGACATGGGTTCTTAACATCCCCTCTCCCTTAGAAAAAGCTTTGTCCTCAAAGCTTTAGATGTGGAAATTGATGCAAAATCTGAAGGAGTGGTTCCCCTGTAGCATCATCGGGTTGCAGTCTGGGCCACTAACGCCTTGTGAGTTTCAGGGAGGGTTGCTTGGAAGGTTGTAGACGAAGAAGAACCATATCAGCTACGTGAAAAGTGCACTTAGAATGATGTTGATCGACTTGTTGTTTCAGTCGAATTCTTGCCATGTGAAGATTGTCTTGCAGAATGAGAAGAATCTGATCGCAGTTTCGAAGAACTGAGTCAATTTCCTGAACTGGGGAGCTACTGAGGGTGCATGGAAGAAGAATTGGAGGTGCCTATCCATAGACTACTTCATATGATTTCCTTTTAGATGTGGTATTGTACCACTGGAGTGCTTCTAGGAAATTCATAGAAATAGTTGTCCAAATCTGTGTAGGGATGGGAAAGGGTTTGAGCAGTCCCGAAAGGAGTATCGTTTCACCCTTGTTGTCCTGGCAAGTATCATAGTCAGCCACCATCTATTGAATTGTCATTTTCAATCCCTACCAAAAGAAGTTACATTGTTCCTGGTCATACATTTTGAGGAACCCAGAGTGCCCTGTTGATGAAGAAGCATGGAATGCATAGAAGGGATAGCCCTGTTGAACAAATTGCAACCAACTTGCAACAAGCAGAGAAATAGCTAGAAGAGAAACTGGGTCATCAAATGTGCGAGAAAGAGAATCTGCCACCATATTGTCCTTACCCTTCTTGTAAGTGATCGCATAGGCATAACCCATGAGTTGGATAACCCATTTCAGGTGTGCTAGGGAGGAGACCCATTGTTCCAGGAAATTTCCAGACTCTGGAGATCAGTCTTGATGCAGAAAGAATTCCCTAATAAGTATGGTTTCCACTTCTGTACTACATGCAAAATAGCCATCATTTCCTGCTGAGGTGTAGATGCAGCTAAATTCTTACCGAAAATGTCTCTTGAAGGCAACAAGCCCACTGGTTCAGCAAGGACACCTACATATCTATAAAAGGAAGTAGGGGAGACCGTTGATGGGTGCATCTGAATGGAATGGAGTTGCGATGACACCATGTGAATTCTTCTTAAGGATCTTTTCCGGGCGATGTGAACTGATGATGCGGAGAAACCCTTGTTGTAAGCCCTTAAATTTGTGTTGTTTCCTATTGACTAAAAACTTCATCCAAAACATGTCAAAGCGCAGGTTATAATATTCTAGAGAGATACGCACATTGTGACACTTTCCCTTGCAAGGTGAGGTGCCCCCATTGGAAACCATGACTTCAAAGTTGGAGCAAGGATGGACAAAATAATCAGCATGTTTGGCGATCCAAGGGTCAATGAAGTTATGAGTGCTACCAGAATCAATGAGTATGTAAGAGAAAGCTTCTTGAAGTAACCCCTGACCCGCATTCTTTGGGGGGTGGTGACGCCGGATAAAGCATGGAGAGATATCTCTGGGTGGTCTTCCTGAGATGGAAGGTCAATAGGCGGCTCCTGAATTTCGACCTGAGCATCCGGTGTATCTGGGACCTCTTCACCAACTTCAAAGGTGGGAAAAGAATCCACATCCAAGAGATAGAGCTTTTGTTGAACACATCTATGTCCCCAAGTGAATTTTTCATCACAATTATAACAAAGCCATTTTTCTCTGCGTGCCTGCATCTCTGTTTTGGACAAATGCTTGATAGGATTTGGTCGAGGAGTTGGCGGGATGGGAGGTTGTTGAGAACCCATATTTCGGAAGGGAACAAAAGTGGGTTTGGAGCACTATTGGGCGGCAATCTTGTCTTCTGCCAACTTAGCCAACCCTAGGGCTTCCATCATTGTGTTGGGACAGAACATTTTGACCTCTGGGTGGATTTCATCCTTAAGACCTGATAAAACAACTCCTGTAGAAGTCGTCAGACAATCCTTCTTTGTGGTTGTTTAGTTTCTCAAATTCTGTCTGATACTCTCTCATAGTGCCAATTTGATGAAGTTTAGTGAGTGATCCAGTGAAGTCATCAAAAGCACTAGGACCAAATCGTTGCAAAAGGAGTTGGCAAAAATCTGTCCATTTTGGCTCATCATGAGCCTTGATGTACCAACGGTACCATTGAAGGGCTTCCTGTTCCAAATGAAAGGATGTAAGTGGAACTTTTTGGACATCAAAAGTATGCAAACTGAAATACTGTTTTGCATGATAGATCCATCCAGTCGGATCAGTACCATTGAAGCGAGGAAATTCAAGCTTCAGACCACGAAAAGTGCTGGAAGAAGAGAACCCATTGGCTGCAGAAGATTCTTGATGTCGGTTATTGTTCATGGCTGAATGCTGAAGATGGAGGCTAAGAAATTTTTCAACCAAATCTTGGAGTTTGGTTTGGATGGTTGCAAGTGCTTCCTCCATGGTTTTTTCTCTTGCGCGGGTAACAACCATAACCAGGAGTTTTTTTTTGTTGGGGGGGGGGGGGAATGGATAGAAAAACACAAACAAAAGCTTATTTAGTAAAGGGAAATTTAGATTTGGGAAAAACTCGGATGGGTAATTGGGGTTTGAATAGGTTTTGGACACTTTCTGATATGCAGGGAAGCAAAAAATGGGGATTTTAGAAGCGGGGTGAAATAATGAGAAAATTTCTCAAAGAGGGACAAAGAAGCATAAATAGGGAATGAACACGGTGGCAAAATTTGGAGGCGAGGGGGTGAAAATTGAAGAAGTTATGGAAAACCCTAAAAATAGACAAATGTGAGATTTCTGGCTTTGGGAAGTAGAATTTGGGATAGGGTCCTCAAGAATGAAATATGTAGAATGGGATTGCAAGGGTGTCCGGGAAGTTTCAAGGGAAACACATTTGAACAAGGGAGATATGGCGAAAAAACAGAATTTTATACTTTTTTTTTCAAGAATGGATTTGCAACGGCGCAAAAAGGATCGAAAACAGATAGATCTTTAACGGCACTGAAGGGAACGGCAACAGATGGATCTAAAACGATGCCGAATGGATAAAAAATGGCTCGATCTGAAATGACTTTCAGAATAGATCTAAAATGACTGGATCTAGAACGACTGTCAGAATGGATCTGAAATGGATGGATCTGAAACGACTCGGAATGGATCTGAAATGGCGCGGAAGTAATCGACAACAGTTCAGCTGAAAATAGATATGGACCCCAGGTATGTGCGGCTTCCCAACAGTTCATGGGTTTCACTTGGCCACCAATGCTGTCTGACGGCTTGCGTATTGGGGCAGTACCCCTCACTCCACGGCTCAGGTAAAACTGATAACCACTTTTCCACAAACTACAGCTCTTGGTTTACCTCACGGGTGGGAACTAGTCAATCAGGTAGGGGTCGTTGCCCTTTTCCCTGGCAGGTCCTCTCAATGGGCCAGCTACTTTGGGGTTCCTGTGGTACTCCTCACAATGCGTTTTAGGGCTTATGCCCAAGTACTTCCCACAATTAAGCGGATAGGGATTATTCCCAAATCCGAACTTGCAATAGATGCGGAAAAAAAAATTGGCAGAAATTCCACCCAACGAGCCCAAGAAAGTGCTCTAATACCAGATGTGAAGAACCTGCAATAATTAATTAATGAAAACACACGATATAGCAGAAATAACAAAACTTGGAATCACTTTTATATTGATCGCAGGCCACTTCGAGGGGGCAACCTCCTTTGAGCAAGCTCAATACAAATAAATTCACGGTACCTTCATTGGTCTCAACACAAACTTTTATAATAATTCTAGGCACCAATACCATGGGTCAATACCATGTGTCAATACAAACCATGGGCCAATAAAAAATATGGATCAACAATTACTACGGGACGACTTACAAAGCATATGTGTCCAACAACAATAATACAAACTATGGATCAACAAATACTACGGGATGACTTACAAAGCATATGCGTCCAACAACAATATACTAACAAAGTAAATAGAAGGGTTGACATGGGTTCTTAACAAATAGCCATCCAATCATTTGACTGACATTGGATTAAGCAAGGGTTGTGATTATATGTTGGGGTATCAAGGGTTGATTAAACAATTTATAAGTAGCTATGTTTTTATACGTCCCTTATTTTATAATTAGTGGAACAATAAGAAAATGAACATCTATTTTTAATTATTTTTCATAATATTTTATTTTATGAACCAACATGGATTTTTTTAAATACTTTCCATAATTTTTTTATTTTATGAACCGACATGAATTTTTTTAAATTATTTTTAAATTATTTTGTTAGTAACAACATCTCCCCCGTACTGGGCTGTAAAGCACCTCGTTTCTCTCGGTGCAATAATAAAATGGATTTTTTTTCTATTGTATTCTCTAATGTCGCAAAATGTTACATTATTAATTAAATATTTGAATGATTTACATTATGACTATGAACAAATGTTTAATCAGTATGCTTATTGAAACACAATAATTAAAATATAAAAAAAATTGTTTTTTTATGATTAATTCAAATGCTAACTATATGAATGATTTAAATGGTTACAATTAACGGATGTGTAATCAGATCATATATCCAAACACAATAAATAAAATATAAAAATAAATATTATTATAAAAAATATTTGATTCTTGAATAATTAATTGAAAATTTGTAAAAATAAAAAAGAAGAAACTATATTTTCATATCCGCATCATGGAAAAATTCACCATTGAACCATACACAATTTGATTATTTTAACTAACCAATGCATTTAATTCGTTTCCATGGACCAATGGAAACTCAAATTTTAACCACCGGTTCTCTTTTACGTGATAAATGCACCTATTATCTTTACATATCATAAGCACAGGTGCACTTTTTAAAACATAAACACTGTTGCTTTCTTCCAAACTATTCGCACCGGTGCATTTTTGGGGTAATATACACATTGGTTATATTTTAATACAAAATACATAACATTGCATATATAATGCAACATCAACATTGATGAATTTAAATAAAAAATGCATCGATGTGGATGTGAATGTTACACACACCGATGATTATATAAGAAAACACACTAGTACTTAGGTAATACGCACCAGTGTATAAATAAGACAATGCATCAATGTTGTTACAACATAATATAAGAATTGGTTTCCCTACATTAAAATATATGCACCGGTGAATTGACAATGCATATATGCACCAGTGTGTATATAAGAAAACGCATTGGAGTTGTTACAATTTAATATAAGCATCAGTATGTCTACAATAAAATATACACACCAGTGCATTGACAATGCATATACGAACTAATGCGTATGTTTTATAATAGACGCATCAGTGTACATTATATACTATAGAGCACCGAAAAAAAAGTGAATTTTTTAATTACAGTAAATATCTATGAAAACCTCGATTACTAGAAATAGAGGTTGTAGTGGAGGTTTTTTTGACAATTTTTTCCAATCTTGTAACCTAAAAACCTCTGTTATAACCTCCACTACAGATTGTTTTAATTGTATTGAAATGTGATTTGTGTTTTGGATATGTAATGTGGGATTTTATTTTTCCTCCCTCCTTCTCCTTCCTCTCTACATCTTCTCTCCTTCATATTCCTCTCCCTCAACTTCTCTCCCTCTTCTCCTTCCTCTTCCTCTATCCCTCTTCCTTTTTCTCTCCTCTCCTTCTTTTCCTCTCCCTCTTCCTCTTCTTCATATTCCTTTCATGCTTATCCTTCATCTTCCTTTCTTTCTATCCCTCTTCCTTTCCTTCTTCCCCTCTTTTTATCCCTCTTCCTCTCCTTCTACTCCCACTCCCTCTTCCACTCCTATTTATCTTCCCCTATTCTCTTCTTTTTTCCCCTCTCCCTCTTCCTTTTCATCTTTATCTTATCCCTTATCCTTCTCTTACTTGTATCTCTCTCTCGATGAATTATCATAAGTTCCCTAATTTCTACTAGAAAATCACACACCACTATAGTCAAGTTAATTTTAAATAGGAATTAATAATGATTCACTCATTTGGTAAAAGGAGCATGTTATAGATGAAATAATTGCACATTTATAGCATTAATTGCATTTAGATATTTTTATATTCTTATTAGAAATGCGCTTCCACACTTATCAAGGCTTACTCGTCTCTTCTTCTATTAGAAAAAACCATTTAACAAATATAGCATTTGATTTATGTGCATAAGCCAAAACTAATTTGAATTGTGATTATATCAAATATATGGCCTTAAGTTGAAATATTATGGTTGATATAAGTAGCAATACACAACAAAGGCACGTGGTTTTATCTTTGCTTGGTTCATTTATCTTACATGCAATTAGAGAACGTGGGGTTTTCGAGTTAAGTAGAATGATGAGAGGACACAACATTGTTTCACACTCAAGAATTTGGGGCTTCTCATCATTCTACAATATTGCCTTACTGATGAGCAAATTGCAAACATCTTCACCAAGAGCTTCACTGAGAAGAAGTTATCTTAGGTCCGTTCACTGTTGGGGGTGAGTTCCATCATGGTGGAGACAAATTAGATCCATTTTTATGTTTAGCTTGAGGAGGGGCTTTCTTCCCACTAGATTTTCCCTCTTTCCTCACTTAGCTTATTTTCAACATTTTTGGATTATTGTATTGGGGTGACCTTTGGTCTTAATAACCAGGGCCGTACATTTTATTTTTTACATCATAGTATAGCTTGAGGGGGGGTGTTAGGATATCTCATCATTCAGTATGTACTTTGCATGCACTTTGCATGCATGCATGCATTGCATGCATCCGCATGCTTCCCAGTCACCAGTTTGATGCCTCCAGCACCTAGTCCCTAGTCTGCCAGCACCCGTGAGCTTCCTTCCACTCAGTTTCATCCGTCCTAGTGCCTAGTGCGCCCATCATGCACCTACCACCTAAGAGGGGCGCCTTTTCTCACCTACCACTCCAGTTCACTTCAGTTAGCTACTTGTCTTTCCTTGATTTGAGGCTAGATTGACTCCTAACTGTTGTTACCACTCTGATGGACCTATGATGAGACTTGACTACCTGTTCTGAGTTCATTTAAATCCTCATACGCCCTCCACTGAGCCTCCTTCCCTACATTAGTGGCATTACCATCAGTTACACTCATCACACTCAATTAGACTCAATTTGACACCTGGCTGATAGCTACTTGTGCATTAATGACCACCACCGATTGAAGATGAGGACTCCTAGTTGGAGCCAAGCTACACCATGCAGTATATTCGAATGACCTCCTTGGCTAATTTGAATTGCTCACTCATTGTGACAGTATTGTATTGTAATTCGATCATTTCGGATTATAGAGCACTGATGCATCTCTCTTGCACATTTTTTACTCCAAATTGTTTTACATCTTTGTGATTGATATTCTTGTTCAATAGATCTGTTGTAACTAATTTTACACCTCTCCCTCACCTTATCTAACTCTTCTCCTTCCTCTTCCTCTATCCCTCTTCCTTTTTCTCTCCTCTCCTTCTTTTTCCTCTCCCTCTTCCTCTTCTTCATCTTCCTTTCATGCTTATCCTTCCTCTTCCTTTCTTTCTATCCCTCTTCCTTTCCTTCTTCCCCTCTTTTTATCCCTCTTCCTCTCCTTCTACTCCCACTCCCTCTTCCACTCCTCTTTTTCTTCCCCTCTCCTCTTCTTTTTCCCCTCTCCCTCTTCCTTTTCATCTTTATCTTATCCCTTATCCCTCTCTTACTTGTATATCTCTCTCGATGAATTATCATAAGTTCTACTAGAAAATCACACACCACTATAGTCAAATTAATTTTAAATAGGATTTAATAATGATTCACTCATTTGGTAAAAGGAGAATGTTATAGATGAAATAATTGCACATTTATAGCATTAATTGCATTTAGATATTTTTATATTCTTATTAGAAATGCGCTTCCACACTTATTAAGGCTTACTCGTCTCTTCTTCTATTAGAAAAAACCATTTAACAAATATAGTATTTGATTTATGTGCATAAGCCAAAAATAACTTGAATTGTGATTATATCAAATATATGGCCTTAAGTTGAAATATTATGGTTGATATAAGTAGGAATACACAACAATGGCGCATGGTTTTTTCTTTGCTTGGTTCATTTATCTTACATGCAATTAGAGAACGTGGGGTTTTCGAGTTAAGTAGAATGATGAGAGGACCCAACATTGTTTCACACTCGAGAATTTGGGGCTTCTCATTTTGCTTACACACAATGAGACAACATGCGAGGAAAAAAACAAACAAAAATATTGGTAAAAAGACAAGTGAATTTTCACATGAGATATTTTTTCCATAATATTACAATTTGCAAGTACATTGAGCCTACATGGGCAATCCAAATTTTGTATAAGAAAAACAATAAAATTCATTTTTGTTTCCATTTAAAGCCTCTCAAAAAGTTGCGTTTTACAAGCTAATTATAAATTATTACAAGAGGAGGCAACATCATTTACTTATATGATAAGTGTGAAAAATACAATGCATGTTAACCTATTATTTTATCACGATGTCATGATGGTTCTTGATTAATTAATGAATCTCTTGCTATTTTAGATTGGTGTTTGTGATTTATTGTTACAAGGATGTCGATGACTATTAGGATCCACATTGACAATTTCAAATGATGGGAGAACCATGACCCTTTTATATCCATTTACAGAATATATATGTGACAAAAACAAAGGGTATTTAATCCTAAAAGAGACTTGTACAAGGGAGTGTATCCTTAGTTCCTTATCACCCTTTATTTTTATCTTCCCCAAGATTGAAAGGAAGAAATAAAGGGATGTATCATCTAAAATTAAGAGATGTAACATTTAAACTTAAGGGAGTAGGGATAAAGGAATGTAGAATCTAAAGTTTTCATCCCAATGATGCTATATTTCCCTAGGCCACTAAGTCAAACTTCACATGATAGGCTCAAATTTGCTCACAACCTTAATTTATCCACCATTTTCCATCTTATATGGCCTTCTCTGCAGCTACAAATATCACTAATATGAATTACTCGCTAAATAGAGATGTTGAATTCCATAGACTCACCATAAAACATGAGAAGAGCTAGTTAGTAACGTATGTAAATATAAGTTAAAATACCCAAATATATTCGATCATATACTCCTTACTATGAGTTAAATGAGAATGGCATTGTCCATGCCTTATATATGTCAAATTTCAGAACTACCAAATCCATAGTTATCCAATATATCATAGACTTTAACCATAGTACATGATATTTGGTTAACTATATTACTTTATATAAATTGATTGCATACTTGGAATGGAATGGTTAAACTATGAGTTTGAATTGTCACTACTATTAGCCTTCTTTTTATGTTCTGAGATCATATTTCTAGACATGTTCATTCCATGAATGTGAATATGATGTAACAATAACATTAAATGGTTGGTTACAATTGGAAAATGCTATGAGAATCATATCAACATAGCTAGAAGCATCGCCATCATGACTATAACACCCACTCATGTTATCATATATTTTTGCATCCTTGTGATCAGCATCCAATCACACATGTTCTATAACCACATACTAATCAAGACATGTCACCCCTCCAAAAATATGTGTCCCTCTATCTAACGTTTGTGACTATCCCCTTCCAATCATTGGCCTCACACATCTTCTCTATAGTCTATGCATGTGTCTTTGAGTTAGAGGGTTGAGTATCTTTGCAATGTTGATGCTATGCATGTGTATATTCAATGTTCATTTCAAATTATTTATATATTTTGTGCCATGGATTTTATGTACTTAACTTTTAGAGTATCATTGTGATATTAGATATACAATTCATATGGATTCCAATGGAGATACCTCAAAGGATGATTCTAAAGGTTGGAAAAGAGAGAAGGAATGTCATAAAAGAAAAGGTAAAAAATAGCTATCAATGAAGGTAGCAATACGAAGCCCTTACTGAATTGTAGTTACATACTTTATTATTGTTATATAATATTGAAAAATATGTATTTATGTTATGAAGAGTTGCATTTATAATTATAATATTTTCTTAATATAGTTTGTTTTATATTACAGAAAATCTTGATTAAAAACACTTACAACGTTTATAAATGGTATAACCAAAAAAGAGAGAGCATATATTGATATGGATTACTTACATTCAGTGATATGGGGAGAAAGTTATAGGGCTCTTAGTCATAGTATATCTCAACAATGTTAGTCGTCATACAATTCATCCTGCACTTTTTAGTGAAATTTAGTGTATTTGAATCCAATATACTACATTTTTCATGTCAATTATTTTTTATATGGCATGCATATTAATGTGAACATAATGTGCATAGATGAGGATGACTAGATTTGAAGAAAAGATAGAGAAGATGCAATCCCTTATGATGGTTTACACGTTATTAATAAAGGAGAGGGTTTGATATTTCATAGTGGTATAATTTCCATAATGAAAACTAATGTAAGAAAAACACATTACAAAATATATAAAGAAGGTCCCTAGATATATAATGTAGTGATAAAAGGGCCCTACATAGATCATTCGAGTCTGTTAAGAAGAGGAGAAACCATACTATATGAAATATGTTCGAACTAGTCTTGTATGTACTCACTCATGTTTCCTAGTCCTTCACCTTTTATATTTCATTAGGTATCATCATTGAACTTTTTTATAGGTCAATTCTTCTGTTTCTAGTTTTGAACAAATTCAGTGATCACATCAATAAGCTCAATAGGGAGGGAAAAGTTAGAGACTTAAAACAAGACCATCTAATGTTGAAAAAAATGGATTTAAAAAAATCCTTAGTGATTTCTTAGAGGCTAAGAGGATCATTGATGAAAAGAAGATATGAGGTGTGGACCCTAAGACACCACAAATAATGACACAAAGGTAATAAATAATATATGTTTGTATCTATTGATTTTGATATACTTGTAGTGATTTATTTTAATATGGTTTTAACTTGTTATCTTTATTTTATGTAATGTTTTAGTAGCATTAACCTAACTTCATGGCCATTTGTAAGACATTGATAAACTTAACTAATCTTCTCTTATATTATGTACAAGCATAATCAAGTGCAAAGAAATTAATTGTTACAAATTCTTCGGGTCAAGTCGGGAGCTCTATGATTAGAGGGAAATTTGTACGTTTATTAGTATAATCTCATTTATTATGATAATATACTAGCTCAATATATTCCATTATTAAATGTGGTTTTCTCTTGTTGCATACAATTAAACAACTATAGTCATGAGACCACTCACAAAAAATTAAAGTATGCATTGAGGAATGGTTGCGAAAAAAAGGTGGCAAATATGAAGCTTGTGCCCAATGTAATTAATTGTTAATTATGTGTTTAATGTTTAACTTATAAATATTTGGAATTATGTATTCAATGATTCAAATATATTATATTCTTCTAAGGTGACGATAACAAAGGTGACTCGTAGGGATCAGAGGGTATTGGCAATTGTTTAACTTATAAGTTTTTTTATTATAGCTTAATTAAACGTTAGCATTCTTTTACTTTATTGAACTATGTTCATTTAATATGTTTCTACACAGTGAGGATAGGAGGATGAGGAGGTAAATGACAACAATTCAATCAACTTCTGATGTCAAATTCATTTCATTTTCTTATATGGGTATGTTTTTTTTCATGCAATGTTGTATAAAATGTTGACATCTTCATGTAGTGGTAGTGTACCACTTGTTTACAAGTAGAAAAATTACATGGTTATTTTACAAGTTAATTTAAAATTTCATTTTTGCATTTATATATACATGTTTTTTTGCTTCCATAGTGTGAAATTGATTAAATGTTAGTGTGGCAATATTCATATTGCATTTATGGATACAAGAATTTTTGTATAATTACTGGTAGTATTAGTAGTAATTGTCAATAATTAATTAATTAAAATAATTAAATCATAAATCATAATTAAACTAGTAAAAATAAGTAAATCATTAAGAACACTTATGTCGTCAATTTGACGATAAAACTACATAGTTTTAGCATCAATTTGATGCAAAATGTAGTAATTGGAACACTAAAAAGACGTTAACATGGTGCAAAATAAATAATAACAATTAATAACACATGCTAATAAAATGTATGAGTCATGCAATACAACACAAATGAATAATAAAGATGCATACATGACTCTAAAATGGCACAAAATTGATGTAAAACTATGATAACAGGATGCACACATGGTGCAAAAAGATAAAACAAAATGTGTAATTTGATGCCATTATTTGTCCATTAGGTCTAGCTTGGGTGATTAGGGAGGAGAAATGTTATCCTACCCACCTAGGTTCAAATCCTTCTTGTGACGTGCTTCTCTCTTCATGAACCAATTGTTGTTGAGGTTGTGAGCCAATTATTACCCTTACTCTTGAGCCAATTATTCCTAAGGTTTTCAACCATGAGGAATATCTTACCCTTACCTATAGGATAGAGGATGGGGTGCTTGGTTATATCCTAAAAAAATGGCAGCATTATGAATCTAAAGAGATGCAAATAAAATGTAAGAATGACACTCCATATAGAATCTTGATGACCATATCAATGCATCGTGATGGAAAACATATGATTCTTATGTAAACACAACTCAAAAGTGACTCTATAAATGTTTGTGAGCCATGAGGAATAGATAGAGGAGGGTTGTAATCCATCAGGGATATCTTACTCTTACTTATGGGATATAGGACGGGGTGCTTGGCTACAAAAAAAACCGAGGTCGTTATGTCGCTAAAGGGAAACAAATATGATACCCAACCAATTCAGATGAAACTCAACTAAAATTTGGATAAGGCCAAAATGGCACAAAACCTTATCAGAGTCTTTAAAAATATTAAGATACCAAGATGCCATGGCCTTAAGGATTAACAATAAAAAAATGGGGTAAATTCAATTGAAACTCCAATGTGGCCATGAAGAGCTAGATATGATACCTCAAGACAGTGCTACATCGATCCTCATAGGTGATGAAAAAAAATTGGTTTGAGCATGTTTCTCCACTTTGATTTAAAAAAGGTTGCATGCATACCTTTTGTATATTTCTCAGGTTCAACTGGTTTGACTAAGAACTACTTCCATGGGACATCCTTAATAGGTGTGTGTTTGACCCATTTCTCACCATCCATAGACAGGACTGTAGCAGTTGCGATGAATTGCTCATCGATTTGTAATTCAAGGTCCCCAAGCACAACTCTATTACCATCAAACGAACAGGCTAGCAAAGTCCATCGTGACCCCTCTACTATGTCCATGAAATTTCCTCACAAAATAGAGCCATCTAGACTTCTCGAAACCCTTGCATATTTGAGGGTCAAACTCAACAGTAGTGGGATTATCAGGTTCGATTCTGCAAATTTTCCCCATGTTCTTCGTGGATAGTGATGGATGGAATAACTCGGAAAAAAACAATGAGCAATGCAGAACTTGGACTTAATCCAAAGTATCGGTCACTCAAAGTATGGTGAAACCCTCACAATAAATTTATGGAGAAGAGGTAAAATGAATGAGCATCGCCTCCCTTGGCTTATTCTCCTTTCGAGCTCATTCATGATTGAACTTACTGGGCCATAATCGTAGGGTAGTTTGTACACTTTGTGCTTTAAATGATTTGTACTGCGAAAGGATGGGTGTTATAAAGAGGAAGATGACCCTACAAGTGTAAACTATCCTCATGCAGACCAAACACCAATGGGGTTACCACACCAACTCATCATAATGATAGCATGGCTAAGGTGGAGAGAAGGCCCGAGTTCAATCAACTACGTGGGATGCCATTCATCAAGAAAAAAACACGGACCTCCTAAAACAATGATTCGAGGTTGGCTTGATCAATTTAATACATGACCCTATCGTGGATTTCAAAGGCAGTGAGTCCAAGTCATATCGATAAAAAATTATGCGATGAGATCAACAAGTCAGAGCCTCTCCAGAACAATGATTAAATCAAATGGCCATTTAATTTTAGTTGATAACCAATGCCAAGTTATCAAAGAAGCGAATTCCACCATTGAAACTTTAATACACAGATTAGAGGTAAAATTATCAAGGCTTCAGGTCAAACTGAGTTTATAATAGTAACCTTGTCAATTATGCAATTCACCAAGTTAATTGATTTCAATCATACTCTTGGTAACACAAGAACACTAAAATATAAGAAATTAAAAATACATGAAATATTATTGATCCAATGATTCCAAGGTGTGATTAAACATAAATCAATCTTTGGCCTAGGCCATAAATTTCCCGTATAACCTTGATAGATTACAATAATTCCATGCATGTATTTCTATATCATGATTTTATAAATGTTAACTTTTACCAATTAAATGTAATCATAGCTTAAATAGTAATCAAAAGTTAATACCATAAAATATATAAAAATTCAGAAGGTGAAAGACATAATAATTTAATCATGAATGTGGAATATGTTAAATGGACATTGGGGATAATTATTTGAGAGAGGAAATCAACATGATGGTATCTTACCCTTTAATTAATGAATGAAATACACCTACTCAAAACAAGCTGCAGAATTCCATCATAAAGATGCAGAATGAAAAATAATTAAGATAATTGAGATATTCTTCGTCTTTCAAATTCCATGCTTTCAGTCATGGAATTAAAAGACGAATAATGATAATAGGAAAAAATATTGATGTCGATATCTTGATAGCATATATACTTCTTCCAAAGAAAACAGAGTAAGTGATTAATGTGAATCGAAATGTAAACACAACCGTGAAGAAACTAGAAAACTTAAGCAACAACAACACCTTGAAACCTAAAAATATTACCCAGTGTCCTTCTAATAAAGTGTACAATTGATGGGTTTGTAAAGGATAGGGACCCATTCCTTTTCAAATGAACGTGGAATGGTTGTTGGTTACAGGTGCCAATACTCTTTAAAGGATATATTTCAAGTTCCCCCTCGATAGATTCAAAAAATGGCATAAATTTTATATTTTTTACAAGAAAATAGAGGGTATATGAGTTACCTTCAATGCTGCAAACCCTTGTGTTCTTCTTCCTTAAGAGTTACCTTCATTACTGCAAACACTAGGGTTCTCCTTGCTTTCCTTTTGTTTTCTATTTCTCTTTATATTTCACTATAAGGCTATGTCAACTTCTTGGTTATACATATTAGTATATGGGGATTTGGGTCAATATTGGATCGATATCATGATGTGATTCAATTCAAAGCCAACCTGCCCAAGCTGTTGTTGATGGATTTTTTTTCAAAAATGCTTCCACAGTCTATGGTGTGCATTGTACAAAATAGACACACGTGTGCTATCCTTATAAGGCACACCATTTCTGCATGTTTAAAAATGTATTCATGTTAATTGGTGCACATATTACATTATATATGCACTTGTGCGTTTATATTTCAAAGACCCACCATTTAGATTCCGTTTATATATATATATATATATATATATATATATATATATATATATATATATATATAAAGATAATAGTTTTAGCAGTGAGTTATATCATATATACCATGTGCACTAATGCCTTATCTCATATAAGGCACACCGGTACTGAGTTTTTATATTGTATGCATTGATTTACCTGAATACATTTCTACCTAAAATTCTTTACTTAGTATGTACAAAATATATTTCATAATTGATATGTTATGCAAGGTGTTGATTGATAAAAATGGTCGATAAAAGATCATGGAATAAAATCACAGTGAAGAGAGTGAGGGAAACACATCCAAACAAAGAACATGGCAAGTTTTTTGTAATTTTAATATAAATGTAATATTTTGGAATTAGATGTATGTTTGAATGATGTGTATTGATTTATGTGTGTCATGCAGAGAAAAAATTTAAGGAATCTATATAAGACTATTTGTAATCTAAGTGAATAAAATCGAGAAAGCTTTAAGAAATTAATTCAAACAGAGGAATTATGTGGATCAAAAGGTGATAAACATGAAGGTTTTGTTTGAATTCTTACTAAGAACGCTTCTCAACGATAATTGCTAACATGTTTCAAACTATGGATTTCAAATTTGTTGAATGTTTTGTAGGGACAAGCAGCGAGAAAATAGGAGTCCCTAAGAAGATAAAAATTAAGAAGAATATAAATGATGATGAATTGGTCATCAATTCAACTAGAATGGTGTTGGAAGTTAATGATATGGGGAAAAAGTTTTATAAAACTTTGAGAGATATAGGGGAAAGAACGTATAGATGTAATTTTCATTTACAATACAAAAATCAATCTAATGACTTTAAGCATCAGGTTTTAAGTAAACTGCAGGAAGCATTTCTGGAGAAGTGGGCACTGAGACTAGTGAGACTTGCAATGGAAAAATCATACAATAACAAAAAATAATCATTTAAAAAGTATTATTGCTAAAACTATTTTTCTATAATATGCATATACTAGTCCAAAAATTTTATTTGCTAATATTTGTTCTATGCTTATTTTCATATAAATATTTATAGACTTTTTATTGTAATTTTGGTTTCTCAAAAGTATTGCTAAAATTCCAAATGAGGAATGACATGATATCCAAAAGATGTCGGTATGGATGTCAAAAAAGGTGACCATGAGATGGTCAAAGAAATGAACATGACTACATCATAAGGGGAGCCATCCCAACAGCAATGTGCATCAAACCTATGTAATCTTTGCTTTATTTTTAATGTGCAGAGAGTTTAATTATTGCATGAAATATTGATTTTCAATTGTTTTGTTGTAGAAGAAAATAAAATAAAATGGAACCCATTCAATGCATAAGATGGGACAACAAGGGAAAAAGGGGTTGATTGCAAAGTTTGTGAGTGCTTTTGGTTTGCTTCACATTTCATATTTGGTGTGATGTTTATATTATGATTAATTTAAAATCATACATGGATGTTTTCTAATAAGTGCTAACATACAGAGAATAGCTATCCAATCATTTGACTGACATTGGATTAAGCAAGGGTTGTGATTATATCTTGGGGTATCAAGGGTTAATTAAACAATTTATAAGTAGCTATGTTGTTATACGTCCCTTATTTTATAATTAATGGAACAATAAGAAAACTTTAATAATATATATGCTTTGTCATGGCATATGAAACTCATAGGAAACAAAGTATGGAGTGCATCCAACAAAGGATTTGGTGACACACAACATGAGGAATGGTTTTGAAAATACATGTGTGAAGTTTATCATTCACTCGTTGATCAGGTACACTTTTTCATTTATGCAGTCATGTATATTATATTATCTATAAATGTACATATACATGTTACATTTTATTTTTATGCTTGTATATGGAATATGAAAATGTGGAACAAAATGAAGTCAATCAACAAAACATTTCAAGTAACTCAAGAAAATATCCCCTTAAGGTGATGAAGAAATGAGGCATGGAAGCAGTTTGAATGACTACAATAGTTTGGGCGATGAATGATGATCAATACATTTGAATGTTGTTACTGTAAGTTGCATATTTTGGAATTTTTTATATTTGAAAAACAAACATTGTGTTTATTGTGGGCATATAATCTCAATTGGATGAGGATAAGTTATCCATAACTATAATATTGTCAAAATGACATTTTGATTACCGAGGACCTTTATGTTGTACCATATTTTGGATTCTTATTCGTATACCAACACAGATCCATCTTAAACCCGTATCTATCAAGCACCGAGAGGGATCCAATTTCTTGAGGTGTATTTATTTTTTTAAATTTAAACTCAAGAAATTTTATCTCTCTTGATTGATAGATCTGGGTTTAAGTTTTAAGTTTTTATTTTATAAACGAACATCTATTTTTAATTACTTTTCATAATATTTTATTTTATGAACCAACATGGATTTTTTTAAATACTTTTCATAATTTTTTATTTTATGAGCCGACATGAATTTTTTTAATTATTTTGTTAGTAACAAACGTTACAACATCTCCCCCATACTGGGCTATAAAGCACCTCATTTCTCTCGGTGCAATAATAAAATGGATTTTTTCTTCTACTATATTCTCTAATGTCGCAAAATGTTACATTATTAATTAAATTTTGAATGATTTACATTATGACTATGAAAAAATGTCCAATCAACATGCTTATTAAAACACAATAATTAAAATATAAAAAAATTAGTATTATTAAGAAAAAATTGATTTTTTTTATGATTAATTCAAATGCTAACTATATGAATGATTTAAATGGTTACAATTAACGGATGTGTAATCAGATCATATATCCAAACACAATAAATAAAATATAAAAATAAATATTATTATAAAAAATATTTGATTCTTGAATGATTAATTGAAAATTTGTAAAAACAAAAAAAGAAGAAATTATATTTGCATATCTGCATCATGGAAAAATTCACCATTGAACCATACACAAATTGAGTATTTCAACTAACTAGTGCATTTAATTCGTTTCCATGGACCAATGCCAAATCAAATTTTAGCCACCGGTTCTCTTTTATGTGATAAATGCACCTATTCTCTTTACATATCATAAGCACAGGTGCACTTTTTAAAACATAAACACTGTTGCTTTCTTCTAAACTTTCGCATCGGTACATTTTTGGGGTAATATACGCATTGGTTATATTTTAATACAATATACATAACATTGCAAGTATAATGCAACATCAACACTGATGCATTTAAATAAAAAAATGCATCGATGTGGATGTGAATGTTACACACACAGATGATTATATAAGAAAACACACTAGTACTTAGGTAATACGCACCAGTGTATAAATAAGACAATGCATCAATGTTGTTACAACATAACATAAGAATTGGTTTCCCTGCATTAAAATATATGCATCGGTGAATTGACAATGCATATATGCACCAGTGTGTATATAAGAAAACGCACTAGTGTTGTTACAATTTAATATAAGCATCAGTATGTCTACATTAAAATATATGCGCCAGTGCATTGACAATGCGTATACGAACCAGTGCGTATGTTTTATAATAGACGCATTGGTGTACATTATATACTAGAGAGCACCGAAAAAAAGTGAATTTTTTAGTTACAGTGAATATCTATAATAACCTCTATGAAAACCTTGATTACCAAAAATAGAGGTTGTAGTGGAGGTTTTTTTGACAATTTTTTCCAATCTTGTAACCTAAAAACCTCTGTTATAACCTCCACTACATATTGTTTTCCTTGTATTGAAATGTGATTTGTGTTTTGGATATGTAATGTAGGATTTTATTTTTCCTCCCTCCTTCCCCTTCCTCTCTACATATTCTCTCCTTCATATTCCTCTCCCTCACCTTCTCTCCCTCTTCTCCTTCCTATTCCTCTATCCCTCTTCCTTTTTCTCTCCTCTCCTTCTTTTCCTATCCCTCTTGCTCTTCTTCATCTTCCTTTCATACTTATCCTTCCTCTTCCTTTCTTTCTATCCCTCTTCCTTTCCTTCTTCCCCTCTTTTTATCCCTCTTCCTCTCCTTCTACTCCCACTCCCTCTTCCACTCCTCTTTTTCTTCCCCTCTGCTCTTCTTTTTTCCCCTCTCCCTCTCCCTCTTCCTTTTCATCTTTATCATATCCCTTATCCCTCTCTTACTTGTATCTCTCTCGATGAATTATCATAAGTTCTACTAGAAAATCACACACCACTATAGTCAAATTAATTTTAAATAGGATTTAATAATGATTCACTCATTTGGTAAAAGGAGAATGTTATAGATGAAATTATTGCACATTTATAGCATTAATTGCATTTAGATATTTTTATATTCTTATTAGAAATGCGCTTCCACACTTAGTAAGGCTTACTCGTCTCTTCTTCTATTAGAAAAAACCATTTAACAAATATGGGATTTGATTTATGTTCATAAGCCAAAAATAATTTGAATTGTGATTATATCAAATATATGGCCTTAAGTTGAAATATTATGGTTGATATAAGTAGGAATACACAACAATGGCGCATGGTTTTTTCTTTGCTTGGTTCATTTATCTTACATGCAATTAGAGAGCGTGGGGTTTTTGAGTTAAGTAGAATGATGAGAGGACCCAACATTGTTTCACACTCAAGAATTTGGGGCTTCTCCTTTTGCTTACACACGATGAGACAACATGGGAGGAAAAAAACAAACAAAAATATTGGTAAAAAGACAAGTGAATTTTCACATAAGGAGATATTTTTTCCATAATATTACAATTTGCAAGTACATTGAGCCTACATGGGCAATCCAAATTTTGTACAAGAAAAACAATAAAATTCATTTTTGTTTCCATTTAAAGCCTCTCAAAAAGATGGGTTTTACAAGCTAATTATAAATTATGACAAGAGGAGGCAACATCATTTACTTATATGATAAGTGTGAAAAATTCAATGCATGTTAACCTATTATTTTATCACGATGTCATGATGGTTCTTGATTAATTAATGAATCTCTTGCTATTTTAGATTGGTGTTTGTGATTTATTGTTACAAGGATGTCAATGACTATTAGGAACCACATTGACAATTTCAAATGATGGGAGAACCATGACCCTTTTATATCCATTTACAGAATATATATGTGACAAAAACAAAGGGTATTTAATCCTAAGAGAGACTTGTACAAGGGAGTGTATCCTTAGTTCCTTATCACCCTTTATTTTTATCTTCCCCGAGATTGAAAGGAAGAAATAAAGGGATGTATCATCTAAAATTAAGAGATGTAACATTTAAACTCAAGGGAGTAGGGATAAAGGAATGTAGAATCTAAAGTTTTCATCCCAATGATGCTATATTTCCCTAGGCCACTAAGTCCAACTTCACATGATATGCTCAAATTTGCTCACAACCTTAATTTATACACCATTTTCCATCTTAGATGGCCTTCTCTGCAACTACAAATATCACTAATATGAATTACTCGCTAAATAGAGATGTTGAATTCCATAGACTCACCATAAAACATGAGAAGATCTAGTTAGTAACGTATGTAAATATAAGTTAAAATACCTAAATATATTCGATCATATACTCCTTACTATGAGTTAAATGAGAATGGCATTGTCCATGCCTTATATATGTCAAATTTCAAAACTACCAAATACATAGTTATCCAATATATCATAGACTTTAACTATAGTACATGATATTTGGTTAACTATATTACTTTATATAAATTGATTGCATACTTGGAATGGAATGGTTAAACTATGAGTTTGAATTGTCACTACTATCAGCCTTCTTTTTATGTTCTGAGATCATATTTCTAGACATGTTCATTCCATGAATGTGAATATGATGTAACAATAACATTAAATGGTTGGTTACAATTGGAAAATGCTATGAGAATCATATCAACATAGCTAGAAGCATCGCCATCATGACTATAACACCCACTCATGTTATCATATATTTTTGCATCCTTGTGATCAACATCCAATCACACATGTTCTATAACCACATACTAATCAAGACATGTCACCCCTCCAAAAATATTTGTCCCTCTATCTATCGTTTGTGACTATCCCCTTCCAATCATTGGCCTCACACATCTTCTCTATAGTCTATTAATGTGTCTTTGAGTTAGAGGGTTGAGTATCTTTGCAATGTTGATGCTATGCGTGTGTATATTCAATGTTCATTTCAAATTATTTATATATTTTGTGCCATGGATTTTATGTACTTAACTTGTAGAGTATCATTGTGATATTAGATATACAATTCATATGTATTCCAATGGAGATACCTCAAAGGATGATTGTAAAGGTTGGAAAAGAGAGAAGGAATGTCATAGAAGAAAAGGTAAAAAATAGCTATCAATGAAGGCAGCAATATGAAGCCCTTACTGAATTGTAGTTACATACTTTATTATTGTTATATAATATTGAAAAATATGTATTTATGTTATGAAGAGTTGCATTTATAATTATAATATTTTCTTAATATAGTTTGTTTTATATTACATAAAATCTTGATTAAAAACACTTACAATGTTTATAAATGGTATAACCAAAAAAGAGAGAGCATATATTGATATGGATTACTTACATTCAGTGATATGGGGAGAAAGTTATAGGGCTCTTAGTCATAGTATATCTCAACAATGTTAGTCGTCATACAATTCATCCTGCACTTTTCAGTGAAATTTAGTGTATTTGAATCCAATATACTACATTTTTCATGTCACTTGTTTGTTATATGGCATGCATATTAATGTGAACATAATTTGCATAGATGAGGATGACTAGATTTGAAGAAAAGATAGAGAAGATGCAATCCCTTATGATGGTATACACGTTATTAATAAAGGAGAGGGTTTGATATTTCATAGTGGTATAATTTTCCATAATGAAAACTAATGTAAGAAAAACACATTACAAAATATATAAAGAAGGTCCCTAGATATATAATGTAGTGATAAAAGGGCCCTACATAGATCATTCGAGTCTGTTAGGAAGAGGAGAAACCATACTATATGAAATATGTTCGAACTAGTCTTGTATGTACTCACTCATGTTTCCTAGTCCTTCACCTTTTATATTTCATTAGATATCGTCATTGAATTTTTTATATTGAATTTTTTTATAGATGACTTCTTCTTTTTTTAGTTTTGAACAAATTATTTTTTTAGTTTTGAACAAATTCAGTGAGCACATCAATAAGCTCAATAGGGAGAGAAAAGTTATAGACTCAAAACAAGACCATCTAATGTTGAAAAAAATGGATTAAAAAAAATCCTTAGTGATTTCTTAGAGGCTAAGAGGATCATTGATGAAAAGAAGATATGAGGTGTGGACCCTAAGACAGCGCAAAAAATGACACAAAGGTAATAAATAATATATGTTTGTATCTATTGATTTTGATATGCTTGTAGTGATTTATTTTAATATTGTTTTAACTTGTTATCTTTATTTTATGTAATGTTTTAGTAGCATTAACCTAACTTCATGGTCATTTGTAAGATATTGATAAACTTAACTAATCTTCTCTTATATTATGTACAAGCATAATCAAGTGCAAAGAAATTAATAGTTACA
The DNA here is from genome assembly GCA_027924585.1 of Larix kaempferi. Taxonomy (NCBI): domain Eukaryota; kingdom Viridiplantae; phylum Streptophyta; class Pinopsida; order Pinales; family Pinaceae; genus Larix; species Larix kaempferi. The sequence continues at coordinate 648,951 of BSBM01000903.1, forward strand.
CATTCTTCGGGTCAAGTGGGGAGCTCTATGATTAGAGGGAAATTTGTACGTTTATTAGTATAATCTCATATATTATGATAATATACTATCTTAATATATGTCATTATTAAATGTGTTTTTCTCTTGTTGCATACAAATAAACAACTATAGTTATGAGACCACTCACGAAAAATTAAATATTTGGAATTATCCATTCAATGATTCAAAAATATTATATTCTTCTAAGGTGATGATAACGAAGGTGACTCGTAGGGATCAAAGGGTATTGACAATTGTTTAACTTATATGTTTTTTTTTATTATAGCTTAATTAAATGTTAGCATTTTTTACTTTATTGAACTATGCTCATTTAATATGTTTCTACACAGTGAGGATAGGAGGATGAGGAGGTAAATGACAACAATTCAATCAACTTCTGATGTCAAATTCATTTCATTTTCTTATATGGGTACATGTTTTTTCATGCAATGTTGTATAAAATGTTGACATCTTCCTGTAGTGGTAGTGTACCACTTGTTTACAAGTAGAAAAATTACGTGGTTATTTTACAAGTTAATTTAAAATTTCATTTTTGCATTTATATATACATGTATTTTTGCTTCCATAGTGTGAAATTTATTAAATGTTAGTGTGGCATTATTCATATTGCATTTATGGATACAATGATTTTTGTATAATTACTGGTAGTAGTAGTAGCAATTGTCAATAATTAATTAATTAAAATAATTAAATCATAAATCATAATTAAACTAGTAAAAATAAGTAAATCATTAAGAACACTTATGTCGTCAATTTGACGATTAAAGTACATAGTTTTAGCATCAATTTGATGCAAAATGTAGTAATTGGAACACTAAAAAGATGTTAACATGGTGCAAAATAAATAATAACAATTTAGAACACATGCTAATAAAAATGTATGAGTTATGCAATACAACACAAAAATGAATAATAAAGATGCATACATGACTCTAAAATGGCACAAAATTGATGTAAAACTATGATAACAAGATGCACACATGGAGCAAAAAGATAAATAAAAATGTGTAATTTGATGCCATTATTGCCCATTAGGTCTAGCTTGGGTGATTAGGGAGGAGAAATGTTATCCTACCCACCTGGGTTCAAATCCTTCTTGTGACGTGCTTCTCTCTTCATGAACCAATTGTTGTTGAGGTTGTGAGCCAATTATTACCCTGACTCTTGAGCCAATTATTCCTAAGGTTTTCAACCATGAGGAATATCTTACACTTACCTATAGGATAGAGGATGGGGTGCTTGGTTATATCCTAAAAAAATGACAACATTATGAATCTAAAGAGATGCAAATAAAATGTAAGAATGACACTCCATATAGAATATTGATGCCCATATCAATGCACCGTGATGGAAAAAACATATGCTTCTTATGTAAACACAACTCAAAAGTGACTCTATAAATGTTTGTGAGACATGAGGAATAGATAGTGGAGGGTTGTAATCCATGAGGATATCTTACTCTTACTTATGGGATATAGGATGGGGTGCTTAGCTACAAAAAAAACCAAGGTCGTTATGTCGCTAAAGGGAAACAAATATGATACAAAACGACATCCATCTAAAATATTGATGCCCATATCGATGTATCGTGATGGAAAACACACACTTATGATGAAAACACAACTCAAAAGTGACTATAAATTTATTTTGGTAATGACATATGATGCAAAATGATGCTACATGATGTAAGAAATATTTTTACATCATTCTCTTTTATCACTAATACAACACTTTGTAAAGTGTGCATCGAAAAACACAACACTACTTAGATGAAAAGATGTCACCAAACATGATGGCCTAAGTAGGATTGTATTTTGCATCATCCAGACCTAATTTTTTCTGCTAAAAAAAAACACCTAGATGCAATGTTATTCACAATGCTACAACCCCATATTGTAGTAGTGACATCTCCTAACAAATCTTATCTTACTAATCGAAGTCCAAAGATCCCCCACAAAGATTAAGGGTGGTGGTTTGAGGCCCCATCCATGGCCATTGAGCCTAAGAAGCATAATTCTAAGCCTATGGGAATTTCTCTTATCCCCCAACCATTGTCAAAATATAGATACCCAAATATGTTTCAAAATATCTCCTAACAACAATTATATTCCTAGACAAATGCTAACGATTTCCTATAGAGGTCATGTGTGGTGGTTTGAGGCATAATTCATAATAGTATATCCTAGGAAGCCTTATTTAGGGTCTCTGTCACTTATTTCATCCCTTGACCATTATTAAGGACCATGAGCCTCATGTGGTGTAGAATACCAAGAATCCTCATACTCCCAATTAAAGTTGAACGTTCCACTATAAAGGTCTGCAAGTGTTGTGGTTGTAGGCCTCTATCATGGCCCTTGTGCCTAAGAAACATCATTAAATGCCTAATTCACTTTTTTTCATCCCCTAACCATTGTCAAGGTCATGAGAATCTCCATCTATGGTTTGCAAAACCACCTAATGGCAGTCATATTCCCAATTGGAGGCCAAAGATCCCCTACATAGGTCATGTATGGTGGTTTGAGGCCTCGTTCATGGACATCAAGACAAGAAGCCTAATTTAGGGCCTATGACCATTCTTTTCCTCCCCCAAACATTATCAAGGTCACAAGACTAGTTTGTGGTGTGCAATATTTCCTAACCATAGTCATATTACCACTCAAAGTCCAAAGATCCATTATATTTTATGACCTAAAAAGTACACATATTTATTCGGTTTTAAATATGTAAGGGATTCATATTAGAAAATGAAATTATGGACACAGTTGTGTTCATAAATCAATGGATTTATTGATGTATTGTATTAATAAATTGACTCAATTATCAACACAATTGCATTTATAGATTTACTCAATCCTTCGTTGTAATTACGCACATAAATTGACTTCACTATCGAATTTGAGCATGAAGGTTTTCATAGTAAGTCGTAATTGTGCTCAGAAGTTTTGGAATTACACTATGTTGTAGTTTATTCTAAACTCCAACACCATTCACTATCGAGTCTCACATCAATGTTAAAGTCATATCTAAATTCAACATTATTCCCACATCAAGATTCATGGAAAATTTGGATGCAAATTGGTAATTTGATGTTGATTCAATGTCTAAAATGGATGCTAAAATTTCTTCAAGTTTGGTTGTAGTTTTGAAAAATGGCAACAATATCCTTAATTGCCACCAAAACTACATCCAACATGACCAATAATGCAAAAAAGAGAGAAATTTATTTTGAACTTTTTGAACTCAACTTGGATGTAATATTGAACTCAAGAATGTTAAAATCTTATAATGGTAATACTTTTACTAGAAAGGATTATTCACAAAACTCTATAAGGATTGATATTTCTAACAACCACTGTAGTCCATGTCATCGATTTTATTTTGGTACATTTTGTAAGATATTTGGTTTCCATCCTCTCAACACCAACATTTTATACATTTTGTGAGATAGTTGGTTTCCATCCTCTCCATATAAACATGATAATATATTGAAATATAAAAGATAATTCAAATGCTAGAGAGATGAAGTGAAAAATAAAGAAATACTTGGATTGGATTGGATTGGAGTACCCATTTGAACGTACAACTAGACCCTCACAAGTATACTTTGTTTGAAAGAGCCCTATTAAAGCCAAACATCCTTACCAAGAACAACTATTTGTTCCATAAATGAAGGGAACTATTCACCAACTATCCCATTGCAACTATAGCATGAGGGTGAATCCTATGCCAACTAAAACTCTAATTACATGGCTTGAATTTGGGAAAAACATGATCTTGAAGTTTACCCACATTATGTTAATGAAAAGAGCCACATAGGAAGGATAAGGATTCAATTTATAAATCTCACTCACCTAATTGATATCACCCTTTATGAAGGCATTGCTAACCATTCTCACTGAAATCCAAAATTGTTAATGTCGATCCAATTGTTCGACAATGGGCAAGTATCTTTTCAAGCAACTTTTCTCTATGGCTTCAAGGTAAACAATAATAATTCATTGTACTAAGAGTAGTGATGTTCTCTACAGCTCAATATGTGGGACATGTTGTTACATAATGTACGTGACATAAAAAAAGGTATTTAGGAGTATATGTTAACTCAATTTTAAATTTACACACAAGATATACAAAAATAAAACCAACAAAGATCCAAAGAAAATTTTAGGGGCAAAATTTTGCCCATATGCTAATTTTGACCATTTTTTTGCAAAAAACATATTTGCTAATTTACATTTTTTTCTAAATAGATTCACCCAAATTCCATGGGATAAAAATATTTTACTCTAAAAATCGTCAAAATTGTTCAAAAACTATATAAAATCCTTATAAATTTGAATCTTTTTGGAAAAATATGGCCCAACATTTTATGGTTGGAAATTTAAGAATTAGTAAAGGTTTCTGTACTTTAATAAAATTATGGATCCTTAAAAGTTTCCCTACATAGATCCATCTTAAACCTGAATCTTTAAAACACTAAGAGGGATCAAATTTCTTGAGCTGTAAATTTCTTTTTATCTTGCATTTTTACACTCGAGAAAAAAATTATACCACTAGAAATTTGTGTCCCTCTCGATAGATTCATGTTTAATATGGATCTATGTTGGCATTTTCACAATCATGGTAAAATAGTCTATTACATTTTTATCCAAGTTTTCCTGTAAGAGAATCTATTTTCATCTTCTTTATGTATTTTTCAAATAAACCAAAATAAAGATCCATTTTAACTCTAAGATCTATCGAGAATCGAAAGGAATCAATTCCCTTTTAAACACAAACCATATCCTTTTAAGATACAAACTCATTTGAAAGCAAAAATTCTTGAGAAACATACCTGAAGTGATTTGATCCTTTAATTACACTTGATAAATTAGAAGTTAATATGAATTTAGTGTTAGCTTATGTGTGTGTGCATGAGAATTATTTATAATTATTAATATTTTATTTTATTTTTTAATTAAACTTACATAGATGTAAAAATACAGTTTATTTTATTTTTAAATATTTTGATCAAGTAAACATTACTAACATGATGGAAAAAGGGTTGGTATTATAATCTCTTCCATATTAAATTGAGAGTAAGTTAAAAAGTGGGCCAAGTTAATCATTTTTGAAAGAAAAAAAAATTGTCCATCAAAGTGGAACTTTACTTTGCCAATCACTAAAAAAGATCACTCAAAAGTTTGAATTTTTCCTCTTTTTTAATTTATTCCATAAAATTGTAGAGAACATATGTTGACACGATAGTGTAGAAAACAGTTGTAAATCAATGGACCTTTGGCTTTGGGATAAAATGAAACTCCTATTTGAGGCTCTCATCATTCCTGTTATCATATATGGGTGTGAAATTTAGGGCTGCAACATCTCTAGAAAATCATGGAGAAGGATAAAGCATATCGAAAACCATTTTATAACTTAAAATCTCAAAATTAAAGGCAATACAGCCTATCTTATCATCCTCATAGAAGTGAGTCTCTCCCCCATTGAGAGCATGGATATGACTAGGTACCTAATGTACAAGAACAAGATAAATAAAATGAGAGACAGAAGGCTTCCTAAGGTTGCTTCAAATTACATAAAAACCACTTGCATCTTAAGTGAGGTTGGCTTAAAGATGTCAATTAAGTGAGGTTGGCTTAAATATGTCATCTTGTCTAGCCACTAAATCACTGGGGAGTCCAAGAAGAGGTCACTCTGCATAGTAGTGATAATATTAAAACTATTATTACATCTAAATTTAAGGAGAACTTGTGGTGCCATAAAGAATTACATGATAAGTGAAATTCAAAATATTATAAGGAGGTGATTAACCTTAATCTAAAATATCAAAATTATCTCTATCTTTTTATTAGCTTAAAAAAGAAAATCAACATTGCTAAAATAAGAACAAACTCTCACTAATATTTTGTAAGTGTGGTTGTTGAGAGAAAATCTCAATATTGACTACCTATTGACAAGTTAAAAAACTACCTACATTTCATTTTGTCCTTATACGTATATGACATGGCTGATGAAAAGAAAGCCGTAAAGTAAAGATATATATACATGCATTGACAAAACATTATGTGGATACAAAGAAGAAGTTGAAATTTAAAATATTGAATTTAGTGGATTTTGATTTAGTTTAATTATTGTTTGGTTATTTTTAACTAATTAAGCATAATAACTTCATTTATTTGGTTATACCTTTTTTACGATGTTTGTTTATTTTAGTTAATTAAACAATATATCTTGTTTATGGTTTTTACTTATTTTTAATTAATAAAATAAAATAATTTATTGTTTTTGTTTTAGTTAAAATTGCATTTATAAAGGTAATTGATTTTTTCTTTGTATTTGAATATTTTATTTTACTATGAAATTTTTATTTCTACTATGAAATTTTTATTTCTAAAGAATTTAGATATTTCAATTACTTTTTATTTGAAAATATTTTCAATGTATTTTATTTGGATATTGTTTTATATATATTATTGATTAAATAGATATAATTATTTGATTTTGATTTTGTTTATAAATACAAAAAATACTATAATTATATTATAGTAATTTAAAAATATTTTTCTTAAAACTTTTTAAGTATTTAAATAAAATTTTATTTTTTTAACAAAAATTTATCTTATAAATATTAATAATCATCCTTAAAAGTTACACTTTTTCATATGTGAAAAAAATATAAACTATCTAATAAAAAATAATAATAATAATTTATAAAAATGATATTGGTTAAAAATGCATTCTCCTACTATTTAAAATATCTAAAATATATATATATATATATATATAATTTTTTAATTTTAAAAGAATCACTTTATGAGTTTTTGTCACAAAATTTTAGTACTCTCACTTTATGAGTTTTTGTCACAAAATTTTATTAGTCTCACTTTATGACTTTCCTCTTTTTTCAATAGGTTCATGTATCTCAGGTGGGCCATGTACAAAGGCAAGAGAATCTCAAGGGTCTTATGTCATGCATGGAGCACTTTCAACCACCACCGTGCTTGTCACCATGGAGGTTCAACTAGATATAGAATGCATGGGTTTTAGGATAAGGAAGAATATCATTTTAATTATGGGTTTTAGGATAAGGATTAATACCATTATAGCTATTATGCTTGTAAAAAGTGGTATTATTAATGTGTAATTGATTGATGGGACAATTTTAAGTGCATGTGTGTTATTGTTTGTACGGTGATTTAAAGTTCAGATGAATTTGATTTTTGAAAAGTGGTATTATTAATGTGTAATTGATTGATGGGACAGTTTTAAGTGTATGTGTGTTATAGTTTGTATGGTAATTTAAAGTTTTAGATGAATTTGATTTTTGTATTAAAAATAGTTAGATGTTTTACAATAGATGTTATCACATTAAGTTTACATGTCAACTATAATTTATATTAAAAAATAACATATTTATTCATAAAATCAAAAAATTCAATTCAATTTAAATTTAAAATAAATCTATAATAATAATTAAATTTTTATATGATAAATTTAAATAATTTTTTTCTACTATTATATATCTAAAATAAATAAAATATCGTTCTCACCCTCACCATAGTCGGTAACACTAACCTTAAGTTTGTATAATTATCGTTGTTTTAAAAGGGTTTGTACCCTCTTTTTGGAGAGTTAAAATTATTTTTTAGCCTTGCTAAAGAGGACAAGAGTTTGTACATTTTCTAAAGAAATGGACTGATTTGGATATTATTGATAGGATATTTTAAGAAAATGTGTTATTAAGTCAAATGGATTATCATATTTTTAATCAAATTTATAAAATATTACTTACACGCTAAACAACACAAGATGGTTTCCTTTTGTATTAAGTAGATGGAAGAGTTTAGGCTTTGGCAATGAAAGGATTTGATATGACTTGCTATTTGATCTTGAAAAGAAGAACATTGTATTATATCCTTGTTGAGGTGGAGAGACACTTCTTAGAAGTTTCTATGATTAAACTTTCTTAAATACATTATATAGTTGTGTATGGTTGTTAATTTGTTTTATGTTTATCTTTACAAAATTCACAACTTTATTTATGTACATAAGAATTACATTATATTCACTTAAAGGTTACTGACAACCATCCAAAATTAACACATTCAATGACATCCATTCACATTGTTCAAATTGACACATTCACATCGTTCGAATTGACACATCACTTTTTATATTTACATGTGCATTAATGATAATACACATTGCTTTTTTATTAGTCGATGTTTTTAGGGTTGGTACCAAGTATAGTAATTAATGTATCGATTTTCTTTCATTCCACAAAAATCAATGTTTTTTATCTTAAATTTTATAATCTCTCTTATCTTATATGTTTTATTTTATATTATTTTCATCAATCAAATTATTTGAGGTTTTATTTGGCTTTACACTGAGGTCAATCAATGTTAGTGTATTGTGTTCATTAAATCTATGGTTAAAAGATACAAATTAATTTAATTGTTAATTAAATATGATGAGAAATTGAACTAATGTCATTCCAAATTCCAAATTTTAATATATGTTTGATTTTTTATATAACATTTTATTTTAGTCATTGCTATACAAGCGGTGAGGATTTAATGTAAGTTCAAGTTACTACATGTTTGGACAAGCTACCACATAGACATGCTACCCCAAACATCTACAAAAACTTCCACATGTTAACACAAGCTTCCACATGTATTCACAAGTGATTAGTTATAATTTCAAAGAATTACAACAGTTTCCATTACTCCTTGCAAACTATGTATAGTTGTACATAGGCTAGTGGTAGTGGCGGCTCCTTGCCTCTACTCAACAAATTTGAACACTCTCATTCCTCAATACTCATCGAAAACTCTATCTTCTTCAACACTCGACCCGCTCCTTTATTGAGTACAAGTGAGCTTAACACTGATGAGGTGTAATTCTCACCCAAGTGGTGTTCTTCCACCTTGTACGATAAATTGTATGGAGAAGGCATTAGGTGCATAAAAGGTCGCTTCCTAGTGTTTTCCTCCTCTTTCTCTACTTAACATTAGCCTTTGACCATGCAAGGTTGTTCTTTTCCTCCTCTATCTCTACGTTAAAACAAGCCTCTGCTTTGTATGGGCCTCTGGGCATGCAAGGTTGTTGTAGAAACAACTCTTGCACCACTAGTTCTAAGCATTGAAGTTGGTTGAGTGCTTCAAGACAGAAATACTTCTGCAACAAACTAGCATTATAACATCTTACTAAAATGCTCTTTACAGACATCATAGCATATTACTAAAAATGCTCTCTACAAGCGTCGTTGAAAGCTATTGCATGCAAGGGGACATGTGATAGTTGCGCTTCCACACATACCTTTTCTATTTATTCCTTTTAACTACAAAAAACTTAAACATGCAAATACAAGTAGAAACAAGAAATGTGTTAGAGGAATACTCGAAATGTCCAATTTTAACACCTCACTTGATTCTTTTTGGGCTTCTAGTTCCCCCAAAAAAACAAGGCATATCTGGTCAGGATTACTATGTACCTTTAAATAGTCCAACCCATGACTTAGAGCTTGGAAGCATAATGTCTCCATCAATCCCCATTGGAACGAGATACAAAATTAGGACTAACTGAGGAAGGCATGTTCATGTTATAGGTGGACCTTTTTGTTACAGTTCTTGGTTGATTTTGTGGGTGAGAAATAACAAGATTCTTAAGAGGATCGGAGTAGGTTCGATCCACATCTACTCTGAAATTTTGCTTACTCTTGTCATGAATCAACATCCAAGGGTGTTAGTTATTGGTGTTTATGTTCCCACCATGAAGATTAGTATCCCTTGGATCCAGTGAGATTGGAGACTGTCTTTCCATCTTTCTTAACACTCAATTGACCCACTAATAAAGGAACTAATAGAATTCCCACAAAAAATTCCTCTCCCTTACAATAGAGCAGCCTTTTGGCTCATTTTTTCAACTTAAAAACAAAAATTATGCAGAAGACTAGATATTTATGAGCATTTAATCTATAGTCTAATATTTCTTCAAGATAGGATCCATTGATCTTTTGACCACCTGACATGCATGTAAACCTAGAAATGTTACACATACCACCTGACCTGCATGATCTTGCCAAGTGCTTTTTCTAGTTCATTGAGGGTGCTACCCAAGGAATCATCGTGCTAGCTTGGTTTTATTCTAATAAGTGTTGGACCATATCTCTAAGATAACGATGCCTAAGAACCGTTGTTTTATTTGTTTACCTACTTAGTTATGTTTTTTGCCATTTACTCATATCTTTAGTCTCGTGATCAGAGAATTGATCATAATGAAAGGAAGCACACTAGATGAAGTGAGTGATTGTGATTTTGGTAATCCATCCTTGTTTGATGGCTCTTTCATGTTTGATACTTCTCTTTTGTGTTTCTTTTGATACTTGCTTTGCAAGCATCAAGATTTCCTTGCTATCTTCATTCAAGACTCTACGACCACTTGACATGCATGTAAACCTAGAAACATTACACATACCACCTAATATGTGTGATGTTACCAAGTACATGTCAACCTAGAAATGTTACACATACCACCTAGCATGCATGATCATGCCAAATGTGTTTTCTAGTCAACCTCCTCCTTGTTGTTGATTAGCCTCATCTACGTCTCTCTAGTCTAGGATCCTACTTCTTGTGCTGGTACGACTATTCTCACCTTCTCATTTACTTAGCTAAAATAAAATAATGCAGTCTAGCAAACTAGTTGAATATACTTCTAGATTAATGCTTTATTTAATGGCTTTCAACTAACGCGTTTATCAATGATAATTGAATAAGTAATATCCATAGAAAGCGTTGGTGTTGCCAAATCATTGATACGAGTTATGGAGGTGCAAACACCTTGTTTGTATAGATTTTTTATAACACAAGGCACCCCAAGCCCTCTCGTAGCACACCCATAGGGAGATTAACTTCCATTGAGAGCAACCAGAAAGCATGGAATCACTCAACAAGATGAGTTATAAAACTCGTCTTCCCAAGGTGGCAAGCGAGGCTCGTGCCTCAACAACGAGTCAAAATGGGATTTCATAATTGAACGCAATTTTTTTTTCTTTTTTTTTCTTTTCACTTGACCAAGTGGGGAGAAACCATTCCCCCAAACAAAGAGTATAACTGGTATGGTAACCCTCTATGGGTGGAACCCAAAGAGTATAACTAGGTACAATAACCCTCTATGGGCGGAACCCAAAGAGTATAAGTGGTACGTGGACTAATACCTTTTAGCGTAATACCCTACCTGAGGAGAACTAAATATGGTATGGGGTTGTATGCATGGATGGATCTGTAATCTCACGCTCTATGGTTCCTATTAGGACAAGTCGAAGTTTATTCTCACTAGTTTTTAAACTTCATCTCACTTGTTGGAAAGGGCTTGTTGCTGAGTAGTTACTTTGTTTTTATATGTTCATTCACATTATTGTTCATTTAAGACACATTCATTTATTTTCTTACGTGTGATTATTGGAAATGGGATATTATATTTTTTATTCAAAATGTCTATAATAAATTTTATTATGGTAAAGCCAAAAATTAAAAAATATATAGTTTCAAGATCATTTCAAGGTTAAGGGTTGCTTGAGAGATCCTCGAAACCCCTAGGTGTTAAGAAACTATACTCTCTAAACTTAGACCTATGAAACCATCATGGGCATCAAAAGTTTTGCCAAATTTCCTACTTCAAACATGGGCATCAAAAGTTTTGCCAAATTTCCTAGTTCAAACTGTGAAAAAAAAGGGAATCATTTATTGGAACTTTCTTTGTACATCTATAAACATATTTTCTTCAACAACATTTGTAAACTACTTTTTTTTATTATAATTCAATTTATGGGGAAATTTGATTGCATATATTTAACATCGATAAGCTTTCTTATTTTGGAATTTGATGGAAAGTGCAAGATCAGTGGGGATACGCCCAATCGTCATGTCCCCTTTTAATCCCCACCATCCAAGAATGGTATTGTCCAATTGTTAACTAATAAACATTTAAACTTGATCGCAAAACTTGCAACATTTACCTGGATGCATGGATAAATAGTTGACATGTTGCATAGATCCTTGCTGCTCTAATTGTTCGATCATGTGTGTCAAATAAAGCAGGACGGTAAAATCCTATATGCATACATCGAGGAATTGAAGTAGCAAGTCAAGCAAGGATTCCTCATAATGTTGGAGACATGTCAAAAGGAAAACACAAGGGGAGGGTCTAATTTGGATTCAACACTCGTGTTGTCCATCGTGAACATTAATCAATGTGCATTTATTCATTTCTCTTTGGTAATTTGAGCCTTTGACCGGAAGATAAGTTGTTGAGCACTAGTTAATCATGATCAGCGAGGAGAAAGGGGGATTTCAGATCCGTTTCATTGTCGATACAAGCTCGCAAGCACCTTTCAAGTTGTCAAATCCCGCTATTATCATTTTTATACTCATTAACAAATGCACATTTGTTACGGATGGAGAACGTCGATAGGTATCACCGCTGTGCATTATATCCACTTGAATCACATTGCTTTAGATATTTGTATGGATTCACGTTCTAAAAAGGTATCATTGTCAAAAGAAAGAAATATACAGAGAATTTTATTTAACTAGTGAATCCACATAAGTGATGGATGGAAAACATTGATAGATATCATCGTCAAATCAAATAATTTTATTTAACTAGCACATCTACATCGATGGTGGATGGAGAATTGGACTGCAGAATTGTATTTAACTAGTACATCCGCTTTGGTGGCGGATGGAGAAGGTCAATAGGTATCATCATCCAATGATAGATTTTAATTTAACTAGCACATATGCATCGATGGCGGATGGAGAACTAGACGATGATACCATCCACCACTAATGTAGATGTGCTAGTTAAATAAAATTATGTCCAACTTTCCATTTGCCACTGATGCAAATGTGCTAGTTAAATAAAATTCTCTAAATGGATGGTGATACCTATCAACGCTCTCGATCTGACATTGATGCAAATGTGTTGGTTATAATAAATTCTATCATATAATACTCCATTTGTCGCAGATGCAGATGTGCTAGTTAAATAAAAATCTTTGACTAGACAGTAATACCTATTGGTGTTCTCCATTTTCCTTTGTCACTGATGCAAATGTGCTAGTTAAATAAAATTCTATAACTCGACGATGATACCTATAAAGGTTCTCCATTCTACACCAATGTAAATGTTCTAGTTCGTTGATACCAAATCATATGAGTGTGGTACTTGCATTCAGTAATAGCAGCATTTTTAATCCTATGACAAGATTGAAACCCTGATCTTGACAAAGGAACCATCAAAACTCACCATTAAGTCCAAAGCCTCAACCCCTCCAAATCAGTGACATTATGCTTATCATTATGCTTATGCTAGTTTAAACATCACGTGCCCATATCATTATGATATCAGTAAATCAAATCGTGCCCATATCATTATGGTATCAGTAAAGGGTGAGCGAAATTGTCGAACGTTTAGGCTATGCGAATAAATTTCTCTCCACAGAACTTGATTCGAGGCCAGTCTGTCGAGCGATGTGACTCATCTGGACATAACGCACCTTCCGTATAGCAATTTGGCGCCGTCCATAAGGAATTTTCCACGTCATTTGTCGTCTTTTTCGTCGTTCAACTGAAAGGGCTTTAAATAGCCGGGCCGAGTTTCTGTAGAGTACCAGGGTTTTCTTATTTATGTTTACAGATTTCTCTATGGGGTTTTCTGGTTTAATGATAAAAATGGAGGGCTGGTCGAATTTGGGGTCGATTTTGGCGACAATGGTATTCATACGGACCATACTCAAGGATTACTTTCCCCCAGAAATCTACAATTTCTTTTCAGAATGGTTGCGCACGCTCTTCGCGATGCTTTTTTCTTACATCTCAGTTGTGATCGAGGAGAACGATGGGAACGAAGTTTACGAGGCAGTGCAAACTTACCTGAGCGCAAGGTCGTCTTCCGCTGCCGAGAGATTAAAGCTGAAGAGGAGGGAAAATAGCAAGGAATTTACCTTCAGCATGGATAACAACCAGCGGATCGCGGACAATTTTGAGGGTGTCAAAGTGCAATGGGCCTTCCACAGCATAGAGCTCAGCCATGCCAAGACCAGGTCCCTCTGGAATCCCGCCTCCTACGAGAGACGTTATTTCGAGCTCAAATTTCACAAAAAACACAAGCACAAGATATTCAGTAAGTATCTTCCCCACGTCATGGCTGAAGGGAAAGTGTTGGAGCGCAGAAGCCGCCACCGGAAGATTTACACCAATGAATACGACTACTGGACGCCCGTTCGGTTCGACCATCCTGCGACTTTCAGTACTCTGGCTCTACAACCAGACCAGAAGCATGATATCCTCGACGACCTCCAGAGATTCTCGAGGGGAGAGAAGTATCACAAGAAAGTTGGGCGGGCGTGGAAGAGGGGTTATTTGCTCTACGGCCCCCCTGGAACTGGTAAGTCCAGCATGATTGCCGCCATGGCTAACTTTCTCGATTACGACATTTACGACCTGGAGCTCACCCAAGTGAAAAGCAATACGGAACTGAGAGAGCTTCTCATCACTAGCACCAACAAATCAATAATCGTGATAGAAGATATCGACTGTTCTCTCAATCTCTCGGACCGAAAGAAGAAGAAGGAGCAGCCACAGAAAGATGGCGAGGAGAAAGAGAAGCCATCCGAGCCCAGCAAACCCGAGGAGAGCGACACGAAGGAGGACAGCAAAGTAACCCTTTCCGGGGTTCTGAACTTCACCGATGGGTTGTGGTCGTGTTGCGGAAGCGAGAGATTGTTCGTGTTCACCACTAACCACATCGACAGGCTCGACCCGGCGCTTCTCCGGTCTGGTCGGATGGATAAACACATTCTCCTCTCATTCTGCACTTTCGGGGCATTCAAGATTCTTGCCCGCAATTACCTCTCCATTGAAGACCACGAGCTGTTTCCCGACATCCAAGATCTGATGGAGGCGGCTCATATAACGCCTGCGGAGGTAACAGAACATCTCATGAAAATGGCTGACCATCCAACCAGTGCCCTCCAAAACCTAATTGAAGCTCTTCGTGAGGCCAAAGAAAGAAGGGCTACTGCCGCAGCTTCGAATAGCATATCAGAAGAAACCGCTTCTACAACAGAGGGCCAGGACTAATGTTATGTTATGAGTAAAGTAGGTGTCTGCTCATTTTGTTCCTTTCATGGAGAATCTGTTATACATTTGCATTGTTTTTATTTTGTAAAAAGAGTGTGGAAAAAGTTTCACAGTAGTCACAGATCTCTGTTCAGTGGGGAGTGGGGATCATCAGCAGTGGTGGATAATTTGGAAAGGTGAGTTAAAGTTGTTCATAGTCCTAAGAAATTGCATGTTTACATTTGTCGGAGAATTTGGAGAGCTAGAAACTCAGCTATTTTTTAAAGTAAGGTTCATCGTGTATCTGTGATTAGCAATAAAATATTGGAGAGCTAGAAACTCAGCTATTTTTTAAAGTAAGGTTCATCATGTATCTGTGATTAGCAATAAAATATTGGAGAGCTAGAAACTCAGCTATTTTTTAAAGTAAGGTTCATCATGTATCTGTGATTAGCAATAAAATATTGGGCATTTACATATAATATTTTAATAAAGAAAAGATTAGCCAGACCTAAAATGATTGTGAAACCAGCACTGTCTGAGGATATTGCTGTTGGATGTTTTGAGGGGGCAGCTCAGACTGGGTTGGGGTTATGTGGAGGAGGAATACATCTAAAAATCACAACATTATTATAATTTTTGGATAAGATGTGGCTCAGCCAATCAGCAGTATTGATGGTTTTATGGGGCCTTCTCTTTTTAATTAATAGAATAGATATTGTGACTTTAAATTCCTTGGAGATTAGAAAGTTATTCTAGATTGGGCTAAAGGTATTGCTGAATTACATGTCACTTTAAAACATTGATGCAAGAGAGCTTTTTCTCTGATAAAGTTATTTTTAGATATTTCTTTTATTCAAATCTATAGAGAGTTTAATTCTGTAGCAAACAACCTTTCAAAAATGGCTTTAGATTTTCATGAAGGTTTCTTTTATTAAGTTAAAGATGATATCCTTGTATTTAAGAGAATTATTCTCTTTTTTTTATGATCGTTTTCATTATTGGTATATTTCTTGATGGTAGGTTTCATGTTACAAACTCGGAGGCTATGACAGTATGGGTTAGAATATGTGATTACGTAGGAACTTGTATTTTAAGGATAATTTTATGAGAATGGTGGAAAAAGGGATTAATTTTCATAAATATTTTTTTGAACAATATTGATAAAGTGATAATGATGTAAAAGATATGTAGTAAATTTAGAGGGCATTTGATAAAGTGTGTTCAAAACGCTTATATTTCATATTAAGAATTGCTAAAAAAATGTTATTTTCAGTATTCAAATCAAGATTTCCATCATCTGGGTATTTTTAGAATATGGTATTTGGGTAGTTTTAGAATATGGCATTTAATCTAGAAATAAAATTTTTGTGATTGCTGATGTAGATGGTAGTTTTTGCTCAACAGTGAATAATAAGTATTAAATTTACTTTGTCCTATTTCATTGAAAGGGTTTTATTTTGGTTAAAATATTTATTTATCTTTTTTTCATTAAAAAAACCATACTATTGGTATTCATATGGAGAATCAAATAGTACAAAAAATCAAAAACGCTGACTATGTCCAAATCAACAACATGCGAATCCATAAATTCCTCCCAGTAGACGACTCTTTCATCTCCCTCATATGCATCTTTTGAAAGAGAATCAGCCATGGTATTATGTTGTCTATAAATATGTTTTAAGGAAATCTCCCTGAAAAACTGAATCTTCTCCCTGGTTCTGCAGCACCATTAATATAGAGAAGTAATATTTAAATTATGCTCTCCTTGCGTCTATTTAATTGTTACTCTAGAGTCACCTAAAACTGTCAAGTTAGGAAAGCCAAATAAAATTGAAACAGTGAACACACACCATAGTGCCAACAACTCTGACTTTGTATTAGTGTCTCTCCCACAATTCATCTTGAAAATATAGTAGTAATCCTTATTTAAAAATAGGACACCACCAATAGCACAAAGACCGTCACTCACAACCCCTTCAAAAAAAAGCAACTGGTAAACCGTCACTCACAGCCCCTTCAAAAAAAAGCACCTGGCCTGTTGTAGACTCTCTAAGAAGCCGTAAATAATTTTGTGACAGCGTTAAAAGGGAAAAACAAACACATGAAATGAGGATTGTCGATATTGACGTGGTAATTAGGAGAAGTAAACCCATAAAAATAGATTTGATAAGGGTAAGTTAAATTCGTAAATTATTTAATGTTTAAATTTTGTTATAGGTTTTTGTGGGGTAGTTTATATGGTTAGGTTTAGTATTCATTTATTTATATTTAAATTATATTAAATAATTTTAAATATTATTAGATTATTTTATTTATCAAAGTCATTACGCTATTTCTTAATTAAAATCTGTATATTTATGAAACCAACCACACATTCCCTTATTTCAAACACGTAAATATTTTTAAAAAATATATTTTGTTTTAGTTTATTATATTTAATCAATCACTAGATTGTGCTTAATGAATCAATAAGAGATCAATGACTATTATTCTTTTTGGACATGGAGAGGACGTTGATGGTATGTATGGGAGTTTGGTGGCGTCATGTGTGGAGACGTCACATTCATTGTGGAATCACCATATTGCTTTGGAATATCCATATGTGGCAATTGTCGAATTGCTGTAATGCGGTCGTACATGTCACAAGGGATCAAATATAGTCAAAAAAAATTGCGCACTAAAATGTTATATATGTGGTTAACATCTATCTGCATGATACAAAATAATTAAATATTTTATTAGAATAGTTTGACAAAATGGTGTGTACCAAGCGATAAAGTGTATTTTTTTCATCAAAGTAAGTTAAACTTATTATGGAGTTGTCATAAATATTGTGGCATGGATTTTCTATTTTTTTCACAATACTTATTTCTTTGTTTTGTTTAACTATGGAATAATAATAACTCGTGGGGGCAATTCAAGTGGTAAAGATGAAAAATTGTAATCAGTTGTAAATGCAAGGTTACGTGTTTGGATGCCCGTAATCTTATTTGTGCGTTATGATTTGGGCCTTGTGAATGCACCTAGGGGTATAGTGGTAGTGAGGTTAGATCCTTGGACCCTGTGTCACGCGAGTACCAGCGCAACTCCAATTGTCGATTTCCCTATACCAAAAAAAAAACTATAGAACAATACTCAATACAACAAGAATGAAACATTTTTTTTGCTAGTAACATATTATGTAACATGTCTTAATAGTCGTGTAGGGTTAGGGTTAGGGTTTTGCAAGCCTCAACTCTCAATTAAGGATAAAGTTTTTGACCCTCTAAAATATTCTTGAAATTCTACATGTAATTAGCTCCACATCTGTGAGTAATGGGAGTTTATATGGCATCCCCTTAATTCCATGGTAGTAAAAAACATAAGTCAATTTGCAAGATGCATGACTTCCTCATACAAATTCCAATTAGTGATCTTTGTACTATTGGAACTATCTTGACATGTAGAACATCATTGAGACATCAAGAACTATATTTGTAAATTTTTGACAAAAAAAAACATTTAATGCCCCAAATAGGGTTCATAGTTCTCAAGACCCCAAATCACTAACATCAGACCTACACTTGAAACAGACCCTACAAGCCTATAGATTCAATTTTCCACAAGAAAAAAGTACCAAAATAAATGAAAAATTATAGAGTGATCCATTTCAAATCATACCTCCCCAATTTGGGAGGATTTTGGTCCCAACAGGATTTTACTAAGGACGCTGAGGAAAATTCCTCTACTGTCTCCTTGGAGTACCATTATGTCTTCCCTCAAAGTTGTCCTATCAACCAAACTTGTCAAAATTCATTTTGCACTCATCTAGTTGTTCTAGACTTCTTCTACAAAAATGTCCTTTGCTAAATTTGCATCAGTTTATAGTTCTAAGTCCTCTATAGTAGTTAAGACTTATCAATCAATTTCCTAGTCTAACATAGAAGGATCATAAAGTTTAAGATTTTCCACATTCTCTGTTGAGTAGATGCACATATATGGAGGTAGCTTGAGCCTATAAGCATTATCACCTACTTGATCCAACACTTCAAAAGAACCATGTACCATTGAGCAGCTTGATCTTCTTACCAAGACCATGTAGCCTTCCTTTGTTTAGATGCAACAAGACTCTATCTCCTACCGTGAATCTCTTCTCAATTTTATGTTGGTCATGTTAAGCCTTGTACTTTTCCCGTGACTTCTTCAATGTCTCCTATACTTGTAAATGGATATGCGCTTAATCTTATTAATTAATATTTCAGCTTCCAATACTTATTATGTGATGTCTTCCCTAGCGAATCTCCTTACTATCCATAGACAACATCTAGAGGTGGATGTGGAAAATATCCAAAGCAAGTTTCAAAAAGGGATTTACTAGTGGAAGTGTTTATTGCTTTGCTATAAAAGCATTGATATAAATCAAATTTTTATCCTAGATCCTTGTATGCTTCTTATTGAGTCATCTCATAATTTGAACCAATGCACTATTCACTACTTTTGTCTTCACATCTACCTATGAATGGAAAGTTGTAGATGTCTTCAACTTGGTGCCCATCTTATCCCAAAGTTTAGTCCAAAAGGAATTGAGAAATATAGTATCTTTGTGTGAGGTGATGCTCCTTGGTATCCTAAAGTGCACCTAAACCTTTTCAAAGAAATTGGTTATTGGATTTAGTCCCTTGATGGGCTTCTTGTAAGGCATGAGAATGCACATCTAACTAATCCTACCAATTACCACAAATATATAGTTTTATATCCCTTCTTGGTTCTTGGAAAACCACACATAAAATACATGAATATGCTCTTCCATGATCTAGTAGTTATAGGTAAATTATTATATAAGACTTGCTTCCTATTATTGGGTTTGTTGGTATTACTAAGTATTCCTCTAATAAACCAAGTTACATCTTCTTGCATTTTGGGTCAATACACATATCTCTAGAAGTTGGGCACAATTTACTTGCAATAATAGATGTGAGAACCTCTTTGATAAGTTACAATATTTTTGTTTTAGAACACATAGCTTGTCCAACTTACAAAGCAACCCATGTTGGAGATGGTAGTCAATGACACCTTCTTTTACGTGAACTTGGCCTTGTAGCTAGTGAAATACCTCGTTCGAGTCCTTATATTTATATGTATTCATCTTTGTATGCATCATGGGTGAAAGGCTTTGAGTGTATAAGAGTGCCCAATGTTGTGGTCTTGGATGTGGGTGGCTTTGAAAACATTCCTTCCAACTTATTGGTATTGTTTTTATTATATTTGATGATAAGAATAAATTGTTGTAAAAATCACATCCACTTGTAGTGTTTGGTTTTCTAAAGCTTACTATGAGCCTATAAATATTACAATGACTAGTGATCATTGTGGATGATGATGTCCTTGACCATAAGATAATGCTTCAATTTCTTATCAACATGTAATAGAGCATATAGTTCCTTGTCATACGTAGGGTATTTTAGGGTTCCACTTCCATGGAACATTTTAGAATGATACCATATTGCCTTACCTCCTTTCATCAATATCACTCTCATACCATATCTATCTTCATTTATCTCCACTTGGAAGGAAGTTTACAATTTGGAAAATGCAAGAACTAGTGCTTGAATAACCTTTCATTTGAGTTCTTCAAAATTATTTTGTTGATTTTTTCTCCATAATAAGTCTTGTTGATGGTTGTTATGGAATGGAGTGGTGTAGCCATAGATGAAAATGATGATATAAATTGCTCATGTTATTGTGATGTCCCCATAAAGCTCATGAATTAATTGAAATTAGTAGGAATTTGTCACTTGATGATGGCCTCCATCTTCCCAAGATCAATCTTGAGTTCCCCTCCTCTAATCACAAACTTTAAGTTCACCAAGCATTATTGGGAAAATTCACATTTCTTAATATTTGCTAGCAGTCGATACTTTTCTAGGGTAGATAACACCTACATGAGATGTGAGATATGCTCTTTTTAAGTATTTTAAGAGTTAAAAATTAATATGTCATCCAAGTACACTATTATAAATGAATTTAGAAAGGGATGCAATATAGCATTCATCATACAAATGAATTTAGTTGGTGCATTACATAAACCAAAAGGCATTACCAACCATTCGTATAGACCTCACCTCATATTGAAGGTGGTATTATAGGTGTCATCTTCTTTTACTTGTATGCAGTGGTATCTTGATTTGGGATCCAACTTGGTGAAGTACTTGGCATGTTGCAATTGATGTATCAAGTCATTGATCCCAAGTAAAGGGTAGCAATTTTTTAGGGTGATCTTATTTGGAGATCTATAGTTGATACACATTCTCCAAATTTATTATGTACCAAAGCCTTAAGATAGCATAATAAACTAGAGTACACACAATGTACACAAGAAATAATAGTGGAGCATAAATTCAACGAAGACAATAGAGGTGAGTTACACAATAATTCCTTAAATAATAGGAGAATATCCTCCAAATAACCCAATATAGTCATATATTCAAATAGCATCTTCCTTCCGATGATCACACACACACACACATATACCTATCCACTCATTGCATATGTGGACTCTTTATTAGGATGACCCCTATTACATTAACAATTACCTTATTACATTACATTTAAACCCATATATGCTCCCCTTGGGGCCATATCAAAGTCCCATCCTTCTTAGGTATTACGATGATAGGTAACCCATAAGGTGTGTTGCTTGGTTGAATTATTCATTGCTCCAGACGTTGGAGCAATTGTTTTTCACTTCATCCACTTCCAAGATGGACTATGTATACAATCCTATGTTTGGAAATGGGGATTTGTGCAATAGTCGTATCTAATGCTCCACTTCCCTCTTATATTGTATCCATTTAGGCTCTTGGAAAACTTCTTTATGTGCCTATAAAAGGTCCTCCAACCGATATTTTTGATCCTTAGTACATTCCTCTAGAGATTGTTGGTCACTTTAATTTCTTAATTAATTCACAAACAAAGTGCTCAATATAAATTTTCAACCTAGGGAAGTTTGGTTATTTCAAAGGCAATCATGCAAAGTATATGCATAAACATTCAGTAACTGATTCTAACAACTATGATTCACCCAATTCATTCAACAAATACCTTGCAACCTATTTACTAAATTTGCACTATGCTTACTAATCAATCCAACTTCAATTGCTAATTCAATATTCAAGAATCAAGAGAATTCATCATCATAAAACAATCCTTCGAATTACATCAATCCTGCAAATGACTGCTTCAAGAATAAAATGGTTAATTTACTTTTGAAATAAGTTAGATCCTAAATTATTGTTGCAAGAAATAAAAGAATATGTTCTACAGTTGCAACATTCAATCGTAAGAATCAATTCTCTTGCCTAGACAAAACCACACATTGTTCTACCAGTTTCAATAGTTCATGAAAGAAAACAAACAGTAATGAAATTTAGTGACAAAGCATAGGTGTAACAACAATCTTTACACGATTCAATCGCACACTTTAAAAAGGGAAATCACACACCATACAGTCGTCTGTTTCAACAATCCACACTTATAACTAATCAATTGTTTCAACAGAATGATAAAGGTTATAGATGAATGATCACACCCTTCCCATTAACTAAGTAATCACATTGTTTTAGCGATTCAAAATTAAATCTAATTGCAATTCCACACCAAGGAAAATTAAAGAAACTAAATGACTAACTAATTGGGCAACTCTGAGAGAAGGTGGGCCCTTGCCTCCTAATAGAGATGCCTCTACACACTACAAGGAACCAGTACTCAGAAGATCAGGAAAATAATGCCAATTTCATTGATAAAGTAAAATCAAATATAGAGTTCTCCCACTCCTGTTACAATTCTCCCAAGATAAGCTTAGCTTGGCGTGAACGCCCCAGTCCTCTTTTAAATGCTAAGAGAAACAGTTCAGATCCTTCAGATTCGGACAACCATGAGGATCGAAGATCCTCAGGATGTCGAATCAATATTGAAATGGAAACAGTTACATTCATTATTACAATAATAGAAATAGTTTGATAAACATCTCTTGGTCTCAATGGATTGAACTGATCCAAGATATATGCCAAATGAGTTTCAGCCAACCACGTGGATGAGTAATTTAAGCTTCCCAACAACGACCCAAACTAGATTCTTGAGAAGGTGGAATTGCTTGCCACGTACTCTTACATCTATGTGCATCAACAAGTTGATACACCCCAATTCCCCGTGGTCTCGATTGCTTTCATTAATCCATCACAAGTTAGCTCATTTAGGAAACAAAATCCATAAACACAGGTAAACTTTGAGCAATAATGTAACAAAGTAATAATGAATTATACCTACTCAAGATCATGCTTTTCCTTAGGGAAGATAACAACTATGGCTATATTAATAAAGAGAAACAGGGTAAAAGTATCATAGGAAAAGTAAGCAAAAAGGGCCATTTTTGGCACCCAACATCTCCCCCCAACTTTGGAGTTGCATGTCCTCATGCAACAACTTCCAGTTAATCCGAATCTGAATCTGGATCAAAACTTTTCCTGTGAAAGTTGGTGAGATTGAAGGAAGATTCAAGCTTATCTCCTTTGTTCATGTACCCCTTGCAAGCAACTAGTTCTGCCCAACACTTCTTCTCTGCCTTTTTAGTCAACTTATATATGCTCTTGTACTTCTTTTCAGGCAACCATATAAGTGGGAATCTAAATCTCAATCCCAGCCAGTTCAGTCCATATGAATGTACTTGATATACTCAGGAACTCGAGATAGGGCATACTTGAAATTTTCAAAACAGTAAGGATCCCTTGTTTTCATAAGCTTAGAAGACGCTTCCCATATAGACCTACTGCCTTCTAATGCATAAGGTTGTTGCTGTGATATGATCCTTACACATGTATCTATAACATCATCCTGAAGTGTTGCCATCTAATTAACCCTCTGTGGAGAAGAGATAAATTCTTTATGTCCATCAATAATGGCAGTAGGGGATTGTGGTTCGCCTCGGATCCATAGAGTAAAACTATCCCCGTTTCTTTGAATGGTCTGAGAGGCATTCCACCAATTCATCTGGTTAGTGACAAAGGAAGTAAATTCCCTTAGATGTACATCCCCTATGTAAGAAACATGATTGAACTGAATGTCCATGAAGTAGGATAACTCATGTAAATATAATTCACATAATAAATTTTGTTCGGAAAAATCACTCTGAGCAAGAGTGTCCAAGAATTGAGGAGTTGTAACAAATTGATGGGGTCTCCCTTCCTTAAGAGCCTTCAACTTGAAAATGGTCAGTTGTTCATATAGGAGAACTGAATAAGAAAGTGATGGGCCCCTGCAACTTAGTAGCTCTTGGATTAATGCATACATTTTCTCCTTTTCTTGCTGCATGGATTTAAACGTCTTCAATTCCTTCAACTCCTTTTGCAATTTTTCCTATCGGAACCTTTGAAAAGTCAATTCTTCGGCCCATTTTTCTCTGAGTTCCTTAATGGCATTCCTATGTGTAGGCAGAGTAATCATCCCTTCTCCACACAGGGTAGCCTGATACTTCCATTTATTTATCTCAGTTTTCAGCAAATAAATGTCTTCTACTACCACCTAGGCCTTTTCATCTTCCTCATTCAATTCAGTAATCTATGGGAGCTCCTGAACCTTTGTATCATCATCTTCCGTGGGAAGAGTTTGGTCATGAGTTGCTGGTTCTTTTGTTACAACAACTAAACTTTGTGTCTCAGCAGTTTCTTTTTGTGCCACCAGTTCTAGTATCTCAGCAACTTCTTTTGGTGCCACTAGTTCTTGTGTTGCAGTGCCTTCTTCCTCTTTTTGTTTCGTTGATTCTTGTTTTGCGGTGACATTCTCTTGAGTTACTGGTTCTTTTGTTGCATTAATTCCTTCTTGGGTCACTGGTCTTTGTGTTTCACTGACCCTTGTCTACTAAGACAATTCTTCCCTTGATTCTTGTGTTCTCAGGTTAGGTGACAGCACTCCCTACTTAATAATAGTATCCTCGGGATCCTTACTCGGTAGTTTTTGTTCATTAGTGGTTGAAGGAGTTGTTTCCATGTTCTGATTCTGCATGTCACCCACAACTGATTCTTGCGGGTCATTGGCATTGTCTGCTTGTACTGTTTCAACCCTTTCTTGTTTCAATTGCATGAGTCTCCATGCTGAGGGTTCCATCAGAGTGACCTTGTACCTTGAATTCTTGAAAATATATCCACATTTTGGGCACATGTACTCCTCATGCTCAAAATATTCTGAAACAGAGGGTAGGATTCCAACCCGATCAACAAATTCAGCCAAAGTACTCAATTTACGATCTGCTTGACTCTTTGGCCTCTCCTTTAATACTTGCAATTCCTCTCCGAGTACCCGCACCTCCTGTTTCAGCAGGTCGTTTTCTAGAAGCAGAGTCTCTAATTGAACTTGACCATCTCCTGTAGCAGGGTCTTGTGGATCGACATAACTCGGGATTAGAGTTGAGTTGCTTCCTGGTTCTTGTGTTTTAGGAGCAGCCCCTTGCTGTATGTCTACACCCTCTGGTTCTTGTGTTACAAGGGGTGACCGAGGTTTTAAAATTGGAATTTCAATATCTACCTTATGCACTTGTACTGCCTCTGTTGCAACAAAGGCTCGGGTCCTCATTCTTCTCGATGGACGGGGTGATTTGACTTGGGTACACAATCTCCTCTTATTTCTACGTGGCACAAGGGAATTGAAGCCCTCAGTGAGTACCTTGACCTCCTCTGGAATAGGAAGAGGAGAATCATCCTTTCGTGATGATTCTCATTTCAATTCTTAGAATTTTTCATGTTTATCAGAAGGTTCGGCCTCCTGAGTCACTTCTGTTGGACTCTTAAACCCCTCCATCATTCCTTTTTCACTGACTTTTGTCGAAAGTCCTTCCAAGCCATGTTCTTTATTGGTTTCATGAGGACTTTTGGGGATTTTTCTCAATTCATCATCTATGAGAGGCAAACCCTCATCAACATGAGCCTTGGGTTCTTCAAAAGGTTTTTCTACATTAAATTCTTCATCAATTCCTTGAAAAGTTTCAGGAATTGTCCCTTGACTGTCTGTCAGTCAAAATGGGATTTCAATTGGCTCCTGAGGGTTTATATTTTGAGAACCCTCCACAGTCACAACTTCCACCATATTCACATCTTGATCATTCTCTACTCCTCCATGTTCCATATCATCAGTTTCTCTATCTGATAGGTTTCGCTCATCCTCCTCTTCAATTTCATTGTCACTTTATTCCACGGCCAAAGGGTTTACTACTGCTCCAGCAACGAATTGCACCCATGATTGATGTCTTTTCTCTAGTGCCCTTAATATTATTAATTTAATGAGCCTGTGGTTAGTAACAAAAGTTTGGGGATAGCGAGACCTTCTCACATAATGTGCCATATTTTGCAGAGACCTCAAAATATAATAGGGTATATTGATCAATGTACCATGATGTAGATGAGACAGTAAAACAAAGTTGTAAGTATAGACAACTTGATACCTACCTTCACAGATGATATACTTTTTCAGAAATACGACAACCTAGTCCCAAGGGCGAGGCAAGGATTCCAATGCAGACTCTCATCCCCTCGATCGAACAATCTCTCCTGCTGCAAGGAAGTCTTCTTTTGCAGTTGGAATATGCACCTTCTAGCCAAACCATCTCCTCCCAATCCTAGGAAAACATGTCACCTCTGCTATAAATTGTCCAGAGACTTCAATCCTTAATCCCCCAACCTCTTAATGGTTTTCCATCAAATTCTATGCGAACTGTAATGCAGTACCCTCATCGAACCCATTCAACCTCTCAAAATAAGTTGTCCATCTTGCTTCCTCGAAAATTCCAAAAACCTCTCTATTCCGGCGCAAGGCATCCATTGTCTTTGGTTTATGGCGAACAACAAAGCCTCCCATGATGTTCTTCTTCAAGAATCTAAGTTGTGTAGGCAATTTTTTTCCAAATTCAGGTACCGGAGTTGCAGCATGCAGGAACAACAATGTATAGTGGGAAATTCTGTTAGCTATTTTTAGAAGGGTAATTTAATTATGGAATAGGCTCGTCGGGAAATTCATTGCATGGATTGGGTAAGATGACGTCGGTTAATAAGTACAGGAGAATGTGGTGACACACCCCCCAACTGAAAGGATTGGCTAAAAATTGCCGACAAGGATGAGCAAGGGTGGTATAATCATATTTACCTGTCAATTCATGCCTAGTCATACATGTGGTTAGGATCCATACCTTCGCACTTATCATGACAGATCGTTAGCAATCTGAGGTGGCCCTTCTTTACTGTCAAGTCACTTAATGGAGGCATCATTCATCAATCCTTGTCGTGGCGGAAACATCTTCTCTTTTTTTTAGTATATGTTCCTCATCATGTGGCTTCATAAAATATGTAGTCCTTTGACCAATGAGATAAATGATCATGTCCATGTACTAAATAAGAATTAACTGTATCAACAAGTAGAAAATTTGGCAGATTTTTAGCATTCTTCTTGGGAAAATGTAGTAGAAATGGCACTGACTATTGAACTGGCGGAGTGAGATTGCTTCCAACCATTGATATTTACTTCAAATAACATTGCAAACAAGTTTTGATCGGTCATGAGGAAAGCTGATGAATTTCATGAATGGTATAGGCTGAAAATTGGGAAGATTGGCGGAGTTTCAACAAATAGCGGAGAAATTGGCGGAGTTTCAGCAAATAGCGGAGAAATTGGCGGAGTTTCAGCATACAATGGAGAAATTAGCAGAGTTTCAGCATATAGCGGAGAAATTGGCATATTTTCAGCAAACAACAGAGAAATTGGCGGATTTTCAGCCGAAGACAAAATTTCAACAGTGTCTAAACGAAGTTCAATGACTTTGGCAGAAATCATAAATTTTCTTCACAGATCTTTGTGAAGGGGTGTTCAACAATTGGAAGGGACCACCCATAGTTCCTGCAATCGATTGGCCCAATATGATTTCTTTCTCTTAATTAAGCCCTTCCCATATATCCCTGCATGCAGTACCTGTAAACAAACCAATACTAAACTAACAAAAATCATCAAACAATCTAACGAACAAATCAAATCAAACCAAAAAGAAAGAAAGAAACAAGTTTATTTTTGTACGATTTTTGTGGAAAATGCGCAGAATATTAAAGAGTTGATGAAATAGGAGGGGACTCATGTTCATCTACCTATTGACAGTTCAGATCATAAGCAATACGAGAAGCAAATGCATCTTTTGAGAGTAGCTTATGATAGAGTCACAGCCGATGACCATTGGGAAATAGTGGTGTCTATTGTTTATCAATTGTGGTCAATCGAACAGTTCCATTATCAAATATTGTTTCCACTATGTATGGTCCCAACCATCCGGTGCACAATTTCCCTTTGAAGTCCTTCTTGAATCGTGAATCATACAGTAAATCCCAATCTCCTTCCCGAAACATCTTCTTCTTAATAAACCGGTCGTGCCACCTAGAACGTTGTTGCTGAATCAATGAATTCTAATGTACAGTAGTTGCACGCTTCTCATCAAGCTCATTTAAATGATTCAGCCGGTCCTTTTGGGATTCTGTCAAGTCCATATTTGCTTCCAAAGCGGTCCTCAAGGTTTTAATCTCAAATTCAACAGGGAATACAACATTTTTCCCATACACCAGCTCATAAGGAGAGAAACTTGTGGTGCTATGCCACGCATTTCGATATGCCCATAATGCTTAAGGAATTATTTTAGCCCAATCTCTACGATGACTCTTCATAGTATTTGTAATAATAGATTCAATAACTTTATTGGTGCTTTCCACTTGGCCATTGGCTTGTGGATGATATAGTGAAGTTATTCGATGTTGGATATGATATTTCTGCAGAAGCGCTTAAATTTGGTGAGACAAAAACTGTGGTCCTCGATCTGTAACTATATCCTTAGGTACCCCAAAGCGAGTAAAGATTTCTTCAAACAAGAAATCTACAACAACTTGATTAGTAGCTCTCACCAAGGCCTTGGCCTCCACCCATTTAGTCATGTAATCTATGCAAACAGAATATAAAATTTTTGTCTTGAAGGAGGGTTGATGGGTCCTACAAAATCCAGGGCCCATCTATCAAAAGGTTCAACCACTAATTGTGGCTGTAATGGCATTTCATCCAACCTGTTAGGCTGATCCATCCTTTGGAAGCTATCACAAGCTTGCACATACTTCTTTGCATCCTGAAACGGGGTTGGCCAAAAGTAACCCATTCTTAATACCTTATGTCTGGTCCTTTTATCGGCAAAGTGCCCCCCACAAGGTTCATCATGACAATATTTCAATATACTGTGGATTTCATCTTCTCTTACACATCGTCTAATTCCAAATATGACCCTATGTAAAATAGGTATCCTTCTATCCAATAGTATCTAGCACTCTACTGTACAATCCTTCTTCTTTCCCTTTTTGATAAATGAGATGGAAGCTTCCCTACAACAAGGTAATTAGAAATGTATGCATACCAAGGTGAGTGAATGTAATACCCCTAGTTTTGACTTGGAATGTATCTATCCAATATTATGTAAATGATGTAAATATGCTAGTGTGAATTCCTAGTGCGGAGCTCAAGGCCAAGGCCCGATTAGTGAATGTCTAGGCATGTATTATGTTTATATTTTATTTGGACTGTTTATTTGGCTTTTATGCTGATTTATAATATATGTAAATATTATGTGCATAAATAATAAAATGGTCCAAGACTGGTTGTATAAAGAGCATCAAAGGGGTTATGATTCCACCAGATGGGAAGAGGAAACGGGGTCCATGGGTGACTGAATCCTTGTTGGCAAGTGTCAACCTTAGAACTCACCCAAAATTCTGTCATGTGATGAGAATAAATCAACTATCTCCTTTTTTGACCATTTTTTTCCAATCATTAATGCATGTGTGTGGTTGGTGGGAAAAGTCACCTCATGTAGTTATTGAAGCATGGGACTGACTCCACTTTTGTGACAGTTCTGTCATGACAGAAGTCAGTCCGCAGCTTCCAGGAGTCCTTTCTTCTACTACCATAAGTCATGTCAGTTGTATTTTCACCATTTTCCCATATCCTTTAGAGTCAACCCTCATTTGTCTCATTCTTTCACGCAGATTTGGAGGATGCAGAGCTCTCCCTTGTTGTACATGAACTTACTGTGTTTTTTTGAACCCATAAATTAGAATTTGGAGACCATGCTGTAGATTGGGAAGTGGGTATTGTTGGTTGTATGTGAGCAGAGAGGTTGGGAAATCTAAGAACCCTTACCCTTGAGTTATGTTGCTCGTAGGTGCTTTAGAAGCCACATATTGAGGATGGAGGAGGTTCTATAGCAACCAATACCAGGTTGGACTTATTCTATGCACACATTGGAAGCACCCAACAAGATGGATCGTCCAAGAGAATCGTGGATAAGTGAAGGGGATGCCTGAGCTAGAAGGGTGTTGTGTGGGGCAGGTATTGTGGAAGCCAAGGCTGTGAGGCTTGAGTGAGACCCCTGTAGAGATCTGTATGAGAATTTGGCTAAGCACAGAGAGAAGAATGGGTTGTGGGATGAGAGATAGAAGCTTGTAGGTGCTTCCTTTTCCCTGCTGGCCTCATATCCCAACTTGGGGGTGGCCTCTCAGCAACAGAAAGAGTATATGCTAGACAGAGTGCCTATGGTTGGTTGTAAAATCTCTCTTACATGGGCAGTTGTTTGGATATGCATTTCTTAAAGATAAGTACTCTCATGTATTTGAATCTGAAATGTTTTATTTGATGCCTATAATGTTTATGCTTGTATTTTCATATTAGATGTACATGGATAGATTTGAATTCCGATGTGCATGTTTATTTATGTTATGCACACATTTCATATGTTGAAAATCATACTATGGACTTGGGGCGAAATTCGAGAGCCTAGGTTTGGCTAGCATCCTCTCCTGATGGTCGGATTGGGTGAGGGGGATGCTAAAGTGAACTGATACTACAAAGAGATGTTCATCAAGAAAAGAATCCTCAACTGGTGAATTATCAACATTATTGGTTAGTCGAGAAAGGAAATCAACAACAACATTCTCTTTTCCTGTTCTGTCAATGACGGTGATATCAAACTCTTGCAATAACAACAACCATCTAGTCACTCGAGCATTAGTGACAAGATTATTCATTAAATATCTAATAGCCGAGTGATCAGTATGCAAAAATGTAGGGTACCCTGTAATATAATACTGGAATTTATTGATGGCATAAACGACAACAAGAAGTTCTTTTTCAGTCACCGTGTAGTTGAGTTTAGCAGGAGCCATATTCTTGCTGATATAGTAGATGGCATACGGAGTATGATCTTCCTGCTATCCCAACACAACCCCAATAGCAGTATCTGAAGCATCAGAGGAAATGTGGAAAGGTAAGGCCCAATTAGGCCCACGCAGAATAGCTGTTGTAGATAGTCTTTTCTTCAATTCTGCAAACATTGTTTGATATCCATATGTCCATATGAATTATGCATTCTTCATTAGTAAGGAAAATAAAGGAGATGCTAGCTTATAAAAAATTTCAACAAAACGTCTATAATAGCTAGCATGCCCAAGAAAACTGCATACCTCTCTTTGCATTCTAGGAGTAGGGATGTTCAAAATTACCTTTATTTTGGCAGCATCCACTTGTATTCCTACAGTAGATATAAAATGTCCAAGGACTATACCTTCACTCATCATCATATGACATTTTTTAGTGCTGAGAGAAAGGTGAGTCTATTCACAACGTTTTAAAACCTTTTCCAAATTTTCCAAAGCCTCATCAAAGTTGCTACCATGTGGGGTAAAATCATCCATGAATATTTCCATACAATAATTAACCATATCAAAAAAAGTTACAATCACAACTCGTTGAAATGTAGCTGTTGCGTTGCACAATCCAAAAGGAAGTACCCTATATGCAAAAGCACCCCAAGGACATGTGGAAGTAGTTTTATCTTGGTCTTTAGGTGCAATATGAATATGATTGTACCCACTAAAGCCATCTAGAAAAGAAAAGAACTTTTTACTAGACAGGGTATCCAAAACTTGATCAATAAATGGAAAAAGGGAAATGGTCTTTTTGTGTATATTTATTGAGCTCTAGGTAGTCCACACATATGCGCCATTTACCATTATTCTTAGGCACAATTACTAATGGAGAAACTCATTCATTGTTTGAAATAGGATAAATAAATCCTGCATTTAAGAGTTTCTGAATTTCTTCTTTCACAATGTCCCTCAAATTGGGATTCATTATGAGCTAAGGATGACATATAGGTCGAAAATCACTTTTAATGTAAATATGGTGAGTACACAACTCAGAGGGAGTACCTCTCATGTTCGTGTACACCCATGCAAAATATTCCTTATGTTGTTTCAGCAACACGGTTAGATGCTCCAACTCGCGAGGTGCTAGATTGGGATTAATATTCAAAGTTCTTCCTGGTTCAATTTCAATTGGAACACTCTTCGAATTTTCGACTATGGGAATTGTTTCAGCATTAACTGTTTCAACTAAGACTTCATCAGTAAATTCTTCTTGATCAAGCTCAGTCATTGCACTATCCAGGATATGATATGTGTGTTTGGTAACTATCATCGATTCACTAATGAAACTGCTGATGGTATCATCCTTGGTTTCATTCTTAACAGTCAGGCCCCTCCCTATGGTAAGAATAGGTTGAGCGCTCTCTTCTTCTTCCAGTTCTACCCATGATGGAATTTCAACATCTAAACTCGGTTTAGTTGGAAGATATAGGGTCAAAATTTTGGTTTCAATTCCATCAGGTATCGTCATAGACCCTGATCTACAGCTAATGTAAGCATCTCTTATAGCCAACCAAGTCCTTCCTATAATAAGTGGATGTCCCCCCAAATGAGACTTGGGCTGTAGCATAAGGAAATTTGCAGGGTATTCTCACGAATCAACAGATATTACTAGGTCATCCAGGATTCCCTCAGGTCGAATCGTGGATCTATCGGCCAGTTCTAATACAGTGGGGGTTGTTCTGAGGTTAGTGAGTCCCAACATTTTTACAATTTCAATATTCATCACATTTATTGTTGCACCCAAATCAACTAAAACATTAAGGATTTCAGTATACCCAATATGCACTGTAACAGTGGGATTTACCGAATCATCGTACTTCGCCAAGGGAGCCTTTCCCATCATCAATTCGGATAACTTCCTGACCACATGGACTGTAAGAGGATACTTAGGCTTCCTACCAGGTTTCTTTACACATAAGTCCCTAACTATTTTAGCATAGATAGGCACATCATGCACGGCTTCCAATAATGGGATTTTAACATAAAGGTTTTTCAGTTCCCCTAGAAGATCGAAGCAGGGTTTCTCTACTGCTTTTTGTAAAGTTAATCGCTCGGGATATGGTGGATTCCTTGAAATTTGTACAGGAGTAGTTTCAAAATGTGTTTCGGCAGGTGTTTCAGCATCCTCAATAATGGGAATTGATGTGTTGATTGAGCTCTCAACCTATTTATTCATTTGTTTCTCGGTCATAGGGGATGGAAAAACCTCAATGACAATGGGTTTTACCACTCTCCCAGATCGTAAATGTAATTCATTACATGGAATAGGGGTGATAGAGTAAGCTAGCATGTTTGATGTTTCAATCTGTTGCACTATCTTATTGTTGGGGTTAGGATTAGGTTGAGAAGACAACTAAGGTCGTAATGGTGCA
Organism: Larix kaempferi; assembly: GCA_027924585.1. NCBI lineage: Eukaryota > Viridiplantae > Streptophyta > Pinopsida > Pinales > Pinaceae > Larix > Larix kaempferi. The sequence continues at coordinate 682,791 of BSBM01000903.1, forward strand.
TTATTTTGGTGCAGCGTTAGGAGGGAGTTTCAACTGTGGTTGTTGATACTGTGGGTAAGGAAATTTATTTCTTGGGTAAGGACCTCTCCAACTTGGAGCCCAAGGGGTTGGTTGATTTGGTTGTGGTGGCCATGGCATCCATGGAGTAGGATATTGCATTGCAGGTTGAGTGGATGGATGCCATTGAGCGTTGGGATATGGATATTGTGGAGGAAATTGATTATACATGTTATTCCAATAATTAAAAGATGCATTAGGGTTTGGATTCATACGTGGAGCATGAGGTTTCCATGGTTTCTTTTGTGAGATGAAGTATGCTTGTTCCACATACGCACTTGACACCCAAAGGACTGCTTTAAATTTTGGCAGTGAGGGAAAATATTTAGTACTGTGATCCAAATCACATAGACCACATACCTCTACCTTATCAAGTGGGCATTCCCTTAATAGGTGCCTCTTTCTACATTTAGTGCAAAATATGTCCAATGCCAACTATGCCTCATCCTGTTTCTGCTTTTCCTTCAAAACATCCAATTGTGAGGAAATAGAACTCATCATGTCAGTCTTAAAGTTTTCAACAAGATTACCGATTTCTACTTGTGTAGCTCCACCACTGTATGAATTTGTGCCCTTGCAAGGACATCTCGGTCTCTTGTGCTGGTTCTAGAAGATCCTTTGGAGTATCTTCGACACAAGTCAACAATATGATCAAAAGATTCCTTTTATATGTCCCCCTTTCCCAATAGATTAATCATATCAAGAAAATCCTCTCTGATCCCTCGCAATAGAATGATTTTAAGAACATCTTTTCCAATATCAACATGACCAGATCTCTGTAAATTATATAAAAGTATTTCTACAAAATCCTCCAAAATTTCATCCTCTTTTTGAACCATTTTAAACAATTCCTCTCTCCTATCCTTAGTTCTGCAATAATCCTGATATTTAGAAAGGAATACTCATTTCATTTGGTCCCAAGTTGTAACAGCTTCACCACCCAAACTCATAAACCAACATAGGGCATTTCCTTTTAAGGTAGCAGGAAACAATTTTAACTTTTCTTCACTAGTGGTATAATCATAGCTTCGACGGAGAATGTCAAATTCAAAGGGAAACTCATATGGATCCTCAGTATGCTTACCATGAAATTTTGGTAGTACCAATGGTGAAATATTTTTCATGGGATCCACCCCAGGCGTCTGTTGAATGGGGAATTCAAGTGTAACAACTATTTATTCGTGTTGATTATTACCATTGTCCCCCATCTCCTGTCCATGATCGTAAGGGTGCTCATGATGTTCTCTGTTCTCTTCATTGTTCATATTTTCCTTGTTCTTCTGCTCTTCTCTTCTTCTTTGTTCTTCAAATTCCCGTCGAAACTCCAGCCACTCCTCTTTAGTCACTTCCTACCTGTTAATTCGATAGACCTCCTCTAGTTCCTTGCACCCACAACACGTCCCTTGTCTTCAGAGGGTTGCTTATCAGAAGTAACAGTAGGTACCGAAACTCTTATTTCCTTCTCCACGGTTGATACCAATGATTCACGACTACGGAGAACGGAGCTTCCCCTTCCTGAAGATGATCATTTAAATAAAGCTGCAATAGAGGAATCATCCCTAGTGATCAGCTTATCAATGAATGTTTCCCTTCCTAAGCTTGATTTAACACCACGACCTCTTTCCACCTACAAGGTTAGTGTTTTGGGGGGTTTCACATTCTTTTCCTTTTCTATTCATGAAAACTTACATAGTGTACCTTGTTTCATGGTGAGAACCCGTTCGGTTTGTTGAAGGATTCGCAGCTCTTCACTGCGTCTTACCACCCTGCAACCACAAAAGAAATATATCTAAAGGAAAAAAACTTAATCAACTACACTCTATGTTTACCAATTTCCTTCCCCGGCAATGAAGCGAAAATGTTGGTCACTTTAATTGCTTAATTAATTCACAAACAAAGTGCTCAATATAAATTGTCAACCCAGGGAAGTCTGGTTATTTCAAAGGCAATCACACAAAGTATATGCATAAACATTCAGTAACTAATTCTAACAACTATGATTCACCCAATTCATTCAAGAAATACCTTTCAACCTATTTACTAAATATACACTCTGCTTACTGATCAATCCAACTTCAATTTCTAATTCAATCTTCAAGAACCAAGAGAATTCATCATCATAAAACAATCCTTCAAATTACATCAATCTTGCAAATGACCTCTTCAAGAATAAAATGGCTAATTTACTTTTGCAAGAAGTTAAATCCTAAATTACCATTGCAAGAAATAAAAGAATATGTTCTACAGTTGCAACATTCAATTGTAAGAATCAATCCTCTTTCCTAGACAAAGCCACACATTATTCTACTAGTTTCAGCAGTTCATGAAAGAAAACAAGCAATAATGAAATTTAGTGACAGAGCACAGGTGTAACAACAATATTTACACGATTCAATCACACACTTTACAAAGGGAAATCACACACAATACAGTCTGCTATTTCAACAAGCCACACTTCTAACTAATCAATTGTTTCAACAGAATGATAACGGCTATAGATGAAGGATCACACCCTTCGCATTAACTAAGTAATCACACTGTTTCAGCAACTCGAAATTAAATCTAATTGCAATTCCACACCAAGGAAAATTAAAGAATCAAAATGACTAACTAATTGGGCAACTCTTAGAGAAGGTGGGCCTTGCCTCATAAAAGAGACGCCTCTACACACTACAGGGAACCAATACTCAGAAGATCAGGAAAATACTGCCAATTTCATTGATAAAGTAAAATCAGATACAAAGTTCTCCCACTCCTATTACAATTCTCCCAAGATAATATTAGCTCGGGGTGAACGACCCAATCCTCTTTTAAATGTTAAGAGAAACAGTTCAGATCCTTTAGATTCAGAAAACCATGAGGATTGAAGATCCTCAGGTCGTCAAAGCAATATTGAAATAGAAACAATTACATTCATTATTACAAAAATAGAAATAGTTTCATAAACATATCTTGGTCTCAACGGATTGAACTAATCCAAGATATATGCCAAATGAGTTTCATCCAGCCATGTGGATGAGTAATTTAAGCTGCCTATGCAACGAACCAAACTGGTGTCCTGAGAAGGTGGAACTACTTGCCATGTACTCTTCCATCTATTTGTATCAACAGGTTGATACACCTAAATTCCCCGTGGTCTCAATTGCTTTCATTAATCCATCACAAGTTAGCTCATTTAGGAAACAAAATCCATAAACACTGTAATGTCCCCGTTCAAATAAATCTCAAGAAGAGAAAATCCCACCAATATACAAATTTCCTAGGTTGGGGTGGATAAAACATTTTGAAGGCAAGAGAAAGAAAATTGAGGAGCGGGACCATAAGGGAGTATTTGGTACAATGGAAAGATTTTCCAAGTGAGGATGCCACATGGGAGGAGGAACAAATTTTGCAACATCCTAATTTAGAATTGCTTGAGGGTGAGCAATCTTGGGTGGGGAGGACTGTAATTTCCCCATTCAAATAAATCTCAAGAAGAGAAAATCCCACCAATCTACTAGTTTCCTAGGTTGGGGTGGAGACATTAAATTTGGAATAAGGAGACTAATAAAATCCAAATGGAATTTAGCTTGACATAAATATATTAATAGGGGCCAAATAAATAGTTATGATGAGAAAATAAGATGGCACTTGGTCATGGAGACTGTAATGTCCCTTGTTAGGAATTTTATTAAAATTGCAATTTTCCACTTTTTTCCTTGGTTCGACCTTTGACTAGTTTCGATCTCTAGGTCCCAAATTTGCCCCAAATGATCCCAAATCTTCTGAGAAGGTATATGAATGATATTAGAAAATAAATATGTGTTTCAGGGATGCCTTTGTACCTTTAAAATACTTCTGCAAATCCTCTTTCAATTCTGGTCAATGTAGGTAACTTTACTAGTGATTTCCCTTTGACTAGTATTGGTCTCTAGGTCTCAAATTGACTCCAAATGCCTTCAAATTTTCAAGGAAGGTGTATGAATGATATTAGAACTTGAATATGATGTTTATGGATGACATACGTCCACCAAAATACCTCTTCAAATTCTCTTAATATTCTGGACCAATTATGCAATTTTACTAGTGATTTGGGGTTCAAATCCCCCTGGGGTAAGTACTGAAAATGGCTTCCCAAATGCCTCCAAACCCACTCAAATTTATGAACAGAGGTATGTAATGTGTTAATTATTTTATTAAATTCTCATATGCACCATTAATGGATTATTACAACTGTTCTCACCCTCTCCCATTCAACTGCAAAAATCCCCAATTCAACCCTTGGGGAAATGGCACTATTTCACCTCCCAATACAACTAAACTGAGTAAAAATGCTTCAAATGCTCCAGTACAGTACATGAAACTTGCAGAAGACATCCATGGCAATATATTGATCACAAATATATCAGAGAATCATCCATTCATTGGAAATCATCATCAATACATTGGTTCACAATAAGGTAGTGGGAAAATGGCATTGTTCTTCCATTAAAAATGAGATTTATACATTTCTACTTGGAATTTCGACCTGAAACTTTTTGGAGATGAAGAACAGAGTATTTAATTCATATTACAAAAGAAATGGGGCATTAAAATATTTCCCAAAGAGTACAATAGCTCACCAAAAACGCCCTCCCTCGAGGATCAAGAATATGCCATCAAAACTGGAAATGGTTGAAGGAGTGAGCTGCAATAGAAGAAACCATGAGCTGCCCTGTAGCTTACACCTGAAAATAAAGACTCCATTAAAGCTCCAAATGAAAGTTCTGAATGGCCTTTCCAATTACCAACTTGGATGGGAATCTTTCACCCTCGAAATTGGCTAAGGCAAGAAACTAGTCATCCACTAGCTCTCCCTCTTCACAAATGCAATTGCAAATTCTACAAATGATCAAAAACTGGTTTCATTCTTTGTTATTGACATTTATAAACTTCTAATGTCCTCCATGGGTCTAATTCCTTCCAAGAGACTCATGCCAACTCAAGTTGGGAAGAGATTCCAAAGAACGCCACTTGTACAACAATTCCTAGTTTCCCACTTCCACCAAATCACATGTGGAAGCATCTTAGCTGCCCTAACACCCTTGAGCGCCCTCTTGGAGTCTATTTTTAGCCCTGAAATGTCATATATGTCATATGTCAGCCTTCATGTCTGATTTGTGTCATAGGTGTCATAGCATCTTCATCATTGTTGTCATAGAGCTAGGGAATTTAGCCCAAGTGTCTCACTAACTCCAAATTGCCTCTTCCTCTTCCATGGGAGTTACTCCTCCTCTATATTTCGACCTTGGATGAGTCATGCCATGAATCATACCTTTTGGAATCCCCCAAGTATGTTACCATTCACCTTGAATTCGAATTGGTGAGAGAATGATGCCAAGTGTAGTGGGGAAATCTAGCCATATGTGGGTCCCACTTCCTCCATGTGTCTTCATGATCAAATGCCACTTTGATTTTCACTTGTATATATTTATTTAGATCCTTTATTAAATATTTATGCCACTCTAATGTTCAAACATCATTTATTATCCCCATTATTCCAAATCCCAAAGCTTCCACCCCAAACCTAGGAGACTAGTAATTTTCCTCCTTGGCAATTATTTGACCTTTAACATCAATTTTACAAACTCTAATGAATATGGCCAATGTGATTAGGCCATTGTGACCCAATTCCAAATTTGGGACATGACAAATCCTCCCTTCCCAATATTGCTTGTCCTCAAGCAATTTCAAACATGGGTGTTGAAGAACTTGCTTCCTGTATAATTCTTTGAAGTTGCCATTGAATTGCCCAACCTTGAGTCTTTGAGTTTCCTTGAAGATTTTAGAGAGGAACCACCATGCTTGCTGCTGCACTACTCTGATAAAATTCACTTTATTAAGTAGGAAATCCATCTCCCATACTGCTTGTTTCCCCAAAACAAATTCAAACCAATGAGACAAAAATTATTCCAGGGTCCCATTGCTTGTATTGCACCCCAACAATTAAAAGTGCTCTCCAACCCATACCATCAGATAAGAGGATTCCTGGATCCCATTTTCTTGTATGCATTCTTCCAAACATCATGAGTACAAAATATATATCATCAAAGTACATAACAACATAATGAAAATGTACATCAAGAAGATGCTTCATCAAAGAATCATGAAAGTGTTTATACCTCCAAGTAAGTAGACCACCATTTGCAAGGTGCATACAATCTTCAAGTGACCAATCAAATCTGCTCCAATGACATAGGTGAGGATCCCATGTCCGATAGTGCTGCTCCAAAAGAACGTGATATGCATCAAAATATTTAGCCATGCATTCTTTCATCCAAGAAGTGAATGAAGAATCTCCACTAAAATCTGAACCAAATAATGAGCAGGAAACACAAGGAGACTTCAAAGGACTCAAAGAAGTCTCATCCATACATCCATGAGGATATGTATCATCATAAGGTAAAGCAATATGCTGCTGCAATTCTAAATAATGAGGTGCTCTATTCATTTCATCATCAAAAGGAGAGGTAGGAGTTTCATACCCCTCATGTGGCACCACTAGAAAAAAAACCTTTCACCCAATTTTCATCCCAAAGTGATGTGGTTGGAAAAGAAGTGTGGGGTGAGGAATTATGAACCAACTTTAATTCTTTACAACTCTTACCCATTGAAATATTTAATTCATCTTCTCCATAATTGGTTGGTCCAACTATTGTGAGATCATGTACCTCTTCCAAGGCTTTGCAACTCTCTCCATGAGGCAACTCATAATCCCTTTCAACAAGGACAAGTGCTTGTCCTTCTTCTTGTTTTAGTGTAGCATCTTCAAGAACCTGCATATCAACATGTACCTCATGTTCCACAATTACATTAGGTTCCTCTTTTGTGGCATAAATTGTTTCATCCTTTTCCTTGAAAAGAGAACCATTGCTCATTATTTTTTCCGAGTTGCTTCCAATTTCACTAATCAACAATCTGAACTCTTGAAAGTATTGTCTCCACTTGTCTTCAAAGGATGGTTCAAGTAATTTCCTAAACTCCTCATTCTCCTTTAAGGTTCCTTTCTCGTCCTTACTCATGGTGACCAATGAATGCACTTCTTCTCCTACTTCTTCCCTTTCACCAAAGTACATCCAGTTTCAGTTTCTAAGGGTGGTGGCTTATTTCTTTGACTCCTGGTCTTCATTAATTTTCTACCACATCAGGTGCCAAGACCATGCTCTGATACCACTGTAATGTCCCTTGTTAGGAATTTTATTAAAATTGCAATTTTCCACTTTTTTCCTTGGTTCGACCTTTGACTAGTTTTGATCTCTAGGTCCCAAATTTGCCCCAAATGATCCCAAATCTTCTGAGAAGGTATATGAATGATATTAGAACATAAATATGTGTTTCAGGGATGCCTTTGTACCTTTAAAACACTTCTGCAAATCCTCTTTCAATTCTGGTCAATGTAGGTAACTTACTAGTGATTTCCCTTTGACTAGTATTGGTCTCTAGGTCTCAAATTGACTCCAAATGCCTTCAAATCTTCAAGGAAGGTGTATGAATGATATTAGAACTTGAATATGATGTTTATGGATGACATATGTCCACCAAAATACCTCTTCAAACTCTCTTAATATTCTGGACCAATTATGCAATTTTACTAGTGATTTGGGGTTCAAATCCCCCTGGGGTAAGTACTGAAAATGGCTTCCCAAATGCCTCCAAACCCACTCAAATTTATGAACAGAGGTATGTAATGTGTTAATTATTTTATTAAATTCTCATATGCACCATTAATGGATTATTACAACTGTTCTCACCCTCTCCCATTCAACTACAAAAATCCTCAATTCAACCCTTGGGGAAATGGCACTATTTCACCTCCCAATACAACTAAACTGAGTAAAAATGATTCAAATGCTCCGGTACAGTACATGAAACTTGTAGAATACATCCATGGAAATATATTGATCACAAATATATCAGAGAATCATCCATTCATTGGAAATCATCATCAATACATTGGTTCACAACAAGGTAGTGGGGAGATGGCATTGTTCTTCCATTAAAAATGAGATTTATACATTTCTACTTGGAATTTCGACCTGAAACTTTTTGGAGATGAAGAACAGAGTATTTAATTCATATTACAAAATAAATGGGGCATTAAAATCTTCCCCAAAGAGTACAATAGCTCACCAAAAACGCCCTCCCTCGAGGATTAAGAATATGCCATCAAAACTGGAAATGGTTGAAGGAGTGAGCTGCAATAGAAGAAACCATGAGCTGCCCTGTAGCTTACACCTGCAAATAAAGACTCCATTAAAGCTCCAAATGAAAGGTCTGAATGGCCTTTCCAATTACCAACTTGGATGGGAATCTTTCACCCTCGAAATTGGCTAAGGCAAGAAACTAGTTATCCACTAGCTCTCCCTCTTCACAAATGCAATTGCAAATTCTACAAATGATCAAAAGCTGGTTTCATTCTTTGTTATTGACATTTATAAACTTCTAATGTCCTCCATGGGTCGAATTCCTTCCAAGAGACTCATGCCAACTCAAGTTGGGAAGAGATTCCAAAGAACGCCACTTGTACAACAATTCCTAGTTTCCCACTTCCACCAAATCACATGTGGAAGCATCTTAGCTGCCCTAACACCCTTGAGCACCCTCTTGGAGTCTATTTTTAGCCCTGACATGTCATATATGTCATATGTCAGCCTTCAGGTCTGATTTGTGTCATAGGTGTCATAGCATCTTCATCATTGTTGTCATAGAGCTAGGGAATCTAGCCCAAGTGTCTCACTAACTCCAAATTGCCTCTTCCTCTTCCATGGGAGTTACTCCTCCTCTATATTTCGACCTTGGATGAGTCATGCCATGAATCATACCTTTTGGACTCCCCCAAGTATGTTACCATTCACCTTGAATTCGAATTGGTGAGAGAATGATGCCAAGTGTAGTGGGGAAATCTAGCCATATGTGGGTCCCACTTCCTCCATGTGTCTTCATGATCAAATGCCACTTTTATTTTCACTTGTATATATTTATTTAGATCCTTTATTAAATATTTATGCCACTCTAATGTTCAAACATCATTTATTATCCCCATTATTCCAAATCCCAAAGCTTCCACCCCAAACCTAGGAGACTAGTAATTTTTCTCCTTGGCAATTATTTGACCTTTAACATCAATTTTACAAACTCTAATGAATATGGCCAATGTGATTAGGCCATTGTGACCCAATTCCAAATTTGGGACATGACAGAGACACATTGGTGGTGTGGGACCCACACAAAGCTATATTTCCCATGCCACATGGAATTCCACTCTCACCCATTCGAATCCAAGGTGGATTCCACTATTCTTGGGGGATTTGGAAGGGAATAATATTTGGCATGACTCAATGAGGTCGAAATGTAGAGGAAGAGTAACTCCTATGGAAGAGGAAGAGGCATTTTGGAGCTAGTGGGACACTTGGGCTAGATTCCCTAGCTTCTATGACACCAATGATGAAGATTCCTATGACACTTATGACAAAATTAGACCTGATGGCTGGCATCTGACATAGATGACATGTCAGGGCTAAAAATATCCTGCAAGAAGGCGCACAAGGGAGTTAGGGCATCCAAAGAGACACCTATTCGAATTGAGTGAAGGAGAAGGCTAGATTTGGAGGGACAAGTGCATACTTTGGAATCTCTTCCCAATTTGAGTTGGCATGAATCTCATGGATGGAATTCGAGTTAAGGAAGCCTTAGGAAGTTTATAAAAGTTTGGAACAAATAAAGAGATCATCTGTTGATCATTTTACATTTTTCATTTGGAGAGGAGAGCTAGTAGAGTGTTATTCGACTTGCCTTAGCACCAATTTCGAGGGTGAAATATTCCCATCCTAATTGGAAATTGGAGAGGCCATTCAGAACTTTCATTTGAAGGGAAGGTGCTCCATACCCTGCTCTCGGCTCGGCTCTGCAGAACCTCTGCATCTCCCAGGATTCCACAGTGTCGTTCGAAGACGGTTCTCTCTCGGCTGACTGTGATATGGATGGCGTCAGGCAGGCCATAGTTACGCTGAGTCGGCTCACCTCCGACATCAAGGTATATCTTTCCAGGACTTATTCTGTAGTCTGCAACACTGTAAATTAAATTGATGAATTAGCTTTGGAAGACAAATATATCCACGCTAGGCTCTCTTGTCTGGAATCGCGCTTGGAGGACATGGACAGAAACATTATAGAGTTAATGGGGAAAGTTGACAGTGTCAAAGCAGACATCTCTGCCTTTGTCTACACAACACAATGCAGCTGTGTGCAGGAGGCCCCAACAGTAAATCAGGGGATGGTAGAAGCGGCTTCAGTCCAACAGCAGAATTTCGGATGATGGCAGTCACTTGTTTGTAGGTTCTCTTAGATGTTTATCTTGAATGTTTTTTTGCCTAAAATTATGCAATCAATATGTAAGGGTTTATCCCACCAGTAAAAATAGAGTTTATAGGAAGTCAGAAAGTATAGAACTTCAGGGGAAAAACTCTATAAGCCTCTGTAATTTTCCTTCTTCTGATACAGAGTGCTGGTTTTTTGTTTTTTTGTACTGAATGGCTGTGCACAACATTTGTTAATACAAATTGTTCACCTGTTTCTGTTTAAAAAACAAGAACTTTCATTTGAAGCTACAATGGAGTCCTTTGTTACAGGTTGAATCTACAGGGAAGCTTGTGGTAAATATCCTTCATCTTGCTTCTACAACCATTCTTCCATTTCTTGTCATATTCTTGATCCTTGAGGAGAGGCGCACTTGGTGAGGTGATGATCTCTTTGGGATAGTTCTTGAGGCCCCATATATTTTTAATATGATATATATACTCTGTATTTACTACTCATAATACTTTCATATTGAAACTCCAAGATATTTTATGTACAAATGCTAAACTATGAATAAATGGTGTCATTTCCCCAATACCTTGTTATTATCACTTTAAGTGGTATCAAATTCGAATGGTTCATTCAAACTATGATATATTATTGATGTATGGAGAGCCATTATTATGGTGAATAAGTTTCATATTCATTATAGAATCATTGGGATCAATATTCTTAAGTTTCATAACCATTTTATTTGATGTATTTGGAGAGTGGCAGTTATGGATGACTGTATATGAGATCTTTTATATATTTTGGGTATGGCTACTTTTGTACTGGTGACTTTTGGATATGTTTCTACTACAGGATGGATTCCTGTTTTGTATTGTGGACATATGGCTCTTTTTCATTGGTATGCTGTTGTAGCTGATGACACATCTGACATTATGACTGGACTGTCATTATGACAGGGATTGAGAATTTCATGTATGTTCTGACAGCTGGATTTATTTACTATTTCGTACATTAATAGTAAGTTGAATTTTTCTGTGAAAAAAAAAAGTTTCATAACCATTTGTGAAGATTTACTATCATTTCCCCTTATGTTAAAGATAGTATACACACATCTGATTTATGGAAGTTGCAGAAGACTATAGAAACTAATTGATGATGAATTGGGGAGCCCATTGAAGTCCTTTATCAATACCATGTCTCTATTCTGAAATTTGGGAAGGTATTACAGTGTTTGGGAAGCCATCCTTGTCCCCTACCCTTGGGGGTTTTGAACCTCGATTTGACTAGTAAAGTTCCATATTTTTCCCTGATTATAAATGAATGTTGCAGAAGTGTTTTTAGAGTGTCCAAGCACCCATCAGCATAATTTACATGTATGAATACCTTCCAAACTCATTTAGACCCAATTCATAACCATTTGGATCCATTTGGAAGCAGTTGAGTCAATACTAGTCTAAGGGTCGAATTGGTTAGAATTTGCAATTTTTCCTAGTTTTTGCAAATTCTTAAAAAGGGACACTACAAACACAGGTAAACTTTAAGAATTAATGTAACAAAGTAATAATTAATTATACCTGGTCAAGATCATGATTTTCCTTAGGGAATATAACAACTGTGGCTATATTAATAAAGAGAAACATGGTAAAAGTATCATAGGAAAAGTAAGCAAAAAGGGTAATTTTTGGCACCCAACAGAGATGTATTCAACTTTATCAATTTATCACCTTGTTGATTTGTGTTACGGAGAGAAATACAAACTTTACACTTGAATTGATCAATTACTTGGCTTGTTTATTTCTTACCAAAGAGATATTGGATTTACCTTTGTGAGCATTGATGATTAAGGACTTACCATTCTTGATAAGGATGTACTAATTTTCTCTCTCTATGAAGATTGTGTCCCTTATGTACATGTAGGTGCTTCCAAATACTACCCTACACACATCAAGTGGCACTACATCTACCTCCACTTCACCAATATAGTTTGCACTTATAGAAAAATTGATATTACACTGCTTACTGTAATATCCTCGCTAAGATCTGACCAAGATATTGTCTTCCACTTCAGAGTTTAAGAAAATTTAACTTGCAATTTTTTTAGGCAAACTCTCAGACTATGCGGATGTAAGTGACGGGGATGGAAACTCTGAATGGGGATGGTAGGAAAGAGAGTAGGTTCTGGAAATTATAGGTGAGAGTGTGCATAAGAAAGGATACTACTGTAATGTACCAACTTATACAAGTGATACAAAAACTCAAGACTTCTCCAAATTGACTGAAATAGTGACTGTGGAAGCTAGAATTGTTGGATATGGGAAAGGTCAGAGGATAAGGGTGGATGAGAGGTTATGATATGAGTTTATATTGCGCAATGTAATGAGACCATTGATGTTTCAATAGCAGCAAGTTTCAATACACTCCAACGCTCCTGGGCTACTTAGCATATACATACCAGTATGGGTGAGGTATTTACCTAGAGGCTGTAGATGGGTTTTTTTGAGATTACATAGGTTAAATATCATTTAATAAAAGTCATTCAATAGTAATATAACATTCCAGAAAGTTACAAAGAGTTATGAGCAAGTATTATAGCATAACTAGTAAAATGGCAATTCAAGATTGCTCAACTAGCTCAACATTTGGACTCCCCAAAAATACTCAAATGCAATCGAATTTCTAAAATAGAGGTTGGATCATGTCATGTGATATATTATCTAACTCCAGGAACTGGAATGAATTTATTTGGACTTTTACACATTGACTTATGAATCATTCATTGAAAGCTAGTCAAATTCTAGCTAAATCTAGAAGGGGTGCATAAATTGGAGAAGAAATCAGAGTTATGTAATTTGTATTGAAATGATTGATATCATAACATTACATACTCTATAATTACATCATAAATAGGCCATGGTGCCTCTCAGAAGATGTTAGAAGAGTCTCTCCTCTTGCACATAAGAAACTAGCTGTAGAATATAAGAAGGAAGAGGAATTCGATCTCTGAACTTCGTGAAGATGATTCTGAACTTTCAATTCGACCTGATCAGCTTTAGTACTCTATTATTACATCAGGAATAGGCTGAAATACCTCTCAAAACATCATATAAAAATCTCTCTTCTTCTACACCAGAAACTAGCTTTAGAAATCCATAGGAAACTTGGAGATTCGAAATCTGGAATGGATGATGCTTTTTCTGATCTTCAAATTCGATTTGATCAGCTACAAGACCTACAAATAAAATCAATGACATTGTTTGAATGCCATAATACTCTCACAGAAAGCTGGGGCACATCTCCCATACTTGACTAGAGGCACATCTCCCAAGTCTCAAGTGCACAAATGCATTCATAAAATTTCTCAAACTAACAAAAGTCCTGAAATGGAGTTGGAATCCTTATTTAATAGAATTCATGTTGACCTATTGAGCAAGTTACTTGGATTGGTGACCTATGAGAATAGGTCACCCATGAGTGGACATACTTTCCTTTCTTTCCTTGCTTGCTTTGCTTTGGCTTTCCTTCCTTTTTCCTCTTTTTTCTGACTTTCCTTCTTTTTTGAACTTTTCTTCTTTTCATACTTTCCTGCTTTCTATATTTATGCTGCTTTTCCTGAAATATTGCTCTTTTCTCATTTTTAGAAACATTTTTTGGACTCTAGTGCTTACTTGACTTCTACTCCAAGTGATTCCTCCAACCTTATCCACTATTTCGAATTAGTGGGCCAATTTCTCCATTTATTCAACATAACAAATAAAATATTAATAAAAATATTACAACTCATAATTAATCCAAACTTTAGCATTTAATCTATTAATTAATAATTAATTAATTCATGTGGTATAATTGCCTCCAAAAATACCCCCTACTCCATTTTTGGCAACATCTTCCACCTAGGTGCCCTCTTGGCCCACTTGCTTATTATCCATTAGTTTTATTTATCAAAATTACCTTTAATAAATAAATTTGCCAATTTGTGAGACTTAGGCTAAAATTAATTCTAAGCAAATAGAATTAATACAATTTAATTCGCTTAGGGGTTGATCTTGTCCCCTTTCACCTATGGTACTAGATGAACCAAAATTGGGGACATGAAACTTACTAACCCTATGCTTTACATCCTTATTTAGTCATCCCAATGGTTATGGGTGGGGATGATCATAAACTTCCAATCCAATATTAATTACTAGAGCCTTTGTTATGAGGTTGTTATGTGAACTAGAATCGAATTCACCTTTTTCTTATTGAATTAGATCTTGATATGGAAGAGTTTATTAAGGACTTTCTTTTGGTCTATTTCTTCTATTTTTATGCTATATCTTGGACTTGGTTGCATATCATAAGACGTCATGTTTGTCTGAATGCATGGCTGCAATGTTGCACCCAACCATAGGCCAACACCCTGAGCAACGAATCCACTAGGGACAAAGAAACAACTGGAAAAGTCTCCCAATAATTCACATCACGATGTAAGAGTTTACAGTCACATCAGTGCTAGGTTAATATTAATATTCGATTAGAATTATTTTAGCATTCGTTGCAAGCCTAAATAGGTTTATTTTCCACTCAAGATCTCTTGCTTGAGTCCAGGAAACTACTTCCTTTTCCACTCAAGCTCTCTTGCTTGAGTCCAAGAAAATTACTTTTTTTTTCCATATCTATATTATCTTTCCTCATTCATGAATCAATAATAATGACCGTATTATTTAGTATTTACTGTCTATCACAACATTTAACTACTTGCAAAACATAAACATGGTTCTTATAATGGATCTATTATTTATTGCCATCATCAAGCCCTCTGAATGTGTTACAACTTCAAAGATAGTTAGTCGCAACATCATATTGTTATCATATCAATCAATAAGTCCACTTACTGACTAAATCAAATTTTGATAAACTTCAAACCAACTACGTATCATTAATTACTGTGTTTCATATGCTTTGGTATTTAACCATATCATCACTTATATGTTAATTCTTAAACTTTGATTATAATTCAAATCTTTGCAATATTGAGATTTCTAATCATCATGTTCCTTACATATCTTGTAATGAACCAATATCCCTTCACCTATTTTGTGCATGCATAACGTTTCATATTCATTTTATTTTCACATAACAGTGATTACAAGACTATGGTACCTGTCAATCAAATGCTTTTACCTAAAATCGCATGTGAAGAAAAGGGAGTGTTCTTGTTTGGCTTGTAAGGAGACACTTCTTTCAAAATAAAACATTAATGTAGGGACCTTGTTCGTAGGTCCCAAGTTTATTAATAAATCAAAGATTTATTAACTTTTACATCTTTACTGTTTACATCTTCGTTTATGTTTTCTGGTTTTGTTTAGTTCTACTGTCTATAAAAATAAATAAATTTTATTGTTTGTAAATAACTGTATGCACTATTTACTGTTCTGACATCATAAACAAGTTTTCGTTTTTTCTTTTTGCAGCATATATATAATTGAATTTAGGTTATAACATGAAATAAGTAAAATAATTACACAGTTATAAATGTTTTCATAATACCTGTATGAGAAATACCTGGTAATAGCTAGTAGATCCACCTTTGTTGTTGTTCCCTTTTGCTACCCTGTTTCCATACAACCAAAAATCTTCCCAAAACCTTGAAACTCAACCAGCCCAAACTGAGTTGCCACCTTGCCAACCGGAGAATTCTCGCCGACCACCCAGCTCCAAAGGTACCTCTTTGGACCCCCAAGCCCAAACCGAGTACAAGCCAACCTATTATCTCCCTTCAAAAAAATTCCAACAAGAACCCCCTTCTCCTCTTCTCTGTAAATTCTATCTCTGCCCTTTAATTTCCCAAACTATCCAAAGTGAAGATCCTCCCCTTTTCTCCTCACTTCTCGACCTTATTCCCCCTTTGCCGACTCTCCCCCCGGCCATTAATACCCTTATCTCCCCCCATTAATGTTTTCCCTCAAAGTCCTTCCTCGAGCCCACCCCCCATGACTCCCATTAAGAATTAAAATATTATAAATGTGTTGGTTGGGGTCACCTGCCAACCATCACTTCTCATTAAAATAATTTTTAATTCATTTAATTCCCTTCATCATTTGTTGACTCATAATTCAATATTGCACAATTTAATTAATATTTTAATTAATTAACTAAAATACAATATAATTATAAATTTTGTTATATAATGGCATAAGGTAACATCTTCCACCACATTCAATAATTTTGAACCTTAAAGTATTTACCCTAATCAATACTTATTTATCACTGTAACCTAATTAATTAATTAATCCTAATTATTCGTAATTAACCTAATAATCATTCATGGCACTATTACCATTCAACATTACTCTCTTAATTACATTTAACTTGATTATTAATTATTACTTAAGATAAGATTAGCCCAATTAACATTAACTAATCACTATTAACACATAATGAACATTAGTCAACAATAATTAACATTATTCCAAATTATTAACATTAATCCACAATAATTAATCATTAAGCAACTTTATTAACATTAATCGACTTCATTATCATTTAATTAATACTAACCGAATTGACGTTATAATTACAATTTAACATTTTAACCCTTAGTCTTGACTAATTAAACTTATTAACAATCAATCAAGCATTACTAATTAATTGCATTAGTTTCTACCTAGGTTAACCATAGTACGTTTATTAATCAACACTAATTAATTATTAATCGACAATAATTACATTATTATTCAACAATATTTCACGAAATTTATAAATATGTAGGTGAGTTATGTAAGCGTAGTTACTGCTTACATACCTTGCGTAAGTACACTAATAGTAATAAATCACACACATCAATCGTAATCATGAAACTTATTGTTCACTGACACATGTTTAACATAGTTTGCAAGGTACAATCTTTTACCTAACTGCATCTTATTAAGTTACAACAATTCATACATTACTGAGTTATGACACATAATCAATCAAGGGTTTTCCACACACACAGTTAGATCTTGTTTTCATCCCAACTTCAAGCTACACCTATCTACCTACATCATCTACCTAAATCACAACTAACTTCCACATCCTATCCTTTCCTCTGCTGGACTACCTTGAAGTGTCAAGCCATGACCGGCTCCAGCTAGAACCCGTAAGCGGAAGTGTCGACTACATCGATCAAGCTTCCCCAATAGGAAACCACCAGTCATCATCACACACCTTGGGGAGCACCCTGTAGCACAACACTCCCATGACTCTAGGTTTCGGGGATAAACAGAGGGTAAAGCCTCCACCCCCCTAATGGAACAAGGGACTATGTCTACCCGACATAATAACTGCATTGCACCTATACTTGGTTTATCATCGTATAACCAATCTGGGCAGTTGAGTTTCCTGAAACCCTACCCCACCCATGTCATAATATACATCATAATAATCATGTGTAAGTAAATAATGCATCACTCGCATACCATTTATCTTTCGAAGTCCATGTCCCCGAGGCTCTCCCACCTCGTAGGATCCATCTATTACTCAGCGTTTTAACCTATAAGTTAGTCTTTGACATATAGTCTAGAATATTGTGCATAAATCCTCAACATGTTCACATACATTTCATCATAACATAACAACAATAAATTCATTTATTCGCCATGCACCTGGCATAACATTCATTTATTCAACATATAATTGTAACGGTATCCACGTACCCATCTTTCTATAATTTTCATATATGAGACATAATTAACACATGATACATATCTAAACATGACTACCGATCATAATACTAACATCACACACACACACATATATATATCGGCAAAATAATAGAACCATATGTCCATAGTGTCGTCAAACCGACGAAGTCTCACAATTAAAAAAATACAACATATAATAGTGGTTCAAGTAGTAATGTCAAAACGGGGCGTTACAATTAAAGATACTTGGAATCGTAACCAAAATCCCCATTAATCAATGTTCAATGTATGTTAATTGCTCTAGTAAATATACATCACTATGTTGACACAATTCTTCCATGCTAATGTATAAACATGCATTATGACAAAGCTGCATTTCTTTTTTCTTTTTTTTTAATAAGACACAATTTCCCTTTAATAGGACACCTCAAGTTTTGTCAAGGAGTATCTCTACCAATTATGTTGAAACGGAAGGGATAGGTCATATAAATAATGAAGAATTTAGTCTAATCATGCATAGCAAAAATTGTCTTTTTCACCAATTATATACTTTTCCACAATTTGTTGTGGGTATAACATTTACATCCTTCTTCTAAGGGTTTTTTCCTTGCATTAGTTTAACTGGTATCTAAACTATCCCTTCAAGTTCAAAAATATATGCACACTTTTTAATAGTTCATAAATATATTGTAAGGAATCTATGTATCGTGCATCTATCAATATTCTAAGACCCTCTCCCCTCAATGCTTATAAGCTAGAATCATTACAACAATAATTTTGCTTACAAAAATTGAGCTCTACTCAAAACAAGAAAAGGGGTACTTATCTCGTTTAAGATGACTAAACCGTGAATATACTTTGAGAATAATCACCATCCATCCATAGCTCTCTCAAAGGGACTTTGGTTACCTTTATCTCATCAATTGCTTTCTTCGTAAGACTACAAAGTTAGTTCATCTCAATCGCAAATGTTCTACACATCTCCTACTATACGAATTTCAAAATTACAGTATGTTCATCATGCAATAAGGAGAAAGATACATAATTAATAACAATTTCTTTTCTAGTGGTATTTTCCTTAATATACATCCAAAATTGTCATATTCATCTCCACATTAACGACAAAAACCACGCGCTTAGCGATACGCCTACCGTTCATCCTTTAAAATATGAATGACTCGGGGTGAGGGAGTGAAAGACTTCCCTACTATTTACCTTATCGATTTATGTTACCTGCAACAAATTCAATTATTAGTTCACAAAATTTGTAATTTCCGTCTCATGTTCCGCCCAAATATGCACGAGTGTTGCAACATGAGCTCTGATATCACATTGTAACGTACCCAAAAATCCTCCATGCATTATTAGGGGAAAATGGGGTATACAATTTTCCTTTTAGCATTATCTGACAAACAATCAGTTAGTTACCACGATTACTAAGTCAAGATAAACAAAGAACATAGCCATTGATTTAACTTTTTCATATAGAAAACAAACGTATGGATCCATTTAACTTACGATGCATCCTGTAATGATTTGATACTTCAACTAAACAATCATGTTACTCTCAAGGATCAATTGCCATCATAAACGTTCATAAACATGAATGCACATTATAATCTCTTTTAATCATGATTCCATCCTTGTTAAGCATAGTTAATATAATACATAGCTTGTATAATAGTTATGCTTACATTGTCTTATACAATACATTGAAAAAAAAACATTATAGAGGCACAACGATACAGTTAATCCTTTGACGCCGAAGGTTGAGTCACCTATGGGACAGACGACTCATAAGAGTTTTATAGCAAGTAATATATTGCAAGGGGGTGGTGTCGAAAGGGCATAATTTCCAGAGTTGACAAGCATGGAAACATTAGACACAGGAAAAGGGAGAACGATCCGACTAACCAAATAAATGAGATGCATTAGTGGGTAATTAACCAGTAAAAAGACAAACTGGTAGTTTTTTTTTCACCATCGAAGTAAGGCTTTCGAGCATTTACGCTATAGGCAGATTACAAGCCGATCACTCTGTTAGGGGCGATCAGGTTCATATAAAATTGCAGAAACAGAGAAACACCAAATTGTAATATTTACATCACTGAAATCTTAACTCACATTCATTCAAATAGTAAGAATGTTGGATTATCCTTCAAATAAAACGTAATAGTAAATTTACAAATAGAAAAGTTATGATTGTATTGAATCTACTGTATTTTACTATCCACTATTCCTTATTCATTCAAATTGACAACTTTTGCCTATTTACAATTCATTGTAAAACTTAATAATAATTTCACACACAGAATAATTACGCTTTTATGCATTTGCTGTATATTTGCGGTATAAGAAAGGAAATAACAACATGGTCCTAATCAGATCCATACTCTCATTCAATCATCACATAAGAATAATGTATGTACTAACATTACGTAGTTTAATGATTGACCGTCACAAGAGTTAATGCATATCGTATAACAACTTATATCTAAATAACACAATATAAAGGTAGAATGATGCTCCAGGGATCGTTCCACCTAAACCATGAAGTGATGATAAAACTACAACCATGTATACACATTCAAATCTAAGTTTATAGCCAAACATACATGTAGACTGCGCAATTTGGAAACCAATAGGGAAAGAAACAGTTGGAGTCTCAATTCCTCCCAACAATAGGAGAGGACAACAAAACCGCTAGCCCAACTCCCCCGAGCTAGGTCACCACCATGCACAACCGAACTAACAAGCAAGGTTTGAATGTAGCACTCTCTCTCAGAGCCTGTAACAAACCCAATGATGGACTTACAGTAAAAAAGAGAAATACTCAACAACTTGCCCTCATATCAACATTCTCTCCATGCACAACACAATGTCCTGTGCTATCTCAGTGCACCAATTTATAGTTTTTACCCAGTCCTTGTGCCATCTCTTCTCAAATCTCAATCAATCTCTTGATCCCTATAATTTTGGATCTTGTCTGGTGGTTGAGTTTTTAGATTGGATTTGATTGACATAAATTATCTTGCTTGCTATACACTTGTTCTTTGTCTCATGGTGGTGTCCCTTCTTTCAACTTATTGCTCCAAGTGTCTTTCCTTTTTATTAATAATAAAAATAATAATTGTTGTGCAAAATATCCACTCGCATCAAAGGTGAGAATTTTGAGTTTTATAACTCTTTTACAAATAATAATTTTTTTGAAATAATTTCAAAAATACTAAATCAAAAAATAAATCAAATTGTCTTGGGGTATTACAATATTAATAAATATAGAATTGTAGCCATGAACCATCTCAAGTAATGGTAACAATAAATGATTTCAACAATTATGTCACCCCTTTAACAACATAATCGCATTTAGAGGGTCTCCAAAAACTTATAACATTGCAACCCCCTTTTCATCTACCAAAGAAAGTAGGGGTTCAAGAGCCATAAGCATTAATGTAATTATTAGTTCTTTGCCATAGCCTAGCTCTAAACTTCAAAAAATGAGGATCATTAAGGAACAAAAATCCTCCAATTCTACAAATCTCGGGTCACCTTGGGCTACTCCATCAAAATATTCCCATGCCCCTACCTTATCCACCACCTCCTCAACAATATGTCTCAATGACCTACGCAAAATTTTTCGGGAAAATCTATTTAAGATACTTAATCCCTAAGAAGCACACTAAATGTGATATATTTGTCTATCCTCAAACATACTAGCATTTCTTGCTAGCCAAATGCCACAATCTAAGATTACTGGAAGTCCTTTAAAAGCCTTTACTATTTAATTACCACACCATCCCTTAAAAGCCTCTTCAAAAGAAGAACCAATCCACACATTCCTTAGCCCTATCAAACCTTCAATATCCTTCCAAACATGTCTTGCACATGCATAGGTCATCTTAAGGAGTGTGATAGGCCTTGCAAAGAGGACACCTACCTAGACCTGATCTATTCCTCTTCCGCAAGTTATCCCAAGTTAAGGCTTTGTTACTCAAAACTAGCCACATGAAAATACGATACTTAGAGGGACACTTGAATTTCCAAACATTCCTCCACCATCAAATAGTATTTCTTTGGATCTCACTCAAGATTAGACATTATAACCTTATTTGTAGTCTAAATCCCAACATGAGTTTTAGCCTTGTAATCATGGCATTGCTAGACTTTTGTCTAGCAACAAAATCCTCTTGTACAAGTGCACCATCTCACATAAACTTCATCTTGTCAACTGGTAGCCATTCCTGGCTTCAAATGGAGGTGAGACCAAGGTTAATAACATGAAAAATATTAAAGTAACATCTATCTCTTAGAGACCGAAGCATGTAAAATGGGGGCCTAAAATCTAATGCACTCTCCACCCAAGGGTCCTCCTCCAATCTAACACTTGTCCATTCCTCACCCTCCACACAAACCCTTCTTGAATAATAGGAAGGGCTAGTACACTTGCTTTCCAAATTATAGACACATTATACATCTTCTTTATATGCTTTCTAATCAAATCTTTTATTGAATTCGAAAAAAAAAACATTTTATTTTTTAAAAACAACATGGCACCAAACACCCTTATCTTCAATGAGCTTTCAAACACTTTTGGCTATAAAATTCTTAGAAAAATGAAATTTATTTTTTAAACCCCTAACCAGCTAAGCGACTTTGGAAACAATGAATCTTTTCCACTATACCAAAATAATACCCCTCTTTACCCTACAACCATACCAAATAAATCTAAACATATTCATCTCAAAGAAATCTAAAACATATTCATCTCAAATGATCAAGGACACCCAGGAGAGAAACATCTAGTATACTATAATAACGTCCATAACAACCTTAACTAAAACTAGTGTAACTCCCTAATGAGAGCTAATGATGATTCTTTTCTCAACTTTAGCAATTTATCAAACTCAATCTATCTTAAAATAAGCATTAATTTTATAATAAAACCTACTTATTTAAAAACATAAAAAACTTAAAATTTATCAACAATCATCATCTCAATCTATCTTAAAATAAGCATTAATTTTATAATAAAACCTACTTATTTAAAAACATAAAAAACTTAAAATTTATCAACAATCATCATCATTATTGGTTATCTAGATAATAAAATTCCAAAATCACTTTAAAATTTTCAATATCCCTTCTTGTCTCAAAAAAATATCATTAACAAATAATAAATAAACATTAATTTTATAATAAAACCTACTTATTTAAAAACATAAAAACTTAACATTTATCAACAATCATCATCATCTAGATAATAAAATTCCAAAATCACTTTAAACTTTCAATATCCCTTCTTGTCTCAAAAAAATATCATTAACAAATAATAAATAAAATGATAACTCCGTGAAAATCTTCAAATCACATACTAATAAACCTTACTTTAATACAATGTTTAATTGATTTAAAGGGATTTTTAATAAAACACTACCCTGATTAATATACATATTCATTAATCTTTATAATAAAAGGTGTAAAGTTAAAAGTAGAAAAGTAAATATACATATTCATTAATCTTAGGTGTAAAGATAAAAGTAGAAGAAAAAAAAAGCGTACACGACAACAGCTAAAAACAATATATACAGATCGATCGTGAAATCCACTTGCACATATAAAGTGTGAAAATTTATGTGAAAATTTATGGAGTACGATGTCTTTTGAATGACAAGACGCACAATAACTTTTATTATGCGATTTTTTGGAGTTGGTATCATCTCTATGTTTTTTTGAAAATTTATCAATTTAGTTTAGGAAATTTATTATTATAGTTATCTTTTTCATTGGAGAAGAGCTGGGGACGCCCAGAGGGGAGGCTCCGTCAGAACACTTGGGAGGTGGTTCGATCCGAGGTGGGGATGGCCACTTGGTAGGGGTTCATCCGAGGTGGAGACGACCCCTAGTTGACAGACTCAGCCACCCTATCTATAACAGAACCCTTATTATTATATTTTTATAGTTATGTATGAATGAAGGTTAACTTATTATTATTATTAAAAAACGGTGTTACTTAAAAGGGTAAATTTTTTGTTTCTTAATATTTAAAGAAGACACAAACTTTTAGCCAATTATAAATAATTTTAAGTCTTATTTCAAGATTAAATAAAATAATTAAAACTTCATAAATATCCAAGATATCTCTATTCTCTATCATTACTAAAACAAGATAAAAATCATATAATATCAAATATCCACCGTAATTTAAAAATCATATAGTATCAAGTATTTACTGTAATTTAACCACATACATAAAATAAAGATATTTTATCATTATCAAATATCCTCCATAATTTATAAGCCATATAATATCAAATATTCAACATAATTTAACTCTATATAAAATTACAATAACTTTATGTATACTTTATAACTTTACTTTGTGTCGTAAAGGGACCCATAGATATCAGCAGTCCAAATTCATGGCACGACATTAAAAAAGATTCATGTTAATACTTTATTTATTATTAATTTACTTTCTCCACTTTATAACTTTACTTTTTGTCATAAAGTGGTCCATACAGATCAGCATGTCCAAATTCTGGCACTCCATTACGATAGTATTGGAAATGCATAGTATTCTCCATTAAAATATATATATTGAAAACGAAATAACAGGAAAAAGCCAAGCACTTCAATGGTCGAATCCACTTAAGCATCAAAGGTGTACATCAACTCAAAAAGCTCATTATGGTAACATGGATAATAATTTATATAATGTAATTTGATAATTGGCTAATAGTTTATTTGATTTGAATATTTTTAATGGAGTAAAATTTAGAGGTAGTTATTTTTTTATATTATTATAGAATTATCAAAATGTTATAAACATGTTTTAAGTGGTTAGATTTTATTAATACATAATAATAAGTTATTTTAATTGATTATATTTTATTAATTGCATTGAGGATTCAAGAGTATCTAAGTATTCTATAATTTAATTGATTATATCTTATTAATTGCATTGAGGATTTAAGAGTATCTAGGTACTCTGTAATCTATAATGCAAAGTAACATTTTAAAAATAAAAGTAATTAAAAAAATTATGTGAGAGAGAGATGATCTCTCTCATAAATCTGAATATAAAATAGAATAAATAATTTTAAATATTTAAATAGATATAAATATAAATAGTTTTTGCTTTCCTTGAAGTCACTTGAAATATAACTTTACTAAACTCTAACATAGTGTAAATTTAAAAACTCTATTGTAACTATAAATATTTTCTTAATTTTGATAATTAAAATAATTTTATATTTTTATCTCTTTACTTTGTATTTTTTTTTAAATAGTTTTTTTTTTTTTTTAACTTTCCCATAGATTTTATGATGTTCAAAGTTTAGTCATAAATAGTTTTGCTTTCCTTGAAGTCACTTGAAATATAAAATATATACTGTAAATCCAAAACTTTATCATAAGTATAAATATTTTCTTAATTTTGATAATTAAAATTACTTTAAATTTGTATTTTGTATTTTTTTTTCATAGTGAATCAAATAGTACAAAGATAGATCTGGATTTTCTCAAGATCTCAAAAGCAAAAAGCCGTGACATAACAACCGTTACAAAAGGGATAAAAAAATAGTGAGCTAAAAGTCTTCAAGCTCAAACTATGCCAAAACACTATCTCCTATCATAGTCTAGGAAATAGAGTCATAAAAATAATAGACTTTCATCTCTTGCAAGTTGGCATTCCACCATTCTTCCCACACTAGATGACCTTCTAAGCCTTCAAGACCCTGTTTGGATGATTTATCCGCCAAAGAATTATACTCTCTATAGATATGTTTAAAAGCAAAGAACCCATGCAAGTCTATCTCTTTCCTTGTATGCTGGCACCAGTGTCGTAAAGCTGTAACATTTAACTTAAAATCTCCTGCTGCCCATTTAATTGTCATAGGAGAATCGCCAACACTTTAAGGTTAACCAAACCAAAAAGGTTTGCTAACTTCAGAACACACCAGAGCCCCATTAGTTCGGCCTTCATAATAGTCCCTTTTCCATAATTTATTAACATTTAAATATATTACTCCTCTAGCTGCACAAATCCCATTTTGTGCAGCTCCATAAAAAAAAAAGATAAGCTATCTAACATCAAAGGAGTTACTTTGTATTTTTTTTAAATAATTATTGTTATTTTTTTCACTTTACTCTGTATATCAGTGACCCATAGATTTTGTGATGCTCAAAGTTCAGTCATTAGATGCTCAGGTCACTTTCAAAAGCAACTAGTATGTACTAGCTACATGATAGGTAGCTTTATGTAGTTATACAATATGTTACATTTGGATTAGTAAAGAAACGGCTGAAGCATATTATTGAACAATTTCAATAATAACGAAGTTAGAATTTTGGGGAAACATTTCATCCATCCAATTTCAATGTCTCATAGTTCTTACGTTGAAATTTAAGTTTTAACAATGAAACATCACAGTCAGTCCAGATCATTGATGCTCTTCTTTAAATTCAAACAGTAGGGCGAAAAAGAAACTGATGAGTACACGACCGTCCAACAAAGATTCGGCAGCTAGCGATCCAAAAAGAATCGCCGTCCAAAAAGAATTTTCTGCTGTACTTTCTCAGTTCTTTCCTTTTCCACCGGAAGAGCCTTCAAATAGCCTGGCCGAGATCCTTTGGGGTACCAAGATCTTAATGCTTCTGTTTCTGTTTTGATATCTATTCCAGAGTTTAATGAAAATGGAGGTCTGGTCCAATTTAGGGTCGATTTTGGCGACCATGATATTCATACGGAGCATAGTCAGAGAGTATTTCCCCCGAGAAATCTACGATTTGTTTTCAAAATCGCTGCGCAGGCTCTTGGGGATGGTTTCTTATTACATCTCAGTTGTGATAGAGGAGAATGATGGGATGAAGGTGAGCGAAGTTTACGAAGCAGTGCAGACTTACCTGAGCGCAAGATCGTCTTCGGCTGCGGAGAGATTAAAACTGAAGAAACATAAGAATAGCAAGGACTTTACCTTTAGTATGGATAGCAACCAGCGAATCACTGACAAATTTGAGGATATCAAGGTATGGTGGACCTTCCACAGCATAGAGATCAGCCAGAAAAACAGGAGCCCCTGGAATCCAACTTCCGACGAGAAACGCTCTTACGAGCTGAAATTTCACAAGAAGCACAAGCAAAGGATATTCGATGAGTATCTTCCCCACGTCATGGCTGAAGGGAAAAAATTGGAGCTCAGAAGCCGCCACAGGAAGATTTACACGAATGAATACCGCTACTGGACATCTGTTGTGTTCGATCATCCTGCGACTTTTGGTACTCTGGCTCTGGAACCAGAGAAGAAGAAGGAGATTCTCGAAGACCTCCAGAGATTCTCGAGGGGAGAGAGGTATTACAGGCAAGTTGGGCGGGCGTGGAAGCGGGGCTATTTGCTCTACGGCCCCCCTGGAACGGGCAAGTCCAGTATGATTGCTGCCATGGCTAACTTTCTCGATTACGACATCTATGACCTGGAGCTAACCCAAGTGAAAAACAATACGGAACTTAGAAAGCTTCTCATCGCCACCACCAACAAATCGATCATCGTCATAGAAGATATCGACTGCTCTCTCGATCTCTCGGACCGCAAGAAGAAGAAGAAGAAGCAGCCACAGAAAGAGGGCGAGGAGAAAGAGAAGCCATCCGAGCCCAGCAAGCCCGAGGAGAGCGACACGAAGGAGGACAGCAAAGTAACCCTTTCCGGGGTTCTGAACTTCACGGACGGGTTGTGGTCGTGTTGCGGAAGCGAGAGATTGTTCGTTTTCACTACTAACCACATTGATAGGCTCGACCCGGCGCTTCTCCGGCCGGGTCGGATGGACAAGCACATTCTCCTCTCCTTCTGCACTTTCGGGGCGTTCAAGATTCTTGCCCGCAATTACCTCTCCATTGAAGACCACGAGCTGTTTCCCGAGATTCAAGATCTGATGGAGGCGGCTCAGGTGACGCCTGCGGATGTAACTGAACATCTCATGAAGATGAGCGGGCATCCCAAGAGTGCCCTGCAAAATCTAATTGAAGTTCTTGGCGAGGCCAAGGAAAGAAGAGCTAGTGCCACTTTGAATGGCTGCAATATATCAGAAGAAAATGCTTCTGAGACAGTACAGTGTGAAGCCTAATGTCAGCAAAGGCGCAGACGCCAATCTTTGCTATGTAGTCCGAGATTTTCCATGTAATTTGGACTAACTTATTTCGTTCTTATAATTGAACTGAAAGGTTCTATTTTAGGAGACTCCGACATTCTGTCAGACAGACGTAAATATTTTTCTGAATGCTTTCATTATGAAAGCAGTTTTCAGGTATGAAAAATAGTGGAAGCAATGTAGAATTTGGAGAAAAAAAACACCTAATAAGCTCGCTTCCGTCTCGATTTTAGCTGTATTACTTTTTAATAAAATTACTGAAATGCGTTTCAGGTATCAATGCGATCTCATGGATGCATAGTATCATTTAGCCATGAATCCTCCGGTCTCCAGACTCCAGAGTCTTTCTTCATGTCGGTGCGTTTACAAGGACCCTCCGACTGATGTGATTTCATGTTTGTACGAGCAATAATTTTTAAATAATTAAATATATTAACATAATTAAAATGCTTACCAGGATCACAAGAATATCAGAAAATATTAAATATTAAATGTAGTAAGAAATGTATGAAAATACCAGGATCACAAGAATATCAGAAAATATTAAATATTAAATGTAGTAAGAAATGTATGAAAATACCAGGATCACAAGAATATCAGAAAATATTAAATATTAAATGTAGTAAGAAATGTATGAAAATACCAGGATCACAAGAATATCAGAAAATATTAAATATTAAATGTAGTAGAGTAGATGAACTGTTTGGGTGCTCATTTTTAGAGTCTTTCTCATTTATTTCTGTATTGGAAAGACTAGCTATTGGAACAATGGTGGACTAGTTTTATTCGTAATTATTTTTATGAAGGAGCTGGGGTAGTTTCCTTGATTTACTTATGAATAGCAGGGAACTCTTTTTCTTTTAGAAAAAAAAGAAAATATTAAATGTTAAAATGTATAGAATATTAGTTTTAAAGTGTTCAGCTTTTCCATACACGTTTAAAATAACATTAAAGATCAAATTTTCTATTAAATTATAAGTTAATGTGTAAGAAATTAAAGGTCCATAAGAAGTGATAGGTTATTGTGATTGTTTTGGATTGTGTGTTATTGACATATTGTGGTGGCAATTTTTTACTGTATTTATATAGTGTATTTTCTATTAAATTATAAGTTGATGTGTAAGAAATTAGAGGTTCATAAGAAATGATAGGTATTGTGATTTTTTTGGGATTGTGTGTTATTGTGGTGGGAACTTTTTACTGTACTCATAGAGTGTTGTACTTATAGAGTGTTTGTTTATGTTGTTGAAGAAGTTGAAGTTTTTTTTTTTAATTTTAATTATTTATTTTATAAAATTTATATGAAAAGTTTTAATAAACATTTTAGTTTTGTCAAAATAAATATATATTAACAAATAAATATATTTTATTGTTTGTTAGTGTTGAAGTTTTCTTTTTAATCTTAATTGTTTATTTTTTAAAATTTATATGAAAAGTTTTAATAAACATTTTAGTTTTGTCAAAATAAATATATATTAAATGTGATAGCATGTTGGTAATGATAGGTTTATAGAACGAGTGGTTTTTATATAATTTTAATTCTAGATTATTATTATTATTATTATTATGCTTATTAAAATTAATTATATATTATTTAAAATTTGTATATATAAAATTATCATTATTATTATGTCCGTGACATCTTGGGGTCATTTTGGATATATTAATCTAGTTGTACAAACAACAAATTTTTATTTTACAAAGTTTTGCAAAGTTTTTCGTGTAATTTTTGTCTCGAAAATTGTTGCGGGGGTTTCTCCTGCTGCGTGTTCGCCCTTCCGGTACGTGCGTTCGTCCTTCTGACATCACACATCACTATGCAGAGGAATGTTGTAACGAGGAAAAGGTCTGGAGCTCCCTGAGAGCCAGCACATCGAAGAATGCAGGATGGTATGGTAAGCGGAGGGTTGGAGGGCTGGTTCTTCTCCCCATGTCTGCAAGATCACATGGGAGCTTTAATTGCGTCCTCCGTTCACATTTAATTCCGTTTAGAGCAGTATCTCTATTTATTACCTGTTAACCTAGGTCCATATTATTATGATGATGAGTTTATGCTATGACGTTTGAACAATATCAGCGTAGCATTGGTCGGCCGGGGACTATCACGATGGGTTTCCGGCGAGATTTGAGCATTTGGGCAGTTATTGCAGGTCCATGTTGGAGAGTTTGCATTTGCGCAGTTATTGAAGTGACGACGTTTAATGGGATTCTGTGTTGTAGAATTTGTTATTTAAAGGGGCTTGCTTGTTCTGGAATGGCGTTTATTATGCTTGTTCTTAGTTGCTAGTGTGATTCTCGGGGACAAGTCTCTGTAGCTGTGGCTGAAGTTTGTTGCGACAGGGACGGATTCGACGAATTCCAAGTATGCCAACGGATTTACTCGCTCTGTATGTTTGCTTCGGTTTGATTGCAGATGCTGTAAATATTCATGTCCTCGCAGTGGTCTCATGAATGGTCATGTGCTCGCAGTGGTTGGGTTTATTCCGTCTTTTCCGGCTTTGAATTTCTATGAATTCTTGATGCTTGTTCTGGAATTTTCGTGAACTCCATCTCAGTTTCTAAGCGTTCATCAGTAACCCCATCATGTCCATACCTGTCCATACATATCAATTAGAGCATTGTATGTGAAAGCCTGTTGTGCTGTGTAATGTCCCCATTCAAATAAGTGCATAGTAAGTCAATCCCATCAATCCTACTAGTTTCCTAGGTTGGATGGGCACATGTGGGATGGTAATAAGGAAGCTAATAAATGATATTTAGACATTAGAGGGGTTCAAGCATTTAATAAATATGGTGAATAAATAAATTCAAGATAAATTCTAAGTGGCAAGTGGTTTTGGGGACATATGGAGGTGGTGGGATCCACACTAGCTTGATTTTTCAATGACACATGGCAGCTCTCTCTTGCCAACTCGAATTCATGGGAAGGTGAACACTCTTGGGTGAGTTGGTAAGTCATAACACATGACATTTAACATCTTAGGTCGAAATGGGATGGAATAGTAACCTCCATGGGAGAGGAAGAATCAAATTGGAGACTAGTGGACACTTGGGCTAGATTCCCTAGTTTTATGACAACAATAATGAAGCATCTATGACATTTATGACAAAATTCAGACCTGACTTCTTACACATGACCAATATGACATGTCAGCCCCAAAAATAGGCTCAAGGAAGGTGCTCATGGAGTTGGGGGAAGCTAAAGAGACTCAAATTCGAATTTGGGAGAAGATGGAAGGTTGGAACTAGGAGACAAGTGACAAATGAGGAATATTTTCTAAATGGAAATTTATTGAATCTATTGAGAGGATTTCGACTCCTTGAAGACTAATGTTGGTTATAAAATGTAGAAATCAAGTATGAGAATGGCTTTTGATGATTTGAGAAAAAATGCATTTGTGAAGAGAGAACTAGTGGATGACTAGTTTTTTGCCTTAGCCAATTTCGAGGGTGAAAGATTCCCATCCAAGTTGGTGTTTGGAGAGGCCACTCAGGTATTTCATGGTGCTTTAATGGAGTTTTATTTGCAGGTAGCAGCTACAGGAAGTTTCATGGTTTGGTTTAGTGCAGCACTTTCTCTCCACCATTTCCAATTTTGAAAGCATATTCGGGCTCCTTAAGGGATTGCGCTTTGGGTGAGATCTTGCACTCATTGGGAGAGCTTCATATGATATTTTTATGATTGTAATAGCTTCATATCCTCTATTCTTCATATGCAAAAACTCTCAGGTCGAAATACCCATTGAATGTATGCAAAATTATTGATTAATGAGCAAACAATGTCCATTTCCCCAATGCTTTGATGTATGACACTATAAGGTTGATTATTTCGAATGGATGGATGATTCTCTTATATATTTGTGATTCATATACTTCCATGGATATATTCTACAAGTTTCATGTACTGTAATTGAGCATTTGAATCATTTTTACTCAGTTTGTTTGTATTGAGAGGTGAAATAGTGCCATTTCCCCAAGGGTCGAATTGGGGGTTTTTCCTGTTGAATGTGAGAGAGTTAGAATAGTAGTAAAAATAAATTAATGGTGCATATGATACCTTAATCACATACTTAACACATTACATACCTTTGTTCATAAATTTGTGGGATTTTGGAGGCATTTGGAAGGCCATTTGCAGTGTTACCCCGGGGGGATTTGATGCACAAATTACTAGTCAAAATTACATATATTGATCAAAATACAAATCAAGTTTGCAGCAGTATTTGGAGGGCCATAAAACATCCCTGAACCTAATATTCAAGTCTAAATACCATTCATACACTCTTACAGAAGATTTGGGAGCATTTGGGTTGATTTGGAGGTCAAAACAGTAAAACTAGTCAAAGGTCGAAATTGGGGAAAAAGTGGAAAAAATGGCATTTTAATAAAATTTTGACAAAGGGTCATTACATGCTGTGTGACTCCCAATTGCAAGCAGCCTACAGTTTTTTCCATCACAGCGTGTCCATAGCTGGCCTGCGTGTCCATACCTGTGCATACGGTTGAAAAGTTGCGTTCTTACAAAATAATGGAGCTAATTTGGGTACATTGAAAACCAATTAAAGAATAAATTCAAGTTTATTTTGGGGTGAATATTTGGAAAACTTCAAGTTTATTTTGGAGTTAATATTGTTCAAAATAACAGTTCTTGAGAAGTTATTGACAGGAACACCCAATCCATCCATCTAATATGTTAATTCGTTTGATATGTTTGAAGGAACCTTTGCTAAAAACCTTAACCCTGAAGTTTTTCTCGTTCTGTCATCTTTATGATGCTTTCTCTGTGAAGGCTACGGCTAATAGGAATTGTTCTATGTATGTTTTCTCCTTGCCAAGTTAATTTGTTTAATATGTTTGAAGGAACCTTTCCTAAAAACGTTGACCCTGAAGTTTTCTCATTCTGTCATCTTTATGATGCTTTTTCTGTTAAGGCTGCGGCTAATAGGACTTGTTCTATGTATGTTTGTCTCTTCGTGCTATGTCCACCCTTGCCTATTATCATCCTTATATTATATCTTTTAAGGTAAGTAACAAATCGTTTTAGTTTAGTAGTGACAATTCCATGGGCATGAAGACATGGGCTCGAATCCCAGTAGCCACACATTATATGAATTCTTTTGAAATTCATATTGTGGAAACATTTTGTATTCATGCTTGATTATTTGAATTCTGGCCAAGGATTGAATTTGAAAATTGCATTTCTGATTCTGGATGTGAGAAACCTTTGTTGCTCACAGATATATTTTGTAGTGTTGTGTCCGTGTCCTAGCCTCGTTTCTACCTTTATACCGGAATTCTAAACCCTCACAGAACAACACACCAAGCATGCTATGATGTTATGTCATAAGAAGAAATCAGACCCCATAGCTGAGATGTTGCATGTGTCATGAGAATCTATTGCTAGTAGCATAGATGTGAGCATCCAAATCCATCATACTCATATTACCTCACTGAAATTGTGATCATCAGAATGTGGTTTTGAACTAACACTGAGAATATTGAATTAATCTTTTCCTTGATTTTACATTATAATATCTTCTGCATTTTTCTATTTGAAAATGGTTAGAAGTCATGGAAATGGCATGCAATCACTGGAAACTTGATGCTCTGTGTGTCCCATTAACTCATATATCTTGAATTTGGCTACTTTTCTAGTTGTTCTTGTTATTCTTCAAAAAGAGAAACATTTTCCAATGTATCTGGAGTAGATATGGTTCAGAATCTAGATTAATTAACAGAAAAAATAGTGTTCCTCTGCTTGATGCTACATTTCTGTCATGGTTTTGTCTTAGTGAATATGTATATTGGAAATATTGGTTTGGTGCATTGAGATTTCAAGGTTCCCGGGACAGTGAGCAGCAGAGAAATGTTTGCGATTTCTGGTGTAGAGAAGAACTACTGCCAGTCATAGATGATATTATTAGATTCCATTTGGTTTGGTACAAATTTTTCATGATAACTCCAAAACAAAATTTAAAATATTTAAAGGTGATGCATTGTTTGATTAAGATCATATAGTATAAGTATTGTTGTGTAGAATGGGAGAATGCAAGACAATAAGATTAGATTATGGAAATTTGCACTTAAATTTATTTCTTGCAATTATTTCTCGCAAACACCGAACCTATATCTAGTGTGTATAGGTGCACTTATAATTTATTCTATAGAAAAAACAAGGATATACTCTATATGGGCTCAACAAGTCATATTGACACAATCCATAATATAACTCTACAAACATTAACAAACCTATAATATTTCAACCTTCTTATGGAAAAATGGGTCAATAGCATCGTTAATATCTACTTGTAATTTCACTTTATCAATGGTTGTTATGTTTTCCTGTTTTCCAGTTTTTCATGTCTTAAGTGATATTCAACATAGTTGCTAATAATAACAAGTTTTTAATATACAATGGAAAGGGAATATATAGTCAAGGTTAAGAGAATAAAGACTATAAGTTGCACTGGGAATAAATAAGGGGCTGTGAGTTGGATTGCTATGTTTGTATGATAGGCACATTTGCTTTGAGATTCATGTGCAAGTTTGTAGGATAGGCACCATTGCTAGAAGTCGTGTTTTGATAAAATAATCTGTCGTTTTTAAGCTATAGAAGCTCTTCTGGCCTTCCAAAATCATTTGAGCTCATCATTCCTAAGAAACTGTACTTTTGACTCAAAGCTGTTTTCACACAGCTGAGCTCATCATTCCTATGTCTATTGCAACCAACTTTGATTCATAAGAGCAATCATCTTGTTTGTATGTTGTGGTGCTTCTTTTTATATTTTCTGCATTCTGCTAATGATAATTGGTTCTACTGTATGTTTAAGGATTCAAATATCTATAGATCTATGTTAGGCATGTCATAGGAATCACCTGGAGTTGTGTGCAGGAGACTATCGGACTTCTCTCTCTATTAGCTAACTAACATTTTGCAGTATTCAACCACGTAAAACCATCAGCATTCCTTTTACATGTGTTTCAAACAGAAATATGCTCTTTTATATACCATTAGCATTCCTTTTACATATGTTTCAAACAGAAATATGCCCAACTTCAATTGTGCCAGTCTTGTTTCTTCCATAGGCTGCTAAACATTAGTTGAATTTCTGCTGCGTTGTCATCCCTCTGTGGTGCTGTAAGCCGAGTATCTGCTAACTATAAGTGAAGGCACCCCAAATGGAATAGAATGGCCAGACAATCTCTTCCATGCTTTTTTGTACTCTAAGAGACTATGGGACTTCTTTCTCATTAGCTGACTAACATTTTCCAATTTTCAACCATGTAAAACCATCAGCATTCCTTTTACATATGTTTCAAACATAAATCTGCTCTTTTATATACCATTAGCATTCCTTTTACATATGTTTTAAACAGAAATCTGCCCAACTTCAATTGTGCCATTGTTGTTTCTTCCATAGACTGCTAAACATCAGTTGAATTTCTGCTGCATTGTCATCCCTCTGTGGTACTGTAAGCTGAGTATCTGCTAACTCTAAGTGAAGGCACCCCAAATGGGATAGAATGGCCAGACAATCTCTTCCATGCTTTTTTGTACTTTAATACTTCCTGTACTATAAGGGAATGTTGTACTTGGCCCAACTTAGCCTCCTAAGCAATACCAACAAGATCAAAAGTTTACATACCTTCATTATGTTTGCTAATGCCTATAAATATTCAAAGAGGTACATAAAATCTCTAATCTAAAGTCCATGGGTAGTTCTAACCAAGAGGCCCAAAATCACATACTTGGTCAACAAAGCCTATACAAAAAATATAAATTATATTTGCCACAAAAGGGGTGGCTGGTGTAGCAGCGGCCAATCTCGTGTCTATGAATTTCTTCTAGGCTAGAAACAGTAGATATCCTAAGTTTCCATAGAAAGCTATCTTGTTTGAAGACTAAAGTACCTATAATCTATGCCTAGCCCGTTTAACATAAAACTGGTTGTTTAAACTTAGTTTCTTCACTGCTGAGCATGATAATGACATTTCTTTTAGGCTAGAAACAGTACATATTCTAGGCAGCGACCATAATAGTGCCCCCTCCTTGAATTGCTTTGCCCCAAACCAATTGTTCTGATGGATATTAGCTATTTCAAATTCTGTCACAAAGAACAATTGTGCTGATAGAAATTTACTATTATAAATTCTGGCACAATGAAAAATTGTGATGATGCTTATTAGCTATTTTAAATTCTGGCACAAAGAACAATGGCAACAGTTATGCGGATAAAAGTATGGAAATATGCTTGTTTTTATTGTCATGGACATAAATCGATAAAGCAGCATAGCGCTGAGACTTCGACCAACAAACACTTTCGACTTGATTGCTTCGATCGCTGAAAGTGTAGCTTGTCTAATACAGTCTTCAACTAGAGCAGTAGTAGCTAGTGTATTGGAACCGGCGGCACTGCATAATAAAACCAGAAAGGAGGCAATGACCCTTAATTGAAGCTTTCTAATCTCTCTTCAACAGAATGCTCATTATCAGAGAACTTTAATTTTGTCCAAAGATTGCATATTCATTGAATCTTGTTGAATTGACCTTCAATGCCTCTAAACAATTGAAAGCAAATGGCATTGCTAGCTCGGTTTACTTATAGCAATAAAAGTTAGAGTTTATTTATGAACAAATTTGCTAGTACCATTTAGCAAGGCAACATTGAAAATATAGGTAGAGACCATCTGAGAGGCAATTATTAGTCAGCCTAGCCTTTCAGTGGATCCCTCAATAGATAACTAACAAGGCAAAAAATGTGCAATTTATACAAAATTCGCAACAATGATTCAATCGGTTTGTTTCCATCCTTCAATCAGTAGAGCCAATATGCCTTGGTATTTATTGATGATCATTCAAGGTGCACTTGGGTATACTTTATTTAATAAAAATTAGAGGCCTTCAAGCAATTTCAAGACTTCAAATCACTTGATGATAAGTAGTCTAGAAAGGGTATTAAAGTTCTACATAAAGACAATTGGGGGAAGTATGTGAACACCAACCTTGAGCAGTTTTGTGCAATAAGCATAGGCCTTTTGCACTTCTGTTGATGTTGGTTTTCAAGGTTTTTTTTTACTACCGTTGGCTTTGATTGCCGCAAGAACATGGTTTTCATCTCCTACATCAACACAACTGCCAACACCTTTATTCAAGACTATCAATGGAATATCATTGCCAAAGGCTCTCTCTTCCTTTTACATAGAATAGGTACGAAATCCTTTTTCATAGAATAGGTGTCAAAGGTGGACATAGAACAAGCACACGACATGGAACAATTTACATTAAAAAGATGGCATCTGCCATGCTAACAATTATCCAACCCCAACATAGCGCACCCTTGAACCGTGATGTCCCTTGGACACAACACCCTAGTCCCCTTATGCAAGGTTCTATGCAAGGTCCTATGTTTTTAGCCATGTTCCAAATGTCCTCTTACGCCTAATGCACGACTGTGAAGTATGCTTCATCATCTAGGCATCTTGAAGTCTTGTATCCAAACTAAAAGATGTATGTCTTGGGGATAAGTGCCTTTCTCCACGTCTCTAGCAATCATGCTTCTAGGCAACTGCGTCTCCTGGTATGGCAGTCAACTCCTAGTCATAATACTAAGGTTTCTTTGTACATAGGTACCTTTTAGAGTGACAATTTATTTCCTATGTTCATGATACATGTATTCTTAATTAAGTCAAGATATACATGTCGAGATATGCATGTGCTTTTTATAAAGTCAAAATATTGATATAGTTTCCTAGTAATCATGTTCTTGCCTATTCATGTAATTTGTAAACAAAACAAATGTCCGAATGATGAACTGTGATTAAGGTTCGAAATGTCGACTTTCAAAATGAGTATTGCGTTCTTCCTGAGCATACCACCAAAACAAATGTCATTTTCAAATCAGCAAATTCAAAAAAAATCTTTATGGGAAATGATTAATGTTCATCCTTTATTGGCTAGACTATGATATAATTTCCCTAGAAGCATCTACCTTTTGCTAGTTACTTGTGCTTCCTTTGACACATGCATGTTTGCGGGTCAAAGGAGATCTTTCTCTTGTCGCATTGACCACTTGCAAAGGTAGCAAACACAAGCAAGTTACACTCTATTCTACAGATCTTGTTCTATAGACACATTTTCTATTTGCTGAGATGAAAATGCAAATAGGAAACTATTGCAACGAAAAATTCCACAATAGATCATTTTCTTTTGCAGTCAATGCCCTTCCTATGCAAAAAATTGATCGCACCTTGGCTAGACATGGACTTTTTAGGTTAAAAGATTTCTATTATCATGTAGGAGATTGTTTGTTTGATGCACTTGCAGTGCTACTACATTTTCGATATTCATCAATTGAAATTAGAGAAGGGATAGTAAATCATTTCAGGAGATTTTTAAGTTGCAAAGATCCAGAGGCATTGCATTCAATGAAGACAGAATTGAGCAGTTTTTTTTTACAAGAGTTGCATGGTGTCAATGATTTAGATGCATATCTTCATCGAATGGCTCTTTCTGTTGCAGATTTGCATTCTTCTTCAGAGTCTGGTCTATGGGGTGATGTCTTTTGTGTCAAATGGTTCTCGAAGTGGTTCGATGTCTCAGTGTCGGTTTTGTCACTTGAAAAAGCACAAAGATACCTTTGTTTCAAAGGCAATGATGGTAATCATGGACTTGATATTTTATTCCATGACCAAGTAACATGTTCTGGACACTTCGAGCCATTGTTGTCATATACAACAAGGATAGACATTCCACGTATGCAAATTGCACGACCCACATGTCCATTTGCAAACAATGATCAATATGTACAAATAGACATGGCATCAATTGAACAAGAGTTGTCCAAACAACATCTCTTGCCAGTCTACATGGTTTTCATTGACTGCCATGACTCATTGTTCGAGTCGATTTGCGACATGCTACCAAATTTTGATGCTCTTTGTTTGCACAAAGCAATTGCACAAACATTTTTCAATCACTACAATGCAAATGATATTAGAGCAATTAGTTGCTTCAGAGAACATCTGCATCATAAATGCATTATGGAGGAACAATGTATTGCCAACCCAGAAGCCTTTGTTATAAACTTGTCAATGGCATGCAAGGAAGGAAGACTCCAAGGCAATGGATTTGCATTACAATGGATAACTGAATTTTTCAATATCAACATAGACATTTGGAGCATGCAAACAAAGAAATTTGCCCAAAGATTCCAACCAACTAATGGCTCTACAAATACAATCTTTCTAATGCATTTCGCTATCGACAATTCGCATGTGCACTTTTGGCCGTTGCTTAAAGACCAAGAGACCAATTCCATTCCATGCAATTGGCTTGTAGACATTGATACCTATGGCCAAGCAAAGAAAATTTGCCTTGCAAATAGTGCAATATCAGAAAATGGTTCTAGAGTTACAAGAGAACATGGTTCTGGATCAGAACAAGTACTAATAGCAATTTTGAAAGAAAAAACAAGCACTTGTAAAAAAAACAATGGAACCAGAGTAGAAATGTTGCAAAATTAAAAAAAAAGAATACAAACACAAAATCATGTTCTCCTAGTTAGGAAGGAAAAAAATGCAAGACCAAGTATAGCAATAAAAGCTTATTTGGCTCGTATTCAGGATACACCAACATATGCTTGCATTGTTTGTGAAATGTTGCAATTCAAAAAGGACATGGACAAAGTTGACAATATTGCAATCCAGAACTATGCAACCTTGTGCATGGCTTCTAGCTCAAAGAAAATTGACATAGATCAAGAAATATGCAAAAAAATGCAAAAATAGTCTTCACAATGAAAAGATACCTGTATTTGCAGTTCCTTCGCAAATTCGCCGCAACGAAAAAATAGATTCCGTCACAATTCTAACAGAATTGGAAGAAAGATTGGTGTCACCAAGAGTAGCTTTTGCTCAAATAAGACCATTAGGATACAAAAGAGCACAAACTGCACTTACAGGAACCGTTATTAATGTCCTTGCAAACTTGAACAAGATACAGAAGGCTTTGCCTAGACGCTTTGAAACTTCAGAAACAGTTCCAGTTCTACTGAAAAGGAAACTAGAGTACAAGAGTTATTTTCTTTCTAGAAATGTCCGCCCTTAAATTGTTATGACTGCTTTGAATGACCTCTGCAACACCCCACTTTACAAATCCGAGAACATTACTATTGACACTGAGTGGGAGCAAATTGTTAAAAAAAAAATTGCAATAAGTACTCAGTCCCCAACACACACAAACACAAGTGATTCGAGTGATGATGAAATAGATCTAGAACTTGCCAATGAAACAATGGTACATGGCTATGGGCAATCTCATCAAGTAGATGATCTAGAAAATGAGATTATACAAATTGCACCTTCTGAAGGATTGCAACCATTGGGCATTTTCCAAGACAATTTTTCTGAAGAGTTGAATTTCCCTACATTGTTCTTTGGCTACAATTGTCCTGAAGATATCGTAAACCGATTTACTTATCAACGAAACTCACAATGGGAATTGGAACATATGTCAACAGACTTTGCAAGACACAAAACAAATATCTTTTTTAAAGCAGTTCGTGTTTTGATTCAACAAATCCGGGGTTCTGCATGGATTTCAATACGAAAAGGAGAGATAAAGGGAAAACCTCTTGTGGCAAAGGACGTAAAATATAAAGCAAATCTTCAAAAAATATTAAAATCACCAATTGCTTATCAGTGTTTAAAAAGCATACGTACATCTCCTGATTACTTCGAACATATATGAAAGGATGTGTTTGCAATGATTCGGCAACTTGGGCCCCAGACGTTTTTTGTCACTTTCACCAGTGCTGAACATATTTGGCTTCCTCTTGGCAATGCATTGCAAAAAAATGCAGATATTAGGCTTTCTCCCAAATCTGGCAAAGAACACGTTGCTAAGTCAATTGAAACATTGATACAAGAAAATCCAGTGGCTTGTAGTCGTTACTATAAACATAGAATGTTAGCAATGCGATCTTTGATTTTGAAAAACAATGAATTATTCGGAGAAATAGTAGACTACTTTTTCATCACTGAATTCTAAAGTAGAGGAAATGAACATGACCATGCTTTGATATGAACAAAAGATGCCCCTGTCTATGGGAAAATGTCTGATAAAAATGTCACAAGATTTGTCAATAAATACCTCTCTTCCGACTCTTCTCTTCTTTTTGAAGAATTGACCAAGATCCAAACACATCATCATACAAATTCTTGCAAAAAACATCGACATTCTAGCTGTAGGTTTAATTTTCCTTTTCCTCCAATGGATGAAAGTACCATTTTGCAACCTGCAGAAAATATTGGCCATAAAACAATTGACAAAGCAAAGAAACTATTCCTAGTTCTAGAACAGAAGACTTTCCCGAAAACTATGTCCTTTGATATGTTTCTTTCAGAACTCAACATAACAAAGGATGAATATCTTGTTCTTCTTTGTTCAGTCTTGCAAAGTCCTACTTTGCTTTTGAAAAGAGACCCAGCTGATGTGTGGATCAATGCATTCTCCAAACAAATCCCAACCTTATGGAATGCAAACACAGATGCACAATTCATCCTTGATGCCTATGCTGCAGCAACATACTGTAGCTCCTACATTACAAAAATGGACTGGACAATGACAACTGCCTTGAAAAAAATAAAAGAGAAATGCCTTCTTGACAATGACGGAAACATTGAAACAATTCGCAAACTTGGAAATGCACTCTTGAACATGCAACAAATGTCCATTCGACAATCTATCTATATAGTGCTTTCATTGCCTTTACATACAAGCTCCAGGAAAACTAGATTCATTAATACAGGGCCAACTGACAAAAGAACTTATGTCTTAAAAACCCCAAAACTTTTGCAACAAGAACCAGATGACTCAGAAAACATTCTGTGCCCATCGCTCATTGAAAAATACACTGCAAGACCTTCTGAGCTTGAACAGATTACCTTGTCAGAATATGCCTCCTGTTACACATGCTCCAACTCACGCATTAGAAAAAGAAAGAAACCTGCAATCATATGCTATGTTCGATATAATGAGCATAAAGACCCAGAAAACTTTTACAGAGAAAAATTGATGTTGTTTGTCCCCTTCAGACAAAATGAAAATGTTCTAAAAAATGATATAGAAACATGGGTAGAAGCATACTTGCCACACATAGGCTCCATCGAACAAATTGAACAAAAGTTCATAGCCAAAACAAAGCCCGCTTGGGGTGACATTGACATAGTGGCCAAGAAAATTGACTCAAGAAATGAACAACTTTTTATGAGATACACACTTTGCGAAAAGAAAACTAACCTTTATATATCTGATAACTATGACATTAAAAACGATCTCATGCATGGAGCATTCTCCAAGAAGCTTGCAACTGCATCTGACAATGCATTTGAAACTATGAAACTTCCCCACAGCATTAGCAAAGAGGCCTACTATTCCATTAGAAAAAAACTTAACAAAGAACAACAAGCAATAGTAAAGGAAATAATAATGAGAAAGAGAGTGAATCCAACCACACCTATTCATCTGTTTGTGACCGGAGCCGTAGGCACAGGGAAAACATTCATTGCGAAAGCAATTTACCATGGAATTTTGCGTTTTCACAACGTGGATCTTTGTAGTGATCCTCTTAAAAAAAAGGCATTATACTTGCATTTACTAGAAGAGCTGCGCACAATGTAGATGGTGTTACTGTGCATTCTGCACTTCGCCTTCCTTTGACATTGACAAAGATGCTCCCACTAAGCTCCAACTCATTGGACCTATTGTCCAAGCATTTTGAACAATTGCATCTTGTTCTAATAGACGAAGCGTCCTTGATTGGTGCTCAGATGCTATGGAGCATTGACAAAATATTGCACGAAATTATGCATACTCCCAACTCTCCATTCGGCAATTTGGACATTATTTTTTGCGGAGACTTATGTCAAGCACAACCTGTCAAAGATTCTTCGGTTTTTGAACAAGTGAATGTTGACTCACATCCACTGCCTTACGATTTCTGGAAACATAATATCG
Organism: Larix kaempferi; assembly: GCA_027924585.1. Lineage (NCBI taxonomy): Eukaryota > Viridiplantae > Streptophyta > Pinopsida > Pinales > Pinaceae > Larix > Larix kaempferi. The sequence goes on from BSBM01000903.1 coordinate 725,997, forward strand.
AATGCTTCCATCTCACACAAGTCGTAAGACAAGAAAACACAACGTTCATTTCAATCTTGAATAGAATCAGAACAAACTCGCAAACAGACAATGACATTGACTTCTTGAATGGGCATTACTATAGAACACCGCCAAATGACCCAACATTCCCCTTCCTATTTTATAGAAACAAGGATGTTGATGAACACAACAAAAAGATGCTGGCATTTGTCCAAACAAAGTCATATACATTGCAATCAATCGACAAGAAAATAGACACGATAGAATTCAACTCATTTCAAAATGGCCAGATGGACTTGCCATTTGCAATAGTCTTAAAACAAAATATGCTTGTTGAACTAGTTGGGGGGAACTTTGCTATAGATGATGGACTTGTAAACGGTGTTGAAGGCATCTTCAGAGACTTTACATCAAATGGAATTGACATAGTATGGATTGAATTTGGCCTACCATCAACTGGCGTAATGCAACGAGCAAAAATGCAGAATCACTTTGCAGCAGGAATTCCTTGTACATGGACACCTATCACACAAATTACTAGACAAATGGCATCGACGTCAAAAAAACATATACTTCAACAACAATTCCCAATCTGATTAGCATGCGCACGAACTATCTACAGGTCACAAGGACTTACAATGGACAACTTGGCATTTGATCCAAAAGGCATCAACCAACATGGACTAGTATATACTGCATTGTCACGTGTCAAAGACATGAACCATTTATACCTACTAAACAAATTAGAGCACAAGAATTTTTGCCTCTCGTATAAAGTTTCCATGGAAATAGATAGGCTCCAGAGTGAAGCATCTTTGGAATTCCACTATGGCTTTTTGACAATTAAGAATAAAGACCACTTGCATCTTTGCTCATTGAACACAAGAAGCCTTGTGCTACATATAGAAAATATTTTCAATGACTATGACATAATGAAAACCGATATCCTGTGTTTGCAAGAAACACGTACAGATTCATTGGCAGTTGATTCTCTTCTTCAAGAAAAATATTCCTATCAGTCTATATACAATGTCCATGGTGTTATTACATGTTATGGAAAAAACATGGCTATTCAGAAACAACTCACATATGCATCAGACTTTGTTGAGGCAACAATCTCATGGTTTGCAATTAACAATACTATTGTCACATTAGCAAATGTCTATATTGCACCACGCACGCCAATTGATCAAGTATATTCACTTGTTCTTTACACCATAGAAAACAGTTATCAGAATGAATATATCATCTTTGCTGGTGACTTTAATATTGACATGTTGCAAACGTCCAATGGATAAAATGCATTTGCCTCTTTTATGCATAGCAATAATTTTTCTTTACACATGACACAACCAACAACAATCTATGGCACCTTGCTTGACCATTTCTGGACAACATTGCCATCTGATCACGTCAAAGTACAATTTTCTGAAGCCTATTGGACAGATCATCATGCTATTTGTCTTTCAATCCCCTTCAAATTATTCACAGTTTGATGTTGCAAATGGAAAGTGATAAAAAAAATGCATATAAAGCTCTAAACAATTTCCATCGATCCATGTAGACAAGCTAAACTAAAAAAAATGCATCTGCAGTTTTTACAAGAAACTTACCAATTGCAACATGGCTGCAAAAAGTGGTACTTCAAACAAATCTGAGGCTAGTATCTCCAAGGAAACTACCAATGATGGCTCAAAAAGGTTAGACCACTTTGATTTCTCCATGCACAAGCATTGTTTCACTCTTTTCTGCATGAATCATTGTTTCTTTTCTCCCTTTATTTCTATAATTCATGTATCTGAATATAGTTTGCAATTTTCCTGCTTCTTGCAGAGTAAAACAAATGGCAACCACATCATGCAGTATTATGCAACTTTCTTCACCATCGCATTCAAATGTATTTGAAGGCGATGTGGTTGCCTTGTATGGACCAACATGCAATAGGAATTCAAATTCACCAAAGAAAATAGAGTTGGCACATGCTGATCTTGTAGACAAAGATGGTCAGTTAACAATAACAGTTGACATGAATAATACGCTTGTCTCACGTTTCATGAAATATTTCACCCCTGATAGCAGTGTGCAGATTTCAAATTTCATAACTAGAAACAAAGGGATTTATGAGAGAGCAGATGCAAAGCATTGCATTGTTCTGCACCAATCGACAACTGTGGAAACAATTCCACAAGTTTGCCAACAACGCAAATTGGCACCAGACACAACATTACATGCTTTGTCAATCTCAACAAATTCTTACTCTGTTGGTTCTATTGCAGCACTTGTTATTTCATGTGAACAAGACAACAGGAACTACGAGCTCCGTGTTAAAGATGGGGAAAAGATACAAGATACTGCAATGGTATGTTGGCATTTGATATCATAGCTACTATGTATCTCTATTGCACTTAGCAGTTGGAAAGCTCATTTTCGTCTTTCAATCCTCTTACTAATAGCCAATAACAAATTTCATTCCATTGCAGTTGCAATTTCCTGAAAGCTACAAGGACCTTTCCTTCAAGATACAACAAGCATTAGTATCGGAGGTTACACCCATGTACCTATTCAAAAACATTGTTAGAAATGGTGCGACAGGTTCCCATCTTCTGCGTGTTTCTCAAGCCACATTTGTCGATGTGATGAATGACAACTATGCAAAGGAACACTTGCTTGTGCTCATGCAATCAAAGACCAAGGCAAGTGCAGATTCTCTTCCTTTGGATTGCTTTAAAATACTTTGAAACATCTCAGCTTAATCTTTGTTCGACGTAATAATGCTTTCGCTACATTATCCATATAGACAACTATATATATGGCTACATGCATTGATTATGTCTGTTTCCATATCTAAGATTCTATAGCACAGGTGAAACCAACTGTTCTCTTAGATTTGTAGCTATGCTTCTAGGTTTCAGTAGACTGGTAGTATCAAGTCCTAATTTTGAAACCAAGTACATAAAAATGATCCAATGGCATTTCTAGTTTTCTACAAAATGAAAAACAACATATCTGAATATTGGTAGTCAGGGTTTCATGTTCTCTATAGCTGCAATCATCATTGAGATACCATACAAAGCTATTCTTTTTCAAGACTAAAGCACCTGTAATCTATCCCTAGCCCATTTAACAGAAAACTGGTTGTTTAAACTTAGTTTCTTCACTGCATTCTCCTTGTTAATCCCACACAAACTTCATTTGTAGCCTCAAGGATTTCAACCTAGTGAGAAATACCTAAATGGTATTAAAAATGCTTGGTCTTTATTTGATCATCTGATTCTCTGGACCATGTCCTCTTAACACATTTTTCTTCCCAACTATTGCTTCCATAGTATTCTAGATATTGTTGGGTGAAATTGCACAATCAATGTGGAAAAGAAGATCGTAAGATGTAAAGAAACTCAATAAACCATACCATAGGCAAGAGGTCAATTTCTTATGCTCTGGGTTGCAATTAAGACAGTTTTGAGTTTCATTTCTAAATTTCTTATAGACCAATTTTTCCCTTCCATTTGATAGTTGTCTTTTATATGCTTTTGTTCTTTTATGTTTTTCCAGAATCAGCTAATTGTAGGATTGTTATACTATCAGATCCATGTGCAGATGTAATAGTATCTTTGCTTATGTTTTTTTGTTCAGGGTTGCTAATGTGCTTGAATGTATTGCCATTCTGCCATTGCAACATTGCTCATAATGTTTTTTATTGCATATAATTGCAAACTTCTTATCAATAGTTTATTGCACTATGACAAATTCATTGCTGCTTCATAGATTTCCACATTTGCAACCATCTTTGAATTCTTACTCAATATGAAATTGACCAACTGCATTCTGCAGGTACATGGAACACTCAAGACAAAAAATGCCTTCACGTCTCCATTCCGCAAAATATGCAATAATTGCAACAAGCAGATCCCTAACAACTCGTCGGACTGCATAATATGCCAACAAAACACACCATCCAGGCAGGAGCATTCCATGGAATGTGCTATTGAAACAGAAAATGGAACACTGGTTTGTACAATGAAATTTCCACAACTGCAACAACATTGCCCAACAGTTGCACTCACTACATACGAGCAATACACAACCAACATTTCATCAACAGTTTTTCACCTACGAAGACTCTCTGTGTAAGTTGTTTTCACACTTGATGCATACAACACCATAACATAAATCAATAGCACACAGTGACAGTGGATAGAACAGTTTTTGTTATTTTCACTGTATCTAGTTAACTTTCCATACAACATGCAATTTAGATTTTGCAAACTTCAAATTGCATGTTTGATAGTATGTATAAAACCAACTTTATATGGCTTTTATCTTTAGATCAGCTATATCATTTTGTCTACTATCCTCAGACTTTCTACCTGCATATTTCATGTGACATATAAATACAGGTATATATTTATATTACTATTACACATAATTACAAATATTTCAAACTCTAGTATATGTGGATGCTATTTGTTCTTCTTGTTCATTGCATCGATAGAAATTTCAATTGAATGTCTTCTACATCTATAATGCAATGTTAGAATTCATCTCCTATATGTTCTTTTATTTTAAGTTTTCTACCATAAAATTTGGTGTGTTCACTTTTTACCATATACAGATGGCCAAATGACATCTTTTATGAATGGCATATATTTTCTCCTGTAAATTCAATTTTTACAACTGATTGCTTGTTTTACAAAAAGTGAACGTTTTATGTGGCCCTGTTTGTTTATATATATAATGTACTATGGTGGAGTTAAATTGTTCTTTGCTTATATAATCAATAGCCTAATTTGGTATACTTATATAATCGATGACTTAATTCTGTTACAAGTCTCTTCAGTTTTTTTGTTGGTTATCTTCTGGAGAAGCAACTTGGTTCCTTGAGTGGCGTTAGTGATGTTTTGTTTGCTTGGATTAGTGCACAATTGACATGCTATTAGTCTATGGTTTGTATCTAAGGCATGTGCTTAGAGGTTTTCAGAGTGTGTTGGAGTTGGGGCATTGTATTGAGAATTTGTGTAATGCATATGGTTGTTGATTTTGACTTTCTCCATTGCAATGAGTAGTTGGCCTATAATTGGTCTAGATTTTAAGGACAAACAAGATGATTTTGTTTTAGCACTTGAATTGCATTGTTGCTAATTGATTTGTGTGACCAAATCCATCTAATAGTCTCTATCATCCATGGAAGAATATAACTCATGTTTGACTTATTCTAAAGAAGAATGGAACTTGTGTTTACTTTGTCTGAAGTAGAATTGTTGTTATTTTGAGCTTGTTCCATTCTACCTATCTTTATAATGTGAGAGGAAATAACACTAAAGATTCAGAGTACCAAGCACTTTGGAAATAAATCTAGAAATAGGTATTGGTTGTATAGTTTGTGTCTTTAGAATAAAGTGAAGTCTACTCTTGTAGCCCATATTTGTTTGTAAGCAATCTCAAGCATCATCATAGTGCATCTGATGGTATTCTTGCTTCTTTCCATTTCAACCTAACCAAGGCCTATGCAATCTGATAGTGATGGTGTTGTCATTGCCCACGTGATGTTTTTAGCAATTGCAATTGTGAGCAATGTTCATAGTCTTATAAATGACCACATGAAAGACCTTGGCAATTTTGCAAAATTATTCTGCTTATTTTCAAAATATCTACAAGAATTTCCAGTTTCTATTATGAACTTTGCTTTGACAATGCACATATAATTTTTCAGATTGTTGTTATGATTGTCTTCTATTATACCTGGTGGCTCTATAAATGTTCATAAGATTCATTATGATGCTTTTGACATGCTTATAAAATTGATTATGAGGATTTTCAAAATCACCATGTTTATGATTGTGGTGATGTGACGTTGTGTCTGATAGTCATGGTTTTGTAAACAACCTTAGCGACAACCACATGAAAGATCTCGGCAACCTTGGAAATGATTATGGCTCTTTCTAGAATGTCTACGAGAATTTTCATATTGCTATTGTTATCTTTAATTTTATGATGATTATGATGCTTTTAAACATGCTTATAAAATTGGTTATGATCATTTTTTCAAAGTCACCATGTTTCTTATTGTGGTGATGTGACGATGTGGTGATGTTTCAAAGTGCCTAATAGTCTTCAATTTGTCAATAGTCTTATCAATGACCACATGAAAGATCTTGGAAATTTTACAAATGATCATGGGTCTTTCCAGATTGTCTATGAGAATTTTCAGATTGTAATTATGAACTTTGCACAACTAATTTTCAGACTACTATTATGATTGTCTTCTATTATGGCCAGTGGTTCTATAAATCTACATAAGATTCATTATGGTGGTTTCAAACATGCTTAGAAAACTGATTATGATCATTTTCATAATCGTCATGTTTCTAATTGTGGTGATATTGTATATGCAAATGTAGTTCTCTCACTTCTCAGGTATTTGATACTCATGCTTAATTTTGTCACTGCCCACATGATGTTTTTACCAATTGCAATTGTGATCAATGTTAATAGTTGTGATCATTGTCACTGTCCACATGATCTATTTACTTAAAGCCATAGGAACAAAACATCAAGTTAATAAGTAAGCATGAAGTTGAACTAGATGTCGACTATGTTCCAGTAAGTTTGCTTGTGTTGTGAAAAATGCATACACGTGAATGCAAATGCTACATCAATATTATGTAACCAAGGAAATAGAAATTCCATCTCAAAAAGCTTAATGATCCAAAAGGTGTCTTCATTAGTAATCTGTAACTTATACCGGGTTTTCAATATCATTGTTATTTTTGTCATATGAAACATAGTTAAATGCTATGGATTCTTTCTCCATCCATATCTATCTTGAGGTATTGCTGAAGACAATTAGCCTTTGTTCTCCACTGTGTCTTTTTAATATTTATTTCCATTCAAAGTAAGTCTAAGTCAACATGCACAAGCAAAAAACAAATCTCTTTTTTGCCTCCTCTGTCACGGGCATTGCCGCATGCGGCTCTTGTTATAACTAGCAATTGCCTAGGGTGCAAAGGAACGCCATAGAAAAAATAAAAATAAATGGAAAGTTGATTAAATGTGATGAAACAACAAAAAATAGAATAGTGAAATAGATGTCATGGAGAGCTTCTTCATCATCATTGAAATGCCATGAAGAGAACACTAAAATAACATAAATTTTGGGTGGTTCACTTCATGCTTAGATTCCAGGATAAATGTTTCACTATCAAAGATGAAATGGACAATCTTTTGCTCAAATCAAGAAATGATAAAATGATGATGCAAATAGAGGGAATATCATGTGTCATGTAGTTGGATCACTTATCAGAAGGATGTCATAGTGAAAGCTTGTTCACTATTGAGAAATCGAGAGAGAGGAAAAGAAGAGCTTTCTCACTAGTCATCGCGGTTCGCCTGCACAACTTGATCAAAGTAAGCCTTGGAGTGATGAGCATCTCTGTGGACTTGCCACATCATATTGGCATAAGGAGGGAGTACCTCCCCGTCGCCAAGGGTTGCAAGTATGGATCTTTCATAATACTCCTTTGCCTTGACAAGGTTTCCTTGAACCTAACAAGATGCACCCAGTATAAGCCTATAAAGTTGATAAGCAATTATATTTTGGTGCAATGTGATAAAGTATTAGTTCTTTCACATATTCCCCAAGCCCTGAAAAAATAAAAGGAATCCATGGTACCACTATTTAATGTCAAGATCACCCTTAAAAAATATTGCACTCCAAAGCATTTCCTAGGTGTTACTTTGCAGCAAGGACCTAGATTCTACACCTTGGTCATATTTCTCTGTGGTGTCCAACACTTTCACATTTGTGTAAGAAATATTTTACATAGCGTAACACATAATCATAATAGTTTTCCTTACCTTTCCTTCACCATAGTAGATTTTTTCAATTCCGAAGGCAACACACTTCCACTAAAGGGTGAGTGAAACAACATGGATCAAACAAAAATATTCCTTTCTCTTGTACACATTGTAGCAAGACCGCGAGATAACCTACCAAAAAGAACTTCTTCATTTCTTTTTCTCTCCATATGTTTCATAATCAAGTCTGCGTGGTACTACAAACACATGAAGACTCTTTGGTGGCACACAATTGTAGAATGAACCTACAAGCCCAAGATTAAAGATGATTAGTGGATTTGCATTTATGAGTTCGATAGCTTTAAGGAGCAATGTTGAACAATTAATTATGCAAGTCTGTTTTTTTAATTTCACAAAGCATGAAACAATAATTCACATCAGACAATTGATGAAATTTAAAATTTAAAAAAAAAAAAAAAACAATGAAACAAGGGAAATATGTGTTAGAAGGGGAATTAGTTAAGGGAATCCTATAAACAGGGTATACATGGACATCGACCAATAACCTAGCACTTTTTTGTCAATTGCATTAAGAACATGCTATGACATGTCTAAAATGGAAATCACAAGAACACACCCTTTGATATGTAGTTAAATGACATCTTACATAGTTTTTTCCTATGGCCAAAGGATAAAAAAATGGCATTGTTAGCAATCTTCATGCTGAGAATCCTACCAAGAAAGTTGTCGTTGAGATTCATAAACACTCTTATCAGAGAAGTAAATAAGTCATTTCAATTCCCACTAAGAGTTTCTTTTGAGATAATAGTAGCACCTTTGAGGATATGATCCGATCAATCTAACACACTGTCAAATCGACCATCTGGTTTTCCTATACCCTAACAATGGCTCTTTTCTTCATTCCTTGGAGGAAAATATACCAGATATTTGGGAATCCTCCCAGCTTTGAGGATTCCCAGCTTTGGGAATCCTCAAAGCTTTTACCACTGTAACGGTAACAACTTCTTATTACGTCCGTAATTTCTCTAAAATGCCCACAGGCAATCTGAATCCCACATTTTAGTAAATAATAATAGATATTGATAGATGATAAGATGATAAGATGATTTACAAGAATAAATGTCGGGTATTTTATACCCTGAGTGGGAAGGGAGGTGACTTTTCAAGTCACCTCTTGAGTAATTAATTAATTACCCTAATTACCCTATTTAGTATTTAAATGTTAATATTTATAACATTTATATTTGTTATAGTTGCTATTTTGGATTTCTTGAGCATAATTGCTATTTTGGATTTCCTGAGCATATTGCAACAACTAAATGGATGGAGCATTAGTATTCATCAAATAATTGTTAACTTCTATTTCCAAGTTTCCACTATAAGTGGGTCTTTAGGACTTCATTTCTATGTTTTTCTGGGTATTTCAACTTTTAGTTTTTCTCAGCAATGGTTTCGTTAAGGTAGATGTTTCATAAACATCACATTATCTCAATTCTTTTAAAAATGTAATGCTTGTTCTACTTTCAGTCTAGTTATATTTGTCAAAGAAGTATAAAAATATCATATTATCTCCGTTAAGAAACAATGCAAGAGATATGGGTTACAACTTGCAGTTTAATTTGTATAAGCTAAGCTCTATGATCATGCCACCTTTCTAATCAGACTAATTGGATAGTTGATTAAGAAAACAAAAAGGTTTTTCTTTTGGAAACCAGAATAGGAGTTGAGTTTTGTTTTTTTCTCTTTTGCCACAAGGCATACTGCTCACAACAAGGCAAAAAGAATATGATCTGATTTTTACAATGACATGATATGTTTGCATAAATGTTCTAAATCTCTATTTGGATAATTTGTTTCCATCCATTGTAATTTTACCATGCTCATAATTTTTAGGAAGATTTTTCTAATTTAATGCCACATTCAAAGGGAATAATCTCATCTAAGTTATCATTTAATACCACTTACAATTTAACTTACATCATAATTTTGTTCATGTCGATGCATAATTTTGAAGGGGTGATATGTTCAACATAATTCTGATTCATATAATACTCTTCAAAAACATATAATTCATTGATTATTTATTTGTGCCAACACAAATCCAGGCTTGTAGTGTGAAAAAATACATACGTGTAACAATTTCTTCCACCTCCATAGTTGTTAAGAAATAGGGCTATATACCCAGGAGCCCTAATTTATTGCTAGTCAGTTGAAAGTGAAACCCACAATTCTCTAGCTTTTTTTTATATTGTTCAAAAGTAGCTAGTTATCTGATGTGGTGTTTATATCCTAGACTTTGCCTCGTGCTTTCCTTCTGTGTTGAGCAATATTCAACGCTTTAATAATCTCCCTTCATCATTCATCCAGACAAGTTTCCCATTGATTCATGTTCATCTCGCCACCCTCATGCAAAGACATGTGTTGAATGGAAATCACCATCTTTTCTTGGACACCCCGCGGTAGGGGTCATGTGGTGATTGATATAATGCACTCTTATTTTGCGCTTAGATACCCTTTGTGAAGATAAACCCCCATATTTGCATGCTTATCCATCTTAGAGTTGGGTTGTGAAGATCAAGTTAATATTCTATTGTGTCGAATTCCTACAGAAAGAGTTCTTAAATTGACAAAATCTAGCAAGAGAGGCATGGGTTGGGAGGGTTCGATGATAGAGGGTTCTTACAATTATCAATGATGGAATTTCCAATTAAACTCTGCAATCTTCCCATGAGACAACTCAAATAATCCACAAGAGATCAATCTCCAAACATGATGCAGAGCTCCAAAGGGTAGACATCTCTCCAAAGGGTATAATCTGGTCTATAAGCTCTCAAAAGCTAAGCGTTGTTTGAGGGTGGGCCTAACAGGTGAACAATGCCTCTAAAAATCATCAAGGTTGCTACAAGATGTGACCAACTTTGCACCTTAAACCCAATGCCTCCAAGGTCGTTGTTATAAGAATATACAACATATGCTGCTCAAAATATGAAGAAATGTGGACTAGCCCCCTCAGAAACTTCCAACTGAAAAGAGAGGGATAATATAGGGCTCAAAGGATGATAGAGATCCTTAACCAAGGATGCGGCCTCCTCCAAACAACATAGTTGCCCCCTTATACTGAAATCTAATGGGTGAATCTATATGATAAGCCGATAAAATATGCGTCGACCCTATTTATCCATTAATCATTGACTGGATGTAGAGAATAAATAAAACCTCAATAGTTAGAAGAAGGAAAGACAAACAGATAAAAAAGACGCTGGCAATAGAACCAGAATATCATGACATCGGTAAGGATAGTAAAGTCTAAAGCAGTTCAAAGGAGAATTGATAGATCTCTTGTCACTGATCTCTGATAATCTTTTCAGTAGTATATTTGCAGGTCAAGACCAGATAATGTTCATATCCTGGCTTTATTTCAGTTCTTATATTGGGATCGCAAGGTCCCAATTTTGTTTCTAAGAAAATCTCGTTTCCTGCCTTTTTGTATCCTTATTTTATTTTAGAGTTAATACACTCTTTTTACTTGCAAATGAAATATTGTTTTGTTCAAAAGAAAAGTGATAAATAGTTTTTTCATCAACAAGTGCACAACATCAACAACAAGTGTATGTAACATATGCCAACCTTTATCTATCCACCTTTCAAAATTTGAATCTCCATGCTTATGCCTATGAATTGCACCAAAAAAGCCGAGGTACAGACAACACACGTATTCATGACTAAAGCTGCGAAGTAAGTGTATAACGAACACATTTCTGAAACCCCCGAATACAACTCTATACCAAAAAAATATAGAACAAATCATGCTTGATAAAAGAAGAGAAGAACAAATGATGTGGTTTACTTAACAATCTCAATGCACAGAAGAAAATCCTTTTAGCTAAAGGTGTGTAAATCCTGAAAGTAAAATAACTATAAACATAGAGAGGAAGCAGATACATACTCTTCATAGCAAGTAATGAATAAAATTATACAATGAATCAAGGTACATACTCTTCATAGCAAGTAATGAATAAAATTATACAAGGAATCAAGGTACATACTCTCCATATTAGCTCAATTATCTAATAAAAGATAGAGTTACTTTCAGAAAATACCATAAAAAATTTTGTTGTAACTGGGTTTGGTTTAAAAACAAATCACAAAAGCGCTGAAGAGGTAGGCCATCTCTGCTACAAGCAACTTGCAACTAACGATTTGTTTTCTTCTTTAGTGCCACTCTTCATCCATCCTCAAATAAAGTAGAAAACAATTAATTTTGTGAGTCTAGGAAAGAACAGTTCCATATTTATAAAGCATGTTGTTGTGAGAAAGTAGACACACTCAGTTTTGCCAAGTGCAGGAAAGAGACGTACTATATTTGTAAGGCAATTGAGCTTAGCCCATCTAAATTTAGGAAAAACTACAAGTTTATACCTTAACTGAAGCATTCACTCTTCATACTTCCAAGAAATTAGCTCTCACTAAAGCAATAGAATTGACCACATACTTAAAATTGTCATCTTTCTAATTTAGGATTCTCAAGCTAAATTTAAGCAAAATCATTTTTGTCAGCCGTGTTATGGAATCCAAGTTAAAGAATAAATAATATCTACATGCATGATGTCTCTATCTTACATTATACTCGCTTACAACGTCCATACAAAGATCGACCCAAAATTACTTGACAGTTTTCAGATAAGTGGGGAAGCAAGAGAAATAAAAGGTCCCTGTACCTTCTTGGGGCTGTTGAGTGAAGCATGAGGATGAGAGCCTCTCGTTTAGCCTTAAGCTTGGGGTGAAAAAATAGCGAAGGAAGAACTCCTCAGCTCAGATTTCCCACCAAATATTGGATGGTCGTAAAAGATGGTTTGTGTATGATTTGCTATTAAAAAGACTGTTAAGCATGCATTTCTGGAATGTGGAGTTTCCAAAGTATTTTGGTACTATATATAATCACAACATGGCCCAATGGTACATATATCTTGATGTATTCGTTATTGTTCAATAATGAAATACAAGATGCATGGTTGCCATTAATGATACTATCTATGCCAAGTTAGCAAAAGATTCATAAAAGGGGTAATTTATGGATGTTACTTGTCTAAAATTCAAGTAAAAGTAGTTAATAAACAAGAAACTTATGGAGGACTTAATAAGCTTAGAACTGAGAAGGAAGGCATCATAACGTGTGCAAGTGAAAGTTTCTATAAGTTTCATTTTCCCCATATATGTGGGGATGTAAAAGTTTTCTAGCAGACGTTTGCTATTTATTCCTACTCATCTTATTGTCCTTTTCAACGATCAAATATGGTTTCTTTAAAAAGCAAGGTGTCTATTTATAGGCCCAAGTTAGAAAGTAGAATGTTTTCAATCAAAGTTTGCTTTAGTGCTTAGGAAGAAACATAGAGAGGAGGAGAAACCTGAGGTTTCTTTGATGCCAAGTTATTAAGGAAATACAGAAGGCACAGAGGGAAGATTTGTGTGAATGAAATGCTTGGAAATAAGAACTTCAAGAGAATATATCTATGCTGGAACAAGGAATGCTGGAATACAAAGCTACCTTATCACATAAGCAAAGTGAAAAGCAGAAAAACATTAAAGCTACAAATGGTTTGAAAAGGTTTTATGCTTGTTTGTTTAGTTGAGGGGTGAGTTCCAATGTCTTTGTAATTGCCCATGAGGGGCAAAAGGAATGCCGAGTGGAAAAGAGCATAAGGAAGGATAATGATTTACAGCATGATGAAATATGAAATTATAAACAAGTAAAGAAGTAATAACAATTTTGACAAGGCCTTTGGAGTACAGACTAGGCTCATTTCAAAAGATTTCCTACATGCCTCTCTACTTCTACAACTTCTATAAAAAATGACTTAAAAATTTGGTATCCATGTCTAAAGTGATCCTCTTTAACAATCCATGAATTATGATGATCTCCTTGAACAGTAAATTCATGTAGTAGCTCACATCACCAATCTTCATTAAAAGGTAAAAAGTGTGTCATCTTTAGAAACCTATCAACCTAAATAAATATTGAATCATTTATGAGTTTTGTTCTAAGCAATCAAAGCAAAGAACAAAGATCATGATAGTATTCCCATACATATTTGGTATGGATAATGATATGTACAATCATATATTCCGACTCACGTATGTTTCCATTTAGTAAATTTTACATCGCTTCACAAACCTATTGACCTTCTTATTCATATTGAATTAAAATGATATCCTTCCTCTAGTAAAACCCATGTCTTGTTTCACCTAAAATGTCAATATCTAATTCTCAAATAAAATTTTCTCCGATTGATCCTTTGGGTCCATACACAATCCCCATCCTTTGAATATACACCCATCCTAGATAATACAATTATCTAATTGTGTTTTCACCTCTTACAATGTTGAGTGCCTACACATCCATGTGACCTATCCAAACTCCCTGTCAAATCCTTCATCTACTCAAATCCAATTATTTGATTTTTCATTTTTCACTTCTAATAGTAGCACTCTTCTACTTAGAACATCAACATAATTGTTATTTTTTCACCTTATGCCTCACCACACATGTGTATCTCTACAAGAACTCCACCCATCTCACAAGTCAGTGATTTAATTTCTTTTCAAAGTTGATAAATTGAGCCCTTCCATCCGACATTTATAGCAATAAACATGTCATTGATAACCAATGATCATAACTTCTTCCTTGTCCTCTAAAGAATTTGGGACATCTCATAATCCTAAACTACACCTAACATAAATAAGCACATACATACCAACAATTGCAAATTTAGTATGATTGCATGCACACTCAAAAGGTCAACTTAAAGATTGATTAATAATTAAGTTTATGCAAAAATAATATGAACAATACGAAACTTTATAAACTAACAACTACAATCCATTTATCATTATCACCAATTCAATGAATTCAAATGAATTGAATTGATTGTACTACTACACTCAACCTATTACAATATGAGAAAGTTGTCTAAATAAACTTGTTATGTGTGTATAGAGTATTTCACAATTCATATTTTTCATATGTCAACAATAAAATATAGTGTGCAAAATTTTGGAAGATGAAGAGAAAAATAATACAACGAGCCATTATGATTATTGGGATTTCATTCATAATCATTCATTTAGTTGTCCATCCTTGCCAATGTGCCTACACAAACTAAGTTGTCCATGTATGCCCTTGGGTGCACGCTAAAGTATAATGACACTCTACGGCCGCACATCCATTACACAACAAGATTGTTGCTTTGAAGTGCAGATCAAAGATGTTACCACAATGTGAGCTTAACATATTTTATATTGAAATCTCTTTCTAGTACAATTCAATCATAAACTTAGTCATATTTGACTATGAACTACTAATCAAACCTCCTTCCTTTGGATTTTTTGGTCCCTAAAAACTATTTATATATTGCTTGGGGGAATTTATGGAATTATCGCATCCATTTTTTAATCAACATTTCAGACAAGACTACTCTGGTCCATCATCAAGAATAATTTTGACGAATACGTTCAAAACAATAATATCTATTTGGTTTCTTCTTTTCCTTTGATTTGTTAGAGTTTGTCTATTATTGAGTTTGCTATCATTTTTACTATGTGTGATGCATTAGCTACACATACAACAAATCATCCACTTGACAAGTCAATGAATTAGCTTGTATCCCATTACAAAAGCCTACAAGATTCACTAGTTTTATATAGCCTTCCCTTGGCACTTAGCTTAAAATGGTCATGCCTATATACCACAAAACCATGATTTTTTTTTACAAGTCCATGTGATTTCCAACTCCATGTGATTTCCAACTTCTTACTTACAATAGTTTCCATCTATTCTTCTTAATCTAAGTGTCAACTAAAAGGATTTTGACTAGGAATGAAACTCTCTTAGCTTCTTCATCAATATACATCATACTCTCATATGATCATAAAGAATCTTTGGAAAGCACATATGTTTTCTCATTTCATTTCTTGCATACATGCTAGAAATAGAGATTTTCAAATTGTACCCTTATCTCATTGATTATGTCCATAATAGGACTCAATAATAAGTTTTTCAACCTATAATTCTATGTGTGTCATTATATCTAGTGGTCTTGAGATCAATCATTATCCAAAGACTAGTTATACCTCTTTCTACTACAATTTTAAACAACCACCATAGTGCATATAGTTTTGCTTTGTTATTAGTTCCTTTCCCCATGATTGCTTAAATACAATACAATGATTTTATTTTAAATATATAATGCCTTCAACTATATGTAAAATAAAAAGTGTTCAACTAAAACATGTCATTACCCTTCTCATACATAGCATGTACACATGGTATTGTACAACAAGTTGATCATCATTCCTTGCAGAAGAAAGTAAAAGGATGAAATGTTAATGGGTTTATAAAAGTGTCAATCCATAGGAAAAATATAAGAGCACTTATGCCATCATAACATATAAAGTCAAGTATAACATGTCAAAACAAAGTAAAATTCTTATAGTTATTACAAAAGTAGCTTGTGTCTTGTTCAGAAAATGTCGAGTTTCCTGAATGGGGTCCTTGTCTCTCATTCGTTTGACCACTAGCAAAGAGTGTGAAACACTTGCAAGTGAGGAATGTTCCTATTTATCAACTATGTACTATTGCTAAGAAGTTGATTATGGAAATAATTGTTCAAAGTCATACAAGGGTCAATGTCGTTATCCATAAAGAAGTTTGTAATGTTTAAATAGAAAGTATTCTAAGTCCTATAGTAATGGAAAAAAACATGAGTGGGTGAAACTTACAATGCCAACAACACCATATGCAACTACAAGTGGAGGAGAAGCAAGGTAGTTTGTCCAATTCTTGTTTCCGGGTAGCACAACTGACACAACTAAATCTGAAATAAACAGACAATAGTGAGTGAGTTTTATTAGAATGGAAGGTTGCTTATATTGATTGCTTGCTATATAACAGTCAACGTGATCAAAGTTGCTTCACTAATATCTGTGAGAAATTGATTAGTATCCCAACCTAGTGAGGTTGAATATAAAATATAAAACATTATCTTAGAAAGGGATGTGATCCATTCTTCGAAAGTGGAAACTTATGAATTCAATCAAACAACATAGGACTATAAGCCCCATTACCTTTCTGGGCATCTCCATTGTTTGCATCAATATTACCAAGCATACCATAAATTCATGCCATTTCCAGTTCATTATGATAGTTAAAAAAAGTCATTATAATTTAAATCCCAAAAATATCACATATTTTACTACTAGACTTGAAACACTCAGAAATAAACATAAAATTCAGTCCCTAGGAAAGATCAAACGGGAATTAGTGATTAAGGGTTTGATAGAACATTAGTGGGAAGTTTTCTTACCTGTCCCCGAAGAGAGTTCCAGGGTTGCACTCAATTTTCAGTTTAAAATCATCTCGATTGCAGTTTAGCCATGTCAAGTGCGGAAATTGATTAGGAACTAAAAACAATACATGTTAAAACAAAAGAAAACAATTTCAAGAATAATTCCCAAAGATGGTTTACAGGAGACTGCAAAAATCAAGGGGAAATCATGAACCTATGAGACAAGGAAAATGCCCAAACATAATCCCTTAATATGCACATAATGGTGCAAAGACAAAAGTGTAAAGAAATGTGACCAAAAAACTTCCAAGCCCAAATTCCTTGCAAGAAAAGGAATGACTTCATTTTCTAATAAAAAACTACAAGAACTATGTACATGCAACATTGATTGAGTAGCATTCAAGTGTAGTTCTAAACAGGCATCAACAAAGTCCAACCATAGAAAATGCAATGGAGCTGGAAACTTGATATTACAAAAGAAAAGCATGGCACTCCCTTCTGGATTACATGAATTCATTAATAGACACAATGTTAAGATGTTAAATATATGCTGTGATCAGGGATGAATTATTTCAATGTTAAAAAAATGCAACGTACAGTTGGGAGGTTGGATCAAAGTTCAAAAAAATGTTGTGCAGTTGGGAGGTTGGATCAAATTTTTTTGGGTGAATCTTTCACAAAATTATAAAATCTTCTAACACTATTAATATTATAATTTTAAAAAAATTAAACTTTAAAATAAGTTTAAATAATATAATTTTTATAACAATTTCAAATTATGATACGCTATCCTAATCATGTAAGTCTTTATGAAAAATACCTCCCTAGTGGTCATTACCTTAAATTTATGAGATGTAATAATGTTTTTAAATATAAATAATTGATAAATTTCAAATGCTTACTCTCAAAAACTAAATAGTGATTTGAATTTACATATAGTTTATACATCCTCACGTGTATTCATGATATATGAAATCTAACTATTTTGAGCCTTCATACTCATACATGGAGCATGTTGTTTTACCATTTCACTACACCTCCTTACTGATTAATAATTTATTTTTATTGGGTACATAATTTATCATTAACTAGTGTAAGTACACAAAAATAAAAATATCTACAATCTTCAAAATGACTATTACGCTTGGAGTGAGACCAAAAATACAAAATTTGATCACTATATAATTGTTGTAAGTGCACAAAATAAAAATATCTACAATCTTCAAAATGTCAACTATTAATTGTTGACAAAAAGATTGTAAAATTTGGCTAAGAGGTTGTAAAATTTTCTACCTTTAAAAATATTATATATATATTATAGAAAAAAATTAAGTAAAATAATTCCATTGTATATAAATTTGACAAATATTCATTTTCAATTAGCAAATCAATTTTGGAAAATTTTGAAAAATATAGCCAAACCACAATTATCATCTCCGTTTTGGAGCCATGTTCTCATCTCCTATTTTCTTGAAAGAAAAATTGTCATTATTGTAAAACATGTCTCTAAATATATTTAATGGGCAAAGCATTTCACCATTAAAAACTATATGAATTTCCATAATTTAACATTAATTTTTAATAATAATGATTTATAAGTCAAGAACTACTAGAGAAAATTGTGAAACATAAGTCATAAGTTATAATTATATACTAATTCCTAGTTATTTAACAAAACAACACTGAAATTAAGGACTATAAGTTATAATTATATACTAATTCCTAGTTATTTAACAAAACAACACTGAAATTAAGGACTATAAGTTATAATTATATACTAATTCCTAGTTATTTAACAAAACAAATTAAGGACTATTTTAACACTCAACCAAATTGAGTTAAGTGTAAAAGGGATTATTTGCATCTCAACACTAACTTTTTTTGGATTTTGGGTTTGAAGTATATTTAGAGAATCTTTTTGAAAAAATTAGAGAAAATCCATAAGCTTTTTAGAATTTATAATTTTAAAATTAAAAGAAATGCACCTTGTCCCATCCTTGTTCTTTCACCCATTAGGAGTATAGCTCTTACCAGATATCTAATGTACCAACAAAGAATAAGTAACATGAAAGACATGATACTTCTCAAGAATGCTTCAACTTTTAGTCAAAGTCACCTCAGGTCTAAGGAGGGTTAGCATAATGAATCTAATTATTGGCTAATCCATTGGAGAGTAGATGAGGAGGTCACTTTGGTCTCATCTAAATTTAATAAGAAATTATGTTGTAATGAAGAAATAGTGGGTAAGAAAAAATTAAGGGATTATAAATATTTCATTTACCATAATCTAGAAGATGAAAAACATATTTTTAGTATATTTAACTTAAAAAAATCAATATTGCTAAAATAACTATTAATTTTCACAAGATCCATACTGAAACTAATGTTAAACAAATTTTACAACTTTATGGGAAAATATATTTGTCATATTTATAATGTTAAAAGAAAGTGAAGGATACAAATGATTTATCTTATAACATATTGATGTATTAAAAAATTAAAAATGATATATAATAATATTTAAATTTCAATGAAATAAAAAAACTACACATAAATTAGTTTTACTTAAAACAAACAATATAAATTTATCTTTTTAAAAGATGAAATGGTCTCAATAACATATTTAATTACTATGAAATGAGGCCCATAATATTCACTCAATCTAATCCACTAAAGATACAATATGTTAACATATAGCATAATATAATTAACATGTTATAAAATATATCCATATATAACATATGATATGGTGAAATCTAATGATTTCGATCTCAAAATGACAACTATTAATTGTTGACAAAAAGATTGTAAAATTTGGCTAAGAGGTTGTAAAAATTTTTCTCTTTAAAAATATGATATATATATTATAGAAAAAAATCAAGTAAAATAATTCCATTGTATATAAATTTGACAAATATTCATTTTCAATTAGCAAATCAATTTTGGAAAATTTTGAAAAATATAGCCAAAAGACAATTATCATCTCAGTTTTAGAGCCTTGTCATTATTGTAAAACATGTCTCTAAATATATTTAATGGGCAAAGCATTTCACCATTAAAAACTATATGAATTTCCGTAATTTAACATTAATTTTTAATAATAATGATTTATAAGTCAAGAACTACTAGAGAAAATTGTGAAACATAAGTCATAAGTTATAATTATATACTAATTCCTAGTTATTTAACAAAACAACACTGAAATTAAGGACTATAAGTTATAATTATATACTAATTCCTAGTTATTTAACAAAACAACACTGCAATTAAGGACTATTTTAATACTCAACCAAATTGAGTTAAGTGTAAAAGGGATTATTTGCATCTCAACACTAACTTTTTTTGGATTTTGGGTTTGAAGTATATTTAGAGAATCTTTTTGAAAAAATTAGAGAAAATCCATAAGCTTTTTAGAATTTATAATTTTAAAATTAAAAGAAATGCACCTTGTCCCATCCTTGTTCTTTCACCCATTAGGAGTATAGCTCTTACCATATACCTAATGTACCAACAAAGAATAAGTAACATGAAAGACATGATACTTCTCAAGAATGCTTCAACTTTTAGTCAAAGTCTCCTAGGTCTAAGGAGGGTTAGCATAATGAATCTAATTATTGGCTAATCCATTGGAGAGTAGATGAGGAGGTCACTTTGGTCTCATCTAAATTTAATAAGAAATTATGTTGTAATGAAAAAATAGTGGGTAAGAAAAAATTAAGGAAGAAATATTGGGTAAGAAAAAATTAAGGGATTATAAATATTTCATTTACCATAATCTAGAAGATGAAAAACATATTTTTAGTATATTTAACTTAAAAAATCAATATTGCTAAAATAACTATTAATTTTCACAAGATCCATACTGAAACTAATGTTAAACAAATTTTACAACTTTATGGGAAAATATATTTGTCATATTTATGATGTTAAAAGAAAGTGAAGGATACAAATGATTTATCTTAAAATATATTGATGTATTACAAAATTAAAAATGATATATAATAATATTTAAATTTCAATGAAATAAAAAAACTTCATATAAATTAGTTTTACTTAAAACAAACAATATAAATTTATCTTTTTAAAAGATGAAATGGTCTCAATAACATATTTAATAAGTAAAATTAATTTACTATGAAATGAGACCCATAATATTCACTCAATCTAATCCACTAAAGATGAAATGGTCTCAATAACATATTTAATAAGTAAAATTAATTTACTATGAAATGAGGCCCATAATATTCACTCAATCTAATCCACTAAAGATACAATATGTTAACATATAGCATAATATAATTAACATGTTATAAAATATATCCATATATAACATATATCCATTTATAACATATAATATGGTGGAATCTAATGATTTCGATCACTATTATTGGTTAGAAAACAAAGTCATAGAAACCACTTTATTTCATTTATACTCAGAAAACAAAATTATAGAAAACATTTGCATTTAGTCAATGTCAAGGAGAGTTATATAAGATAATGTAATATCATAATTTTAAGGAGAGTTATATAAGATAATGTAATATCATAATTTTAATCACTATTAATACAATAATGATTGGAAAATAAAGTCATAGAAACCAATTTTTTTCATTTGCATTTTAGAAAACAAAATCATAGAAAAAAATCATTTTCATTTGGTCAATATGGAGGAGACTCGAGAGTTGTGTTGAGGTAATGTTAACGGAGGTTAGAAGTTTGACTAAATTGGCCATGAATCCCTTATGAAGTGAGAGGATGTACAGTTATAATCATATAATATATGATATTGTAGGATGGAAATAGATTTCATTTTATTTTCATACTAATTGGAAATTGTTAAGAGTTTTTGTTTATATCAGGATCTGAGAGGATGTGCAGTTATAATCATATAATATATGATATATGGACTCCTTTACAATAGAGTTCATAGACTAGTAAATAATAAAATGGGTAATTGAATACATATAATAGGTGGTAACATTGAGTATAAATGAGTAATTGCATAATATGATAAATGCAAGTTAACAAAATACAAAAAAATAGAGATTATCATATAATATATGATATTGTAGGATGGAAATAGATTTTCATTTTTTTTTCATACTAATTGCAAATTGTTAAGAGTTTTTTGTTTATATCAGGATCATTGAAATGACATTAATTTAGTGTTTAATTAGCCAGATATATAATAATAGATTAATTGGACATGGCACGTTTTGAGCTGATTTCACTTGCCATATAGCTTTTTCTTTGGTCAATAATATGATCTTATATTATTGGTTTTCTGTTAGATCTTTCCGAATCCATAATCTCTATAGTATTAGTTAAATTATGTGAGATTTCATTTCTGTCCAGTACTCCATCATAGCTAGATGTTACTTCATCATTTTTTTTAAATGGGGAAGCATTTTCATTTCTTCTTCTTTGTACATTACAGTTTGGATTTTCATCATCATTGTTAGTGCCAGACACAGATTTTCTGTGTACCATAGTATAGCACAGTTATAGAATATACAGAGTATAGCAAAGGTTATTGTATAAGATTGCAGGATGGAAGGAATTTCTATTAGGATACACCCTACATAATCTTAATCAATTTCTATTGGGATACACCCTACATAATCTTAATCTTCTTGGAAGACACTGATGACATTTTGAATCCAATTTTAATTCAGCATGAAACCTATATTTGTTTTGAATGAATGATACATATTACTGTGAAACTCAGCTCATAACTTAATTTTCCAGGGCGCTGTGCTCATAGGATTTTGAACCTAGGTCTTTAGCATGTGCTGTCTCAACCACTCAACCGTATCCCATTTGACCCTTATAAATATTGTAGAATGTCAACAGTAATAAAATCAAGCCGGGGTTATTCCGTGTAGAAAAAGGTAGGCAGAATGCTAGGCAGAAAAGTGATGGGTTTAATTGCTAGAGGAGCATTGGAAGGTAGACTTCGTACTAATAAAATGACTTTAGTTTAAAATTGATTTAATTGGGCACAAATATTTTGATGTCAGAGAATATCTCTATTCATGGATAATTTAGCCAGGCTCTAAACCCTCCCTTTTTATTTCTCCTTAACATATTGTAATGGTATTGCTATAAAAGATGGAGTAAAATACTTGTATTTTCACTCCTTTCAAGTCTGCATATTCATACAAAGGCAATCTTATTTATGTTTCAGTATGAGTGATCTACACGCAACAAAGCTGTGAGTACCCTGAACATGGCAGAGAATTCTCTTTGCAGCCTTCCAATGCAGTTCAGAGTCAGAATGAATACAGTCTCAGAAGCAAAGGGCCTGTTCTTTCATCTGCTACCCCATCTACTTCATCCACTGTTCCAATATCCACTATGGTTGGGACTAACTAAAACAAAAACCTCCCATATATAGCTAGTCTAACTCTTCCAGAGTGATCTACACGCAACAGAGTTTCCTAAAATTTCTCGATTTTGCACTTGGTCATAAGTTTTCTCCCACGATTTTGCACTTGGTCATAAGTTTTCTCCCATCTAGTTATGTTTGCGGATTCGATACCTCAAAATCATTGAAAAGAGTGGATAACAAGAGTTTCCATGGGTTAGATTCATCAGAATGGCTGTTGAATATGAACTAAGGATGATTTAGATTCAGACATTTGTTGGTATACTCTTTTCAAGACTTTATTGGTTTTCTACCTTCTCAATTTCTACAGGTTTTAGACTTTAAGAATAGTCAAGTGAGGGATAAAAGAGAAACTGGCAGTTATCAGGCTATTCTTTCAACAAGTGTTCTTAAAATTTTTAATTGTTGAGAATCAAACAATCTTTGGGGAGTCCTCACACAAAAACTTGAAGTTTTGCACAGTTCTTTCTTTAATTGATTTCCCCCTAATCTCATTTTGTAGAGATCATTTATTGAGTGAGCAAAACATCAGGGTTTCGTGTAACTTTACATCCACTATAAAAATAAGTCCTACAATAATATTTGGTGGATATGAAACGAGCATTTGGATATGACAATTGAAATGTACAAGGTTAATTTTTATTTGCATTAATAATCTTTTTCCAAATGTGACTATAAATTCAACCAAGCAATAACACTCATTTAAAATATATGCTGGGTGAACTAAACCTAGTAGTATATCCTACCTTTATGTGAGGATACAAGTTTGGGATATAATCATTTATGTGTCCTATGGAGATAACATATGACAATGCATATTTGCATTAATGTCATGATCTCCTCTAGATGGTATACACTCTTTTGAATTGTTGAATTATCCTGTACATCTTAACAAACTTACCTCATTTACTTGCCATTGTATCAAGGAACCACAATACTGTGCACATTTGAAATAGTAGTGCATTATTAAAATCAATTAATTGGAAAGAGATCTTTGCTTCTGCTTCACAGGCTACATTATGCCCAGTGTTTGTGTAGGATTTAGGTCATCAGTTCTATCAACAACATTTCTATAGATACTGTGATTCTGACTATCCGAGAACGCAGAAGGAAAGAAAAAATTATATGCATAGTCGATCAAAGAAGTCAATAGTACTGCTCAGTATATAGAAACTGATAACAACATGGGTGAGTGCATAAGGACCAGAACACCCTTGCGGCTCTCTTGTAGTAGTAGGTCAAAAGAATTTCAGACACATCTGGCTGTTGCAGCAAATACACAACTAGTGCATATATGGTTTTTTTATCTCCCTAAACCTGCAAGAGGGGGAAACAGCTCCATCCACATGGAAGAAAGTTAAAAGAAGCTCTGAAATGTTTTCCATCTCCATATTTATGGGGCAAGCTCTAAAGAACATGTGGATGAGATTATTTAAGTGCATGTGATATTTAGATATGGAAATGAAGCTAAATGGAGGAAATGAAAATTCTTCTCTAGACAAGGAGACCAAAAGAAAATTCAAAAATCTAATCCTGATAAGGGCATCCTCTCAGTATGTGTACTAATGTGCAGTGTAAGTATCAAATTCGACAATCATATTTATGATCTGATATTTGATATTTCCTTTGCAGAATGATAGTAATAAGCTAGAATGTTAACACTGTTAACATTCAAGTGAAGGACGTTGGCAAAGCAATGGACAAGAAGAAGGTACAATGCCCCAAGAACAGAAGATGTGGAGACTAAAGTTGAAGCAGACAGGAGAGCAGGAAAGGAGCCAGTGAGGGATTTCAAGAGGGGGGGAGCAGCAGGAACAGGTCATTCCAGAACCAACAAAAATACCTTTACTTTGCCAAATATGTGCAAGACGAAGCTTGAAAAGTTCTCTTAGGAATTGGACAAGAATTTCAGAATTTAATGGGACACGAATTTTCAGGATTCCCTTAAAATTGACATTTTGTCAAATTATCAGCATAATTTCTTAGTTTTTCTCTTGGGATTGAGGAGTGACCATTCACTAATTTGAGAAGCTGTTTTTTTCTCTTAGATTTGAGTGTTTACAAATTTCTGTCAAATTACTACGAGGATATAACAAGAATCACAAAAATCCAAACCATTAAAAAAAATATCAAAGATTTTCAGAAACTATAAAAAACTTATAAAAAATAGATAATTTGATGATAGTTGTAAAGTACCTTATTCGGTGTGTAAAGATGTTATCTATTCTCGTCGCCGGAAATGGCTCGGCGAAATAGCCCATTGCTAAATCAAAAGGAACTCAAAATAATGAATAGGCGGAAATCGGCTTCAATTCTGACTGACCACGATCGGGACCACACATAGAAGGATCTAACCCCTGCCCCTGTTGGTCTGGAATTGAAAATTTGGAAAAATAGGACTACCTGGCTGGTTTCAGCCCGATTCAATAGGTGAGCCTTACTATTAGAAGGAGCCCAATCAATTCAATTGAAACAATTAGGTGCAGATCCACACCCCTAATAAAACGTCCACGTCTTTGCTTTAAGCTGACTGCCCAAGATAGCGCTAGTACATTCAATTGAGTTTCTCCTTCACCTTCGCCTCTTTCACCCAGTTCACCTATTCAGGCCCACCCAAGAAGGATCCAGAATTTTGCTACTGGTCTTACCAATTTGTAAAATTGGGCTGCTGATTGGAATCGACCCAGAGTCTTTGGCTAACTTCATACATGCTGGGAAACACAGAATGAACTGAAGAGTTAGTTTGGACGTGATTGGGCGGGCTGAAAACTTCAGAAGCAGGAGTCGATATGGGTTCAATGGATGGAAATATGTCAATGGATGGACATCTTCCCCATTAGGATTGTTACTCCCTACAGCTGTTGGAAAGCAGACAATCCTTTTCTGCTGTGTTTTCCGTCAACCAACAAAAGAAGGGAGCACTTTATTGCTTGAGCTAGATTCCCATGTTTTACGGTCTACTGCTGGCTGGCCTTTATTTAGCAGGCGGGAGACTAAATTTTCTCTCAAGCAGGTAGGATTCGATTCCAATTCGCCCCATCTTAGTGCGTCATGTGATTACAGCTGCGTAGCTCGGTTTCTTTTCCCCATTAGAGCTTCGCATCTCGTCCTCTGGTGGATGAGAGATGTACCTTAGCTCTGTAGTACGTTTCCAATGCAACTCCTCCATAGATACCAATGTTTCCATACTTGGCAGCTCTTCCAAAAGTACCCACGCGCGGCCCAGCCACCATGGAGAGAGGGTACGTCGGGTTCAACCCAACAGAAAGGTCGGTCATGAGTGTGGGTGTTTTCGACCAGAAAGGAGGCCACGCGCCGAGGGTGGAGCTCGAAAGAGGCCATGCGCCAAGAGTGGTTCGGGCGAGTAGGTAGGAGAGCTCGGCCAGGAAGAATTTTCTGTATAAACACGTGCCAGGGAGAACAAGAAGAATTTTAGGTGTAAACACGTGTCAATTTTGGATTGGCTCGAAAGATTAGTAATCTGAAACAGTTATCTCCAGATGAGATCACATTGTGAAAAATGCCTATGGCCTAAATATGTATGATAAAGATTTATTCAAATATTGGTAATTACCTAGGTGATTTCCTTTTGCAATTCAAAACACAAAGCACTCTATTACTTGTACTTACTCAATGGGTTATATATTTTTTAATTTATTATAATCTAAACTTTATATTAAATATGTATTATAAAAGTTTATTCAAATATTTGTAGTTAGGCGATTTTCTTTTTGCAATTCAGAGCACTCGATTACGTGTACTTACTCACTCAGTTACATAATTTAGTATCTTATTATAATCTAAATTTTCTGTTGAACATAATTTTTAAATTTACGCAGTGATTATAGTGATCGATTGGTCATCCAACTTAACAGTTTACTTTTTATCAAAATCTTTACTCACTTTCATAAAGTTTATGAAAATGGATTATTATATTTAATTTTTAGAAATTAAAAAAACTTTATAAAATTATTGAAATTTGATATTGTCTTTTTATCATTAGTTAATAGGATTGATTTGACAATATACTTTTGGTGTAAGAATTGTCAAATATAAAAACTAATTTAATTTAAAAAAAAAAATGCTATTTGGTTCTCCATCATTTCAATGAAGAAAATAACGACAATGAGAATTAAGAAGCTAGAGTGCTTGATCTTTATTACAAGACAATGGTTAAATGTTTATTAAATGTGTTATTAAATTTGGATGTTTATTAAATGTGTTATTGAATCTGATATAGTAAATGTAAGTCATAATGATTCAACCATAGCTTGAAACTCAATGTTGTCATGTCTAACCTCGTCATTCTTCTGCCGCTTTCCCAGGCATATCGATTCCAGATCCGCCCATAAAGAAAGTCACGATGGCGCCTCTATCTATTAAAATTATTGGTGTGTACATAGATTTAACTATTTTTTCTTGCTGTGCAAAATATTTATCAAGTTATTAAAAAGAAAACAACTTGCCACGTTACCTCCCTTCATTAATGAAGTATAACCATATGACATTTAATGTCATTCGGGTGATAGGATGATGAAATTCTCCTTTTAACACACTTGATCATTGACTGTGATAAAAGGGTCATTTTATTTTTTCCAATGTTTTTAGGTGCTAAAGCCTCCGCTAATTAATGAAAGACGTCAGACATTTAATGAAAGGTGCTTGTCCTTACACTGCTAATTTGCCACCATCAATGCTTATCACCAATAGCACACCCCTCAATATTGCACTCACCTCTTCACTGGCTCACCACCACCGCCATCGCCTCTTCACCCCTCTTCGAACTTATGTATACTCTTTCCTATCTGTTGCTTCATCAATTCTAACCTATGTTCGACCCGCATGGATCAATTTCCTAAGTTGGGGGATTCAGGATTGCTTTTATGGGTTCTGTTTGCTTGTGTCATTCTTGGTTATTCAAGTCGGTGGCTTATTGTGGCAGATATGAGAGGGAACTCACAGAATTATCAACATCTTCGGCCTTCATCAACCTTATGTAAGTTGTGTGTCGATGTCTTCTGACGCAGATATGTAGGCGGGGCACAGTTTGAGC
Organism: Larix kaempferi; assembly: GCA_027924585.1. NCBI lineage: Eukaryota > Viridiplantae > Streptophyta > Pinopsida > Pinales > Pinaceae > Larix > Larix kaempferi. Next base: position 754,594 of record BSBM01000903.1, read on the forward strand.
GAGCTGAAGCACAACACGCCTAGGCACATCATACTAATAGCGTATTCATAGGCCCATAAATAAGAAGGGAAGAGATTACCCTTCCCAGATGATATAACTCCCCCTCGTGTGTACACTATAGAGATACATTATAACAGAAGTACACAATTTGGTTCTACGAAGTACAACAGATTCATTACAAACAGCAGCATACGGGCACTCCCTCGAGCATACGCCTTCGACTACCTGGTTTCGTTACATGTTTCAGATGAACAAAGTAATTGGGCAATGCTCTCTGTGTGGGGTGCTTTATGTGCTACCCGTCGCTAATGTCCTGCCGTATATGTTTACCTGGAGTGAACTCATTCCCTCAAACTAACTACTGAGTTAATAAATAGATGAATCGCAGATATGACAAAGAACTCATAGCGTTCTAGCTGAGGAAGTGGGGATGATCTACAACCACAAAGCGGTAAGAACCAAAGTCATAATATTTACATGATTATCAAACTCATCTAGTTAAATAAGAGTTCATAAAGCCAAATTCACAGAAAAGAAAACATTGAATAAAAGAATGTATTATCAAGTATATCTTGGCTCTGTGTGTTTAATTATAGTTATATACCCCTTTGAGAGTGCTTTCTTATGTATTAAGTGCATGTTGTGGCGATTTCTAGTTGACAGCACTATTAGAATTGGCATTAGAAGAAATAAAAAGAAAAAAATTGCAAGAACTTGGTTACTATTATGAGTAGTTTTCGAGTTACCGTTTTCCATTTAGGTGGAATACATTCTTAAAATGTATGTTTGAAAATATGCAGTTTACTAGGTTTATGTTGAACTCAAAAGCTTAATCAAGTTTGACTCTTTTCTCTCCACAAAAAATGAAGGAGTTCAAAAGCTTGATTTTTCTCTGCACCAAAAATGAACGATTAAAAACTAACAACTAAATAACCAAAAAAATAGCTCAAGACCAAAGCACTCTTATTTAGACAAGCTATAGCAGCAAGGGACATTATTCTATCAAAATCACCCAGTACCTGCACCTGGTTCGAAGAGCTTATTCATATGCATCCAAGGAATTGAACCATGGTGGATCACGTGACATGCCCTACTGAACCACAACCCCATTTGACTGAATACTACTTTTACTTCATCAAATTTGACCATGAGTGTAACAATGGCAGTTTTTACTTTTGACAAAATTTGCTTGTCTAACAGGCCTCCAATCTTGCTAGAAAGTCTTTCAAAGTTAGGTTTTATCACAAACACTCAACTATGCATCAACAGAGCTGTAGAGATAGTCCTGAACTTCAATTTAGTAGCCACATCCAATGTGACAATTAACCTCTCATTGTTGGGATAGAAAAAGTAGAGATTGTGATAGTTAAAATAAAATAAAAATATAAAAGCAAGCTGTATGGCAAAAGCTCAACTATTCATCTGTACATATGTTAACAAAGTTTGCAATTAGAAGTAAGCGATACTGCAATTTCCCTTTGACCATAGTATGATTTAAATCAGGGTTTGCAGTAGTTAAATTAAAATTATATACAAGCAAACAACCAATTATGTATGTGGCAAGAGCTCAACTATTCATCGATAGAGGTGTTGCCATCGCATAAATTTTTCTCTACTAATACAGTTAAATTAGACCAACACTAAGAGAAAATTGAAAGCAAAATCTCTAAAAATGTTGGGGCAAGAGCTCTTACTGGATGTTGGTTGCAAGAGTATGGAGGAATCAAAAGTATTCCAAGAAACTATGATCATATGCAAGAGATATGCAAAATTCTAAAAACATTGAGACAATCTTTTCAGCATGGTATTTTGCTACATGGAATTTACCTTCCAGATTAATGTACATAATAGATAAATTGATGAAAATATACAAAAGAGGTAATCATATTGTAAGAGAGAAAACATTAATTCTCTGAAATGTGTGTAGGAAATACCATGCATAACGACCATCCTTATTCTGAAATTTTCTGAAGTTATGATATCAGCTCCAATTTTATGTGCCGATTCTTGATGCTAACTGGGGCTTCCACATTATGCAGTAGGTTGAGAAGTCCAAATAATGGGAAGCTAAAGATTACGTTGATGCAGCGGTGGCGAAGGAGAAGGATGAGTACGGGATATGCCTTACTATTCAGGGCATAAATATCAGAGGAATCATATCTTCAATGCATACCTCTTGAGGGTGCTCGAATCACAGGGTCTCTCCACATGATGATCCAGATCACTATTTTTACATGCTTACTTATGTGGTGGAGGTATTTAATTTACCGTTAGAACTCTTTAGTTACACTCTGGGCTGGAGTTAGGGAGCTTCCATTCACTTGTTGCTAGGGCGGGGAAGTGGTTTCACTTTGGAGATGTATACAGGTGTTGAAACACAATGATAACAAGAAGCTAAGGAGGACACCTGGAGCTGTATACAAGTGTTGAAACACAATGATAACAAGAAGCTAGAGAGGACGCTTGTAGACATTTGGTAGACCACATCTATCCTGTCAACTTTTGATAAACTATAGTTGTCAACATTTTAAAATGGTTTTAAATTAACTCATTTTATCATTATGTAAATTAAATATGTAGCTTTTTCTTATTTTAAATTTCCACTGTCAAAAAATGAAAAACAAAAAGCACACGGATTATGCTTTATCCATCGAACCAAAACAGATTGACAGTATGAAAAACAAAAAGCACATGGATTATCCTTTGTCCATCGAACCAAAACAGATTGATAGCATTTGGAATTAGCAAAAAGTTTTCCATCACGTCAACCATGGTTGTTTTATATTTTAATTCAAAATTCAACTTTGAATAAATCTTTAGATATCAATGTTAACTAGTATTGGAAGGTTTGCTACTAATTACTATAGGGATTTCAGATTGAAATCAACACTATTTTTAATATTTACATATTCAAATTCCGTTTTTGGGTTGTACATATGCTAAAATTGTGCAAATAACAAAAGTTGAAATTGGAATTTTAACCATTGTTTTTTTTAATTAGTTTGTTTTTGTTTTTTTTATTTAATTGGTGTGGCAAGCAAATTGGTGTGATTTGTAGGATCCATATCATTATTTTGATAGTTTACATATTTTTAACCAATATAAATGCATATCTATAATCTCATCAGCTTGTTTTTGGTTTTGATGATACTCGGTTTTCTTGGAAATAATTTGATTTTATATTAATAAGCTTTATTTTTTGCTATTGTGATGTGGTTGTATAGAAGGTTTTTATAAGTTTATAACTTTCATAATTTTTTTTTAGGATTATTGATCAGAATTCAACAAAATTGAGAATAAGAACTTGAATACTTGAACTTGTGAAGAGTATTGATTCAGATTTCATCAAAAGTAATGAGAACATTATTTTATTGAGACTTATTGATTTAGAACTCATCAAAATTCAATATAAAATTATTTCACAATTTTATGAGTTTCTTCACATATGATAGAATTTCCTAAAACAATTTTTTTAATTAATAATTTATTTTTTCTTTTATCTATAATAATATTATATACTTTTTTTTCCCAGGAAAAAACTTACTTAGAATAAAAAAATTATAAATATTTTTTTTTTCCAAAAAGTTGTAATTATTTCGACAAAGTAAATTATATTATTTATCTTTGAAAGCCATCTAATCTTATAACAATTTTCTATCTCCATAATTACTGCAATATATATAAATTTTAGTTTACAATAAAATTATTTTTATGTACTTAAAATCTCAATTTTCTCCCTACAAAATTTAAATTACTACATTTTAAATTTTAATGTGGTAAAAATATTTGAAATTTTTATTTAAGAAATTTGTATCGAGATTTCAATAATAAGATAAACCAACCTCAACATTAACAATACATTTAATAAATTCATAACTATTACTTTTTTATACACATACATGAATTTTAGTTTATGATAATAAATTCACAACTATTAATTTTTTATACACATACATGAATTTTAGTTTATGATAAAATTATTTTTATAGTTCAAATCTTATTTTTCTCTGCAAAAAGTTAAATTGCCACATCATATATAAATTTTAATTTGTAATCAAAATATTTTTATATTTAAAATTTCTATACAAGAGATTTGTGACTAAATCCTAAAAATAACATAAACCCACTTTAACATTAATAAATACACCTAATAAATTCACAACTAAATAATTTTTTTAAAACCTTTTAACATTTAATTTTCTGAACTTCAAATCATCATACTCTAGTTCTTTTAAGCCTATAAACATCGAACGCTTCAACCCAAAATATATATTTTTAAACCTTTTAACATTTAAACTTAACATTTAATTTTCTTGTAAAACCCCTCCAAATTTGATCCCTAATATTTTTATCCTTGGTAAATGTAATTGTATCCTTGTAAACAGCCCTGGTGAGGAGCTCAAGGCCAAGGACCCACCAGTGGACCTGGAAACTATTATTATGTTTATACATGTTATTATAAACTAGGATGGTGACATAACTAAGCGACAAGCAACTGGGTCCACTAGGAGAATGGAGGTGAATGGTAGGTGGCCATGAAGATATTAAAAAGTTATAACGAACGTTATCTCAAATACCGTAAGAAACTTGAAGGAAGAAAAGTAAATTACTTGTTAACCGTAAGCTTATAAGTAACCTCGCCTAGGGTTGAGGAGAGGGACTTCTAGACACAAACCTTATGATAAGTTTTATCTTTTAACGTTAGCTTCTAAGATAAACCCAAGCGATCTGAGAGATCATTTTTATCTCTCTATGTATAAGGATATACATATAGATATATTATAGACTTTGTTTCAAATAAGCATAGCTTGTGTAAGTTGATGAACTCATCAATAAATTACTATTAGTATACTATGAAATATATGTTGATTGTTTGCTATATATATATATATATATACATATAGGAATATATATGTATATATAGTCGATGGTTTTAATTAGCATTGGTGAAAGCTTTGTTATATATATATATATATGAGTATTTATATATTCGATAGTCTTAAACCTTAGCTTATATAGATAGGTATGTTTGTTCACCTTAAACCTTTGTTTGACTTCCATGAGGGCAGAAATCAAGCCTTAATGATGGCAGTCCATACCTACCACTTGACAGTTGGATGAATATTATTTTAATATGCTATCCATAAAGTGATAATTGAGAATTTTTCTCTTAATGAATAAACCTTTAAGTAGAGCAACGACCCCCACATTTTCAAGAGTAAGGATGGTTAAGGAGGAAGGCATATTTTCCAAGAGTTCCTTGTAAAAAAATGAATTTAATATTCCAAGCTATAGTTAATGGTGTGACTAAAGTTATCAAGGGTTGGATGGTTGACAACCTTCAAACATAATTAAAAGGTTATTATTTTGAAAGGCTAAATTATATCGCTATAAGAGAAAAAGCGAACATAGGTATCATCGAAGGTGTAGTGTTTTATATTTATAAAAATTCCTTTTTAGATAGGGGACATCTTCGATGAGATACATAACTAATTCTGCTGTCACTTGTTGATTCGAGTTAATGGAGAAAACCACTTAAAGAGCTTGGCACTACCACCGAAACTCGGAGGTCTTACTGTAGTTGCTGTTGTTTTTAATGAGGATGCCTCGAATTGGGGGATTTCCTCGAGGAAGGGATGAACTCTCCAAAGTAGTGAATTACTATAAATGGGTAGCAGTTGAGAGGAGTAGGGGGGGATAATGGAAATATGTAGGTAGTCATGCTGGTTGCAAGAGAAGAGTTGCGAGTTAAGGGAGCCATCTTGCCATTCACGAGAGGGAGATCTATCAAGTTCACAAATGTGAAGGAGAGCAGGGTTTTGACCTCTGCACAAAGAAGATAAGTATCCCCTCTGCTTGGTCCTGTTGCATTTGATTAATGCGTTTGTTGTTTTGTATACCATTTCTGGAATGTACTTCTGAGTATCGTAGTTACAGAGTCCCTATGTAGGGAATAGTAGTTTTAGATTGTCTCTCTTCCTTGCTCCAGTTCTGGCATTACACAAATCGTATGGTTGAAGTTTATGTTGCTGTATTGAAGTCGGGAAGGCAACCCTATCCCAAATTCATTGACTCCAGTTCAGTGAATTAATTATCTTATAGTAAATTTTGGGTAAAATTCCGCGTAATCTTAACTTGAGATCGGATCGATCTCTGTAGAGATTATATATATATCGCATTCTGGAAACTCTGCTTTTATATCTCTTTGGATGCTGGATGCGAGAGTTAGGATGCCTGCAAAAAGGAACGCGGTAACTCAAAACCTTAGTTAAATTTCGTTATGTCTACATCTTTTTGTAGTGCGCCTAAGTAAGCATAGCCGCAACTGAATCCTTGTGTTGTTCCTTTGTTATATGTGTATTTTATAGTTGGAAAGTATATCTGCATCATGCTGTAAGGCGTCTGAAGAAAGGATAGCCGCAGGCTTGATATCAGTATTTGTCATTTGTTTTATATAATTATTTATATATGAAAACCGAGAGTAGAAGATTCAGTTCTCGGTTATTACATTATATTCTCAGTTTTGATCTTAGATGAAAGCGAATAGCTCTATTCAAGTGGAGGCCATAGTGCCATCTCGTTTTATTGAAAGTTCTAAATTATAGATCTATACTTTCAGTTCTTGTGTAGGAAATCCCTACCTCCGTTTTACCCTTGCTTGGGTTATATATTTTTCCTGTTTTAATCATGATGAAGATAACGGTCTATTGTTAAAAATGTATATGCCTTCTGACAGAGATTAGAGGATTGAAATCTGCATGTTTAGACCCTTGTGTTACTATTTCATTTTATGAGATGTTCTCTTATTTCCATTTGATGAAGAAGGTATTACTTGCTTCGGATTGTTGAAAATGCTCTCTATGTGAGAGGCATTGCGAAAGCAGTAAAATTGCAACAGAGTTTTCAAGATTGTAACATTCTAATGGATTAATAAAATGAGATACGACGGTTGGTGGACGCAGCCCAAGGAGCGGGTGAACCACGTATATTGGTGTATGTGTCTTTATATGTGTTGCATATGTCTTATATGTATTATATTGATGGCTTATGGTTTATATTGATGTATAAGTGAAATAGGTCAAGCACCGCTTTGATGAAAGTTATGTCTCTACTGTTTTTATGTTTCGTGACATATGGACATATTATTGGTTAAATTCGAGCACCCTTTTAATACAAGGATTTCATGGAAGTGTGATTGTTTGAAAAATATTAAATGAGACTTAGATAGTTATTTGATTGCAGTGAAATAATATGCTAATGTTGTACAATGGAAATATGTCCCCTTACATAGTGTTTCCAAGTTTATACAAAAGTTAGAATGATGATTTTCATGACCATAGGCAAGTATGATGTTGTATAGAGTTAGAAAGAAATGAATCTTCCATAACGGAAATCATTCATGCCTTGAAAGGTTTTGAAAAGATTGTTGAAAATTCACTAACTTGGTGAAGGGGTGTTTTACTGTTGCAAAGAGATACGAGGAGTTGTGGAGTTTTAATTAATATAATGGGAACTAACTTGTATTAGGTTGGAAGACCTTCGTATAGGTAATTAAGGTTTTTATTTGTTTACAGATGATCAATGATAAGAAAAATGAATGTAAACGAATATGTAAGTTTGATTATGTCCTTATAAAAATCATCTTTATCAGGCAAGGATGCCAAAACTTGGTACTTATTACAATTGAATTTCATTATGGAAATCTCTTATGTTATGAATAGTTTGTTTCTTTTGGACACTTCACTAAATACTAATGCAGATATTTGGGGTATGTTACATATGGTATCAGAGCATTAGGTTACAATACTCGGGCCTATTAGGCTCCACATGAGATAAATAATTATGAAGATTAATAAAGTTGTTCTTGTTTTGGTTTTTGACACATGGACTGGACTGAATGAGAGAGAATTTTCAATAGAGTTAAACTTCAAGCTCTCAAAATGAGTAAAGATAAGTGTATCTCGTCTTTCATTTTTGTGTAATTGTTGGGATTGTTGTTAAAAACTAGATGCATTTTTCTTCGCTTGCCTTTAAAGATGAAGAAGTTAGCTTATGTCATTTAAGTAAAGCTTATGAAAATATAGGTGGAGTTATGGTATAGGTTGTAAATCCCTTCATAATAAGTGTAAGATATAGCGATAAAAACTCTATGGTCATTGTAATTAAATTTATGAAGCACATAAATATTAGTTAAATGTCACGTCGGATTTTGTTCATATGAAATTGTTGCCACTATTGACCTTCCAGATAGTCTAATATAGTTGTAGGAGATAAACATGATGACATTACGATAGTTCTCCTATTATACATAAATGTAATCATGATGATAGGTTATGTGTACAAGATTGATCCATAAAATCGATGATAGATAGTTGGTTATATTTACGTTTGTCTTATTCTGTAAAGTTCTTATGTTATAGTAAGTTTTGCATGGAGTGGGACAAGAAAATCATGTTGATTATGAAAGATGCAGTGTGTTACTTTTGTTGAGATATTGTAACTTCAAAGAATATTATATTTGTACTTTATTATTCCGGAGATGATTCATTCCTCCGTGAAGATCTTATTGTATATCCGGAGATGTTTATTCCTCCGTCGGAATGTGGTAACTTGGGTTATTAGACTTCCCTAGTGGGGGTCGGCCCTGTATGTGTTATGTGGGTCAAAGGGTTATTAGACCACCCTAGAGGGGTCGGCCCAGTCAGTTATAATGGGGTATTTAACCTAATGGTTAAATACGAGCCTACATGTACTTGTGTAAAATACATATCAGAGTAGTGTATAAATAGAGGAGGTGTGTTCCTCATTATACACATTCACTCACTTGAGTATAACGCACTTGTGGAGGAGAGGTCTGCTATTGTGGAGGAGGAGATCATGTCTCAGGGTTTCATCTTTGTATATTACTGGTCATCTATATTGAGGAAGCTTTGCTGGGTTTTCTACCCCATGAGGGTTTCCCAGGATAAATCTCTGTCTCTTGTGTTTATGCTGTGCTTGTTGTTTCTTCAGTGATCCTGTATATGCTATTATTGTGAAATGGAATTTAATGCTGCTATTTTCTGTCTTAGCATCTTGAATTTTAACATGGTATCAGAGCTAACCTGAAGGAAGACAAGGTATGGCACTAAAGACACTTGCTTTACTTACGACAATTTGAAGGTTAGGGTTTTACATAGCAAAAACCAGTCATCATAGCACTTTCGCTATAAATCCGTTTTGGCGAAGTTTTCGGATCTGAAATTGTTACAGGACGAAGCTAAAATCTCCAGGTACCTTGTGTCCAAAGGACAACCTCTAATTCGTTGTACTTTGTGATTTATGATCTGTACAATATAGTGTTTCTGCCTCTTCCAGATCTGAGTCAAAATCAGGTGACCTTGGGAAAAAGGTCATAACATGGGCTAGGAAGCTCCAAATGAAATTTCGTGAAAAGTCACAGGTAGTACACAGACTGTACTATCTCAGAAAACTTTTTCAGGGGCTGAAGTTGAATCAGTGACACGTGGCACGCCGTACAAGTTCACTCTCCTGTATTATCCCATAAACAGGTCATGTTGCGACACTTGGAATAACTCTCTCTCAGAGAATCCAATTGAGGTCAGACCTGTCAGGATGGAAAGATAACAGGCCGATCTATCTCAGAAAACTTTTTCAGAGGCCGAAGGTCAAACAGTGACACGTGGCACGCCGTACAAGTTCGCTCTCCTGTATTTTCCCAAAACAGGTCACATTGCGACATTTGGCATAACTCTCTCTCAGAACATCCAATTGAGGTCAGACCTGTCAGGATGGAAAGCTAACAGGTCAGGCTATCTCAGAAAACTTTTTCAGACCCTGTGGATCAAAAATTTCGGAGTTACACCAAAAACAATCAGGTACATATTTCTGTCAAAACAGAATTATTTTTTTGGTACCTTCATTCATGGCTTCCAGAATTTAGGGCTTTGAAGAAAGTTAGAATTTTTGTAATCGGAGACCACGGCTGGATGCTACTCATCAAAATAGAAATTTAGAGACCAAGATCAGAATTTTTGGTTGGGCAGAAGGTCGGGCTTGATTAGACCCTAGTTCGGGACTTTGATCAGAAAAGTGGAAAATTAGGGCTTCTGTAAAAATGGGAATTTTTGAAATCTGTGACCACGGCTGGAAGCTCCTCAGAAAAATAGAAGCTTAGAGCTTTGGATCAAACCTTTTGATGGGGCAAAAGAGTGGGCTTCATCAAACCCCAGTTCAGGGTCACGTCCAGTGAATCCGAAAGTTTCAAAGGCAAAATTAAGGAGTAAAACTTTGCAGTTTTCAAATTCTGAATATACCAGTTTGATCAGCTCATCAAGGTCCAGTTCTTGCAAATCAAGTGGATTGGGTTAATCCTAGAAGAAGATGGATTGGTCACCTGCATAAGTGAAGAAGTTCCTGTCTCAGAGGGAGATGAGGATAAGGGCTTACATAAGAAGAATACAAGCGATCTCGACAGGTATGACTCATTGAGGTATGTTTCGATATTTGTCCATGATTAAGTTTATGGTATGTTTGTCTTCAGGTTATTACAGTTAGTACAATTTTGATTTTAGATTTGTCGTATAACCTTAACAAAATTATGAATGCATGATAGAAGATATTCATTGGTTAGGGTGTTGACACTTATGATTGTACTAATGCATTATGATGTTGTGTGAGGTTGATGTTGTCTGCTAACAAGATACAGGTACATCACAAAAGACAAATCAGGTTCCATGACCATGAAAACATGAAGACAAAGACTCATCCATAATCTTTGTTCTACTTACGAGGTATGTATGACTTTGTTATATTATGCTTAACCTATGAGACATGCAGGTTCTAGCTCAGGATCTCTAAATCATTGAAGAGATTGTTTAGGTATGTTGTACATAACCAAGTAGGTATACTAATCCAGGTATGTTTCCCATGAATCTTACCTTGTGTTAGGATCCCTTATATAAGTATACTTGATATGATTGGTTATGCTTATTCATAAAGTTAGTAATCAAGGGTTTATGCATGATTTAATTAACCAGAAGAGTACTATGATCAAACAAGAATATGCATGAGTAAAAGAAGACTTACTTGAAACCCTGAATACTAATGATCATGACTGACTATACATATTCAAGATTATTTAGAATTAGAATGTTTTGAGAATATACTAATGAATGAATGTTTGTGTATGAGATCATGAGGATGACACTAGTGCACACTTGAGCATGCACAGTGGTACAAAATGAATAGAAGTTCAAAGGACATATAGAAGATCAAGCGGGAGGCAACCACACAAACATAAAAGATAAGTATCTGAGTTGTTATTTGAAATAGTAAATGATATTTCTTGTATGCATATTTGTATTCCTAGAACATATCATGCTGAGTGCAAACATTCATAGAGCATTGAACATTATACTACTAATATGCACATGATTGGTAAGTTGGACAAACATTCCATTGTTGCTTGTCTAGAATGAAACCTCTTTGCTGACATGCTAAGAGCTGTGCACACTCTCGATAGTATGTTCTGGTAGAGATGGAAGGCATCTAGATAGCCACTGTATGCATACAGGATATGGGAAAGTGTTGTGCCAAAGTATTGGTCAAGATAGTTGCATAACTATATAAATGATATCTGTATGCATAATAGGTTATCATGATTTCATGATTATGAAGGATTACTAATCATGTACTTAATTTTGTTTTGTAGGAAAGATCATGAAGAATAATGAACACCGAACAAGTGATGGATGTTCAACAAGAAGATTTACAAATCAAACAAAATATAGAAGGCTTGTGGCTAGAAGATTCTCTTAGAAAGAGGAAGAGAATCATGATGAGATGTTTGCTCCAAGTGGCTAGATAAGACCATTCTCTTAATGGTGCAATTAAAGAAGAAGTGTGAATCAGGTTCTGTATGGGTTCCCAGGATCGATAGTATATTGATGAGAATACATGTGGGGATTGTATCATCCTTGAACACTTGTTCTAAAGTGAGCCGTAGACAGGTGTCTCCGAGAAAGAAAAGGGATTGGATCATCCCTGGACTTTCAGTCCTAAAGAGAGCCGTAGACGTAAGGTCTCCGAGAATGAAGTCCTTAGTGGACAGTTAAGGGGATTTGATCATCCCTGGACTTTCAGTCCTAAAGAGAGCCGTAGACGTAAGGTCTCCGAGAATGAAGTCCTTAGTGGACAGTTAAGGGGATTGGATCATCCCTGGACTTTCAGTCCTAAAGAGAGCCGTAGACATGAGGTCTCCGAGAATGAAGTCCTTAGTGGACAGTTGAAGGGATTGGATCATCCCTGGACTTTCAGTCCTAAAGAGAGCCGTAGACGTAAGGTCTCCGAGAATGAAGTCCTTAGTGGACAGTTAAGGGGATTGGATCATCCCTGGACTTTCAGTCCTAAAGAGAGCCGTAGACGTGAGGTCTCCGAGAATGAAGTCCTTAGTGGACAGTTGAAGGGATTGGATCATCCCTGGACTTTCAGTCCTAAAGAGAGCCGTAGACGTGAGGTCTCCGAGAATGAAGTCCTTAGTGGACAGTTGAGGGGATTGGATCATCCCTGGACTTTCAGTCCTAAAGAGAGCCGTAGATGTAAGGTCTCCGAGAAGTGGGGATTGTATCATCCCCGGACCTTGGTCCCTGAATTGATCCGTAGACGTATGGTCTTCGAGAATAAAGTGATGGGGATTGCATCATCCCGGAACCACTAGTTCAAAATGTACGTGAGGACTGCATCGTCCATGAACTGGGTTCAAAATGTACGTGAGGACTGCATCGTCCATGAACTGGGTTCAAAATGTACGTGAGGACTGCATCGTCCATGAACTAGGTTCAAAATGTACGTGAGGACTGCATCGTCCATGAACTGGGTTCAAAATGTACGTGAGGACTGCATCGTCCATGAACTGGGTTCAAAATGTACGTGAGGACTGCATCGTCCATGAACTAGGTTCAAAATGTACGTGAGGACTGCATCGTCCATGAACTGGGTTCAAAATGTACGTGAGGACTGCATCGTCCATGAACTGGGTTCAAAATGTACGTGAGGACTGCATCGTCCATGAACTGGGTTCAAAATGTACGTGAGGACTGCATCGTCCATGAACTGGGTTCAAAATGTACGTGAGGACTGCATCGTCCATGAACTGGGTTCAAAATGTACGTGAGGACTGCATCGTCCATGAACTGGGTTCAAAATGTACGTGAGGACTGCATCGTCCATGAACTGGGTTCAAAATGTACGTGAGGACTGCATCGTCCATGAACTGGGTTCAAAATGTACGTGATGGGATTGCATCGTCCCTAGACATGGTGAGGTGTCTTAAAGTGATAAGGACTAATCATCCTGTAAGTAGATTGGGATTGCATCATCCCTAGACATGGTGAGGTGTCTTAAAGTGATAAGGACTAATCATCCTATAAGTAGATTGGGATTGCATCGTCCCTAGACATGGTGAGGTGTCTTAAAGTGATAAGGACTAATCATCCTGTAAGTAGATTGGGATTGAATCATCCCTAGACATGGTGAAGTGTCTTAAAGTGATAAGGACTAATCATCCTGTAAGTAGATTGGGATTGCATCGTCCCTAGACATGGTGAGGTGTCTTAAAGTGATAAGGACTAATCCTCCTGTAAGTAGATTGGGATTGCATCGTCCCTAGACATGGTGAAGTGTCTTAAAGTGATAAGGACTAATCCTCCTGTAAGTAGATTGGGATTGCATCGTCCCTAGACATGGTGAGGTGTCTTAAAGTGATAAGGACTAATCATCCTGTAAGTAGATTGGGATTGCATCGTCCCTAGACATGGTGAGGTGTCTTAAACTGATAAGGACTAATCATCCTGTAAGTAGATTGGGATTGCATCATCCCTAGACATGGTGAGGTGTCTTAAAGTGATAAGGACTAATCATATTGTAAGTAGATTGGGATTGCATCGTCCCTAGACATGGTAAGGTGTCTTAAAGTGATAAGGACTAATCATCCTGTAAGTTGATTCGAGATTGCATCATCCTTAGACATGGTGAGGTGTCTTAAAAGGATAAGGATTGATCATCCTGTAAGTTGATCTGGATTGCATCATCCATAGACATGAGAGATGTCTTAAATTGAGAGGGATTGATCATCCCATAAGTGGATCAGGATTGTATCATCCTTGGACTTATGTCCTAAAGTGAGAGGGATTGACCATCCCGTAATTGGATCATGTGTGTTGCAGGATATGCTGCTGTTGTGTATACTTGTATCAGTGTGGATACTTGTATTGATAGATGTATTAGTGAGAATACATGCTTTTGATGATAGATGTATTAGTGAGAATACATGCTTTTGATGATAGATGTATTAGTGAGAATACATGCTTTTGATGATAGATGTATTAGTGAGAATACATGCTTTTGATGATATATGTATTAGTAAGAATACATGTTTTGATGATAGATGTATTGGTGAGAATACATACTTTTGATGATACATGTATTGATTAATGTACTTGTATGGTTGAGGATACTTATGTTGTAGATCGAGATGATCCAGATGCTGTAGATCGAGATGATCCAGATGCTGTAGATCGAGATGATCCAGATGTTGTAGATCGAGATGATCCAGATGCTGTAGATCGTGATGATCCAGATGCTGTAGATCGAGATGATCCAGATGGTGTAGATCGAGATGATCCAGATGCTGTAGATCGAGATGATCCAGATGCTGTAGATCGAGATGATCCAGATGCTGTAGATGAGATGATCCAGATGCTGTAGATCGAGATGATCCAGATGTTATAGATCGAGATGATCCATATGCTGTAGATCGAGATGATCCAGATGTTGTAGATCGTGATGATCCAGATGCTGTAGATCGAGATGATCCAGATGCTGTAGATCGAGATGATATGACGATGCTGATGATCATGAGATGACGATGTTGATGATCGTATGATGACGATGCTGATGATCGTGAGATGACGATGCTGTTGATCATGTGATGACGATGCTGATGATCGTGTGATGGCGATGCTGACAATCGTGAGGATTCAGATATTGATGTTGCTGTAGCTGTTTGAGTGCTGCAGAAGATAAAGACTCAGTACTGAAGATGTTGATGTTCCAGTATTGAAGATATTCCAGTAACTGGTTGAGTTACTGATGATGTTGAGAAAGCTTCCAATGATTTATAGATGTATCATGTATGATGTTGATGACTCCTTGCTCGTGCAGATGCTGTTATAATATCCTTCTCGTTAAGGGGGAGTGTTGAGATATTGTAACTTCAAAGAATATTATATTTGTACTTTATTATTCCGGAGATGATTCATTCCTCCGTGAAGATCTTATTGTATATCCGGAGATGTTTATTCCTCCGTCGGAATGTGGTAACTTGGGTTATTAGACTTCCCTAGTGGGGGTCGGCCCTGTATGTGTTATGTGGGTCAAAGGGTTATTAGACCACCCTAGAGGGGTCGGCCCAGTCAGTTATAATGGGGTATTTAACCTAATGGTTAAATACGAGCCTACATGTACTTGTGTAAAATACATATCAGAGTAGTGTATAAATAGAGGAGGTGTGTTCCTCATTATACACATTCACTCACTTGAGTATAACGCACTTGTGGAGGAGAGGTCTGCTATTGTGGAGGAGGAGATCATGTCTCAGGGTTTCATCTTTGTATATTGCTGGTCATCTATATTGAGGAAGCTTTGCTGGGTTTTCTACCCCATGAGGGTTTCCCAGGATAAATCTCTGTCTCTTGTGTTTATGCTGTGCTTGTTGTTTCTTCAGTGATCCTGTATATGCTATTATTGTGAAATGGAATTTAATGCTGCTATTTTCTGTCTTAGCATCTTGAATTTTAACAACTTTATAAGATAAGGTAACTAATTTCCAAGTGAATTACATGGGAAATTAAAAATGGTTTGTTTTGTTTAGTAATCTTGTTTAAAAGAATAGAAGCAGTATACGTTTCCTTGTTAGATTGTATATGTAGGAGCTATAACTTAATATGGAGCGTCTTCTTCTAGTTTGTCTTATTGGTGTCTGGCGTAAAAAGGGAAAAGAAAAATTCCTTATATCCTTCCAATGCCAACTTAGAATCTTAAAGAGGTTTCATAAAAGATATATGTAATGATTCAGTCAAATCTAATGATAGAAGTTTGTAGACTAGAGAGTAAATTCCTAGAATTCCTAGAATGCTCATTATGGGGTCTAATGTTTAGGAAAGTATATGAATCTAAATACTCATCATGTGAACCATGCACGGTGAAGAAAGGGGCAAAGTATTGTATAAAGAATTAAATCTTATAATCATGTAACTTGGGTTGTATAATAGTTAGAAAAAAGAGTTAAGGTTTAGTTTTGGTAGTTCTCTCATCCCTTGATGAGATGTAAGCTTAAATATATTTATGATGACAAAGTATATTAAGCTTAATTTGACATACTAGGTTATAAGTTAAGGATGGGAACAAATTCATGTGATAAAAATGATGATGTGTTTGAATATTACTCTTATGAAGAATCGTCAAATTGCTACAAAAGTTAAAGAATTCATTACTTAACATCAATTGTATTTCATTTTAGAATTTCTTATTGTTACTAGAATTTTTAAGGATAAAGGTGTAATATTATATGAATTTGCAAGCAATATCTCTCGGGGGTTAAACTAATCTTAGTTTGGAAATACATTATGATAGACCCCAGGTAGAGTAAGTTATATTTTCTAACAGAGGTTAATGAGTATCAAGATCTTGTTAATAGTTTGATTTTAGAAGAATTCTAATCTTGTTGTGATTGATTGAGCATGGGATCTTATCTCTAGATGATAAGTCTCAATTTGAAATGAATCTATATTAAACTAAAATGTTTGAACTATGATACTAACATGTTTTCAACAGATCCAACCTCCGACTCATATTAAGGATATTGAAGAGTTTACATCGGGATGAAGAGAAGAGGATGCACAAGTTAATTGAACGAGCATGCGTATAATGCTATGCAACTAATGTGTTCAATTTTAAGCAATTGAACCAAATAAATTTTTATTTATACTAACATTTCAGGAAGTGATACTAAACAAAGACTAATGTCATGATCAAGGAGGAATGTAGATTATAAAAGCACTTATAGAGATAAGTTGAGCTAAATCGCTCAAGAGTAAGTAATGATTTACTCGACATTTTTTTTGGTGGTAAGACTTATGATTGATAATGTGTAATCATGAAAATGAAAAGAGTATGATAGGTGAATATATGTTAATATTCTGTTACTATTACGTTATATGTGCATGCAAGAAATAATAAATGATCGTTACTAAGAATATTTCCTGGACTCAAATGAGAAGGTTTGAGGGGAAAAATAAATATTTCTTGGAGTCAAACGAGAAGGTTTGAGCGGAAAAGGATATTTCCTGAACTCAAGCAAAATGGATGCATCTTGCACTCACTCACTAGCAGTTGCAGGAGGCAACTTCCCTAAAAAGAAAAATTGTGGCCACGTTCCCCATGGAAGTGGAATAGAGCAGGTGGCTTGTTGAATGTTATACCGACCCAAAGACCTAGGCAAATTTAATCCATCGAATTGGGCAGGAGGCTCACTGGATTTTTCCTTGTGATTTGTACACAAGAAGATTCGATGAGGGGAATGCTAACTAATGAGTTGCAGAGCGAGACTGTATGATTATTCTACTGCGTTTTACAGAGAGTATTCTGTTTGCAAGTTTGATTTGCTAAGTTTCAAAATAACATAACTCGAGGTAGAGTTATGTGTACATCAGAGGAACTGCCGAAATTCCAAACTCATGGGAGAGTTTGATAATCAACCAAGTGTTGTTGAAAGATTGTGTTATGATATGACCAATATTAATGATTTGTATTGTAGATTAATGGATGTCTTTATGTGTGAAAGTTATGAATGCTAGAGTAAGCAAAAATTCCCTCAAGGATGAGGATGAATGATAAACATCTACTGATTTGAAATTTTGTGAACTTGTGTTATACTGAAGAATATTGAAAACTCTTGTACGAGTTGTACAATGTATAGGTTATCAGTGAAAAGAGCTTGCGGAAATCATAAAAATGTGAAGACGACCAAAGCAGGAAAATAAAGCAAGCGAAAGATGGTGAAAGGATGTGAAAGAAAAATTGTATAACACCGAGGACGGTGTTATTCTTAAGGGGAGGAGTATGTAAAACCCCTCCAAATTTGATCCCTAATATTATTATCCTTGGTAAATGTAATTGTATCATTGTAAACGGCCCTGGTGAGGAGCTCAAGGCTAAGGCCCCACCAGTGGACCTGGAAACTATTATTATGTTTATACATGTTATTATAAACTAGGATGGTGACATAACTAAGCGATAAGCAACTGGGTCCACTAGGAGAATGGAGGTGAACGGTAGGTGGCCATGAAGATATTAAAAATTTATAATGAACGTTATCTCAAATACCGTAAGAAACTTGAAGGAAGAAAAGTAAATTACTTGTTAACCGTAAGCTTATAAGTAACCTCGCCTAGGGTTGAGGAGAGGAACTTCCAGATGCAAACCTTATGATAAGTTTTATCTTTTAACGTTAGCTTCTAAGATAAACCCAAGCGATCTAAGAGATCATTTTTATCTCTCTATGTATAAGGATATACATATAGATATATTATAGACTTTGTTTCAAATAAGCATAGCTTGTGTAAGTTGATGAACTCATCAATAAATTACTTGTAGTATACTATAAAATATATGTTGAATGTTTGCTATATATATATATATATATATACACATATAGGAATATATATGTATATATAGTCGATGGTTTCAATTAGCATTGGTGAAAGCTTTGTTATATATATATATATGAGTATTTATATATTCGATAGTCTTAAACCTTAGCTTATATAGATAGGTATGTTTGTTCACCTTAAACCTTTGTTTGACTTCCATGATGGCAGAAATCAAGCCTTAATGATGGCAGTCCATACCTACCACTTGACAGTTGGATGAATATTATTTTAATATGCTATCCATAAAGTGATAATTGAGAATTTTTCTCTTAATGAATAAACCTTTAAGTAGAGCAATGACCCCCACATTTTCAAGAGTAAGGATGGTTAAGGAGGAAGGCATATTTTCCAAGAGTTCCTTGTAAAAAAATGAATTTAATATTCCAAGCTATAGTTAATGGTGTGACTAAAGTTATCAAGGGTTGGATGGTTGACAACCTTCAAACATAATTAAAAGGTTATTATTTTGAAAGGCTAAATTATATCGCTATAAGAGAAAAAGCGAACATAGGTAACATCGAAGGTGTAGTGTTTTATATTTATAAAAATTCCTTTTTAGATAGGGGACATCTTCGATGAGATACGGAACTAATTCCGCTGCCACTTGTCAATTCGAGTTAATGGAGAAAACCTCTTAAAGAGCTCGGCACTACCACCGAAACTTGGATGATCTTACTGTAGTTGCTGTTGTTTTTAATGAGGATTCCTCGAATTGGGGGATTTCCTCGATGAAGGGATGAACTCTCCAAAGTGGTGAATTACCATAAAGGGGTAGCAGTCGAGAGGAGTAGTGGGGAAGAACAGAAATATGTAGTTAGTCATGTTGGTTGAAAGAGAAGAGTTGCGAATTAAGGGAACCATCTTTCCATTCACGAGAGGGAGATCTGTCAAGTTCGCAAGTGTGAAGGAGAGCAGGGTTTTGAACTCTGCACAAAGAAGATAAGTATCCCCTCTGCATGGTCTCGTTGCATTTGATTAATGCGTTTGTTGTTTTGTATACCATTTCTGGTATGTACTTCTAAGTATCGTAGTTACAGAGTCCATATGTAGGGAATAGTACTTTTAGATTGTCTCTCTTCCTTGCTCCAGGTCTAGCATTACACAAATCGTATGGTTGAAGTTTACGTTGTTGTATTGAAGTTGAGAAGGCAACCCTATCCCAAATTCATTGACCCCTGTTCAGTGAATTAATTATCTTATAGTAAATTTTGGGTAAAATTCTGCGTAATCTTAACTTGAGATCGGATCGATATTTGTAGAGATTATATATATATATATATATATTGCATTCCGGAAACTTTGCTTTGATATCTCTTTGGATGCTGGATGTGAGAGTTAGGATGCTTGCAAAAAGGAACGCGGTAACTCAAAACATTAGTTAAATTTTGTTATGTCTGCATCTTTTTGTAGTGCACCTACATAAGCATAGCCGCAACTCAATCCTTGTGTTGTTCCTTTGTTATATGTGTATTTTATAGTTTGAAAGTATATCTGCATCGTGCTGTAAGGCGTTTCAAGAAAGGATAGCCACAGGATTGATCTCAATATTTGTCATCTGTTTTATATAATTATTTATATATGAAAACCGAGAATAGAAGATTCAGTTCTCGGCTATTACATTATATTCTCAGTTTTGATCTTGGATGAAAGCGAATAGATCTATTCAAGTGGAGGCCATAGTGCCATCTCGTTTTATTGAAATTTCTAAATCATAGATCTATACTTTTAGTTCTTGTGTAGGAAATCCCTACCTCCATTTTACCCTTGCTTGGGTTATATATTTTTCCTGTTTTAATCATGATGAAGATAACGGTCTATTGTTAACAATGTATATGCCTTCTGACAGAGATTAAAGGATTGAAATCTCCATGTTTAGACCCTTGTGTTACTATTTCATTTTATGAGATGTTCTCTTATTTCCATTTGATGAAGAAGGTATTACTTGCTTCAGATTGTTGAAAATGCTCTCTATGTGAGAGGCATTGTGAAAGCGGTAAAATTGCAACTGAGTTTGCAAGATTGTAACATTCTAATGGATCAATAAAATGATATATGATGGTTGGTGGACGTAGCCCAAGGAGCGAGTGAACCACATATATTGGTGTATGTGTCTTTATATGTGTTGCATGTGTCTTATATGTATTATATTGATGGCTTATGGTTTATATTGATGTATAAGTGAAATAGGTCTAGCACCACTTTGATGAAAGTTATGTCTCTATTGATTTTATGTTTTGTGACATATGGACATGGGCGCTCGCACGAAGTTGGTTCCACTATAGAAATAAAAAATGCACCTCCGAAACAGAAATCCATAACGCATATGCGTTATTGTGGCTAGGTTCGGACAAACCCGAGCCGAAAACCGAGGCTAATCTTAGTTCGCCCATATCGCATATGCGATAAATCGGACATGCGTTTTTTAATAGTTACAAATCGCAAGTGCGATATATCCCACTTGCGTTATAACGAAACTGCGATTTTGATCATGTGGATCATCTTAAATTTTATTTTATTTCACAATGATCATCTTAAATTTATTTTGTAGTGGGCATGGTAATATCAATGCTCTATCTAAACTTAGTAACCCACCTTTCTTCTACATCCATATGGCTCCTCAACTCATCCTATTCTCTGATCACTATAAATAGCCTTTTTGTAAGAGAGTCCCATCATGACAACTTTACATGGTCACCCTATGTTCCTTGATGATATGTGACTATAAAATTGGATTTATTAGTAAAATGTATAATGTTCTCTAGTTAAATTGTCCTTCCCCTCGTACCTTAGGAAAGTCCCTCCGGGTCGTTTATTAATAAAAGGGTTTCGTATAATAAATTAACTCTTTTATAATGCTTAGGAGGGGATTCTCATCGCATGTAAGAAAATGATTCTATTATTACTCAGATTAAGATATGCCATCTCTAGTCAGTAAGGAGTAGGTTATAAAATATAGAGTTAATTACTTATAAAGCAAGCTCTGTTAGCAAGTATAAGCATTACCAATGCTGTATTCAGGAAGTAGTACTAAGCTGCACGTCATATCAATAAATGGAAAGAGCTGAGCGGGAATCATGATCTGTAATGGTATATGTACTCCCAATTCCTCTCATTCCTCTAGAAGGATTGAATCCCTCCATATCTCTTCCATATTTCAAAGTTGTAGTCGAACTAGGGTTCGATTCATATGGTCTTCTTATTTCACCATCATTTGTGTTTATTGTTTTTTTTCTCTGTTTGTTTGAATGATTAGAGTTTCATTTATTGTACTAATTTTTTTGTCTCTATGCATATAATTTTACTTGCAAAGGCGTAGTTAGAGAGATTCAATTGATTTATGAGAGAGGGGACCATATACAAACTTTGTTTGTTCTCTAGATGTGAATACTAGAGATGATTTGAAACATTAATTTTCTTGTCTTATATCCGTTTTTATTTGAGATGTTATCCTTCTGTATAAGGTACATGTATTAAAAAACAAACAATGAAATTGATTAATTAAATTTTGAAATTGAACTGTTTTGTTCTTAAAAGAGAGCAGAAACCCAGACACAAACCCAAACCCAAACCAAAATCAAGACACAAACCCAAACCCAAACCAAATCCCAGACACAAACCCACCAATGGAGGAGGAACACGACCGTAATTCTGAGATTTTGGCTCATTTGGGTTCACTGAGACGCCTTAGCTCACTCTTTAGGGGGGGGACCACTTAAGACAATCTTTAGCGGAGGCCTTTGAATCCATAACAATTACAATTGCCAATGCCCAGGGAGCACTGTACAGCATTAGCTCGTACAGAGATTCCCATAGGCAATACTATTCCACTGGGTTGAGCTACAAAGATGTCAAAAAATTAAAAATAACCAAAGACCAATTGTTTTCCTTATTCCGGGACCCCAGCACCGGATTGGTTCCACCCACCAGTCGACCTCACATTTCCATAGACTGGTGCGTGGAATCAAATATTAAAGCCAATTGGATGGATCGCTGGTACATGGTCTTCGATGAAGAACCTCACGGGAATAGAGACATCCCGTTTTATTTCCTTAGGAAGCTGTATGCAGAATTTATCCTGGGGAAACATGTTAACTATTTTGACATTTTAGAGTTCCAGGGTGTGGGTTATAGGATGCCCCAAGATAGGGAAGGGGCTAGGACTGATCCTAACCATGTACGACGCCCTCCACGCACACCAAACCCCCCTCGGTTATATCCTCCAGTCGGTCCAGTTCTTGATGATACGCATGAGTCTTTATTAGATTTGGCTGATACATTGCTTCAGCATGGGACTATCGTCCAAGGCAATGTAGGCCAAGAGGTTGGCACTTTCGAGGCTGGCCCATCTGGGGTTGGACCATCTCATAGTCAGGATCCACCTTTTAGGTCCCTAGACCAAACCAGAGCTACACATCACACCGGTGATGCGGAGTCTTCAGAGCATCTGGTTATTCCACACCTTTGCACATCGTGTCAAAGCATATTCTATGGGCCTACTTCAGAGTTTCAGGGCGATGGATTACTCCGATATGTAAGTAACATTCATTCTTTACATAGTATATAAATTTTGTTTTATATCACAGTTTTCAATTGTTTAGTAATTTATTTCTATTTGAATAATTATCTGACAATTTACGTGAACAAATATACAACTAGTGTCCAATGACACCCCATATTCACATAATCTGACCATTGATGTTGATGCCATTGATGCAGCCGTCAATGCTGCATATGATTTTGGTGCTTCACCATTAGTTGTAAGAACTTTATTTTTAATTTGTCATCAAGTAATTTACATATTTATAATTTAGAGACTGCAACATTAAATACGTCTTAAACTCAATACAATATGTTTTATGCAGGGTGGGCACGATGAGTTTGTGGAATCCCAGGTCAGTCCCTCCCATGTAGAGGAAGATTCCCAGACTCATGTATTCTTTTCATTACATGCTTTTAATTATATGCTTTTAATGATTTGAAACATGTATAGGTGTTTAATTATTTAAAGAAATTTTCTAATTGTATCTGTATGTTTTGTTACGTAGCTTGGTTATGGTCAGGTTTTTTTTGACCGTCTAGTAGGGACAATGTTTAGTATTCCACCCACCGGTGACCCTCTTCCTCCCCCCCAGGTATGTGTACATGTCTTGCTTTCTTTGAAAAAGCCATTTTCCGTCCATGTAGTATATATATGTAGTCTTGTTATATCTTTGTATTTACTGACATTGACATATATATGTTACCTTATGCAGGAATCTAGTGATGCAATGGTGCTTGAAGAGCACCAAATCAACGTTGTTGGTGACCCACCTCTCCCCCCCCCCCAAGAACGTGTATGTGGAGCTCTTTCTTTGAAAAGGTCATTGTATGTCCATACATAGTACATATATATATACAGTCTCATTTTCTTTGTATTTGCTGACATTGGTCCATATGTTACTTTATGCAGGCATCTAGTGATGCAGTGGTGCTTAAAGAGCACCAAATCGACGTTGTTGGTGACCCACCTCTCCCCCCCCCCCCAAGGTACGTGTATGTGGAGCTCTTTCTTTCAAAAGGTCATTGTACGTCCATACATAGTACATATATATATACAGTCTCATTTTCTTTGTATTTGCTGACATTGGTCCATATGTTACTTTATGCAGGCATCTAGTGATGCAGTGGTGCTTGAAGAGCACCAAATCGACGTTGTTGGTGACCCACCTCTCCCCCCGCTAGGTTCGTGTGTACATGTCTCTCTTTCTTTGAAAAGGTCCTTGTACGTCCTTGTAAGGTCATGTAGTATATATGTCTTGTTTTCTTTGTATTTGCTGACATTGACATTGACATGTATGTTACTTTATGCAGGCATCTACTGAGCTAGTGGTGCCTGAAGAGCACCCAATTGGGGCCATTGATGACCCTGCACGCCCCCCCACCCAAGTACATGCAGTTTCAGTGCCGAGGACTTACACATGCATGGTAAGTAAAAATGTTATATTTGCTTGGAATTTGAACAAATGTACATCATGTGGTATTTATTTTTATAGCTTGGTAAAATAACTTGTAACAAATTTTTGTTTGTGTGCAGTCTCCGATATTAAGAATGCGTCCTCCTGCAGATTGTTGGGGAACACCATCGAGCAGCCGCAAAAGAAAGATAGACTTCTCATTAGCCACTGACATTGGCAGTGAAAAGGGGGATAAATAGAAATCATGTATAGGGGGAATACATGTACATGTACCGTTTTGTTTGTATGTACACACAGATGTACAGTATGATCCACAATTTTGTATTATGGGAATATTGTTGTGCCTTGTCCTATTCGCTCTCATGCTGGGAATATTGCTGCTATCATAATAGTCATTTTCTAGACCCTAATTTCAGTTCTGATATATGCTATGTACTTGTGCTGTTCTCTTTAATAAAATATTACAGTCTTCTACTTCATTTTCAGATTTTGATTGTATTGTGAAGAGGCAAGAATGCAATAAAAATACCAGTTTATCTTTGAGTTTGGTATGGTTGGCTGGAATATGATTTTGTGGCACTATTATAACTAGGATTGATTGTTGTTTCAAGCATATTCTTTTGTTTAATATTGTCTCTCATTAAGTCTTCCAACAACTTGAACATGGCACACACTGCAAAACCAATTCCAAATATTTTAAGCAAGCAATATTAACTATATAGACAATATAAAATAAATAAGAGAATCCAATGCATTTTGAGTTAGTCACTTCTCAGAAACAACCAATCCAACACTCTAATTTCAATAGAGATTTACATTAAAAAAAATAATATGGATCTCAAAGGCACATCAAGCCTAGCAAATTCAATTGCTCATATCAATTCCTAACTATAATGAAATGACAAGAGACACAATCCTTCAACTTGATTACTCACCATATATAATATAACCCATCCATTTCTTGCTTCTGAACTCTACCCAGCAGTTCAATCTGCAATATTCCCCCAATGCACAAAACTGGCCTTGGAAGTTTGAATGTTTGCAATCTATCCTCCTGAAATAGGACAAAACTCGCATCTCAACATATAAACTGAGACAGAAAAGTTCATAAGCAAATTAAAAGTGGAAATATATTAGTCATGATATTGCTGCTTCCACAAATGAGATAACTGCCAACTATTTCACAGCTAATTTTAATAATCCTATCCAATCAGAATTGCAAGACTAAAAATCTTTTGAATAGAAAATGAATCAAAATTCTCCAGTTCAACTTAAAAGGTTGAATTTGGGCACCTTATTGTCATGTGCTTCCCATTAATATAAAAACATTAAATATATTGATTTAAAAGAGCAAGCAAAACAAGACCCCCAGAAGAAGGAAGAACCTTAATTCAATCTAATGATCATGTAAATCACAATAACATGTATTTATATTACATAATTGTTTCAGAAATATGTACCCAAAAGAGGATAGATCTTCAGCTGAAGATCTAACCCATATTAATTTTACATGTTAAAATAACATCATTACCTTTTGCTTTTCACACATGCTTATAATTTTAAACATGTAGGAGCGATAACGCTCAAATAAATGTTTGTAATAAAGGTCACATTAAATGTTAGTGAGCCAACATTAAACTAACTTATAATTTTAATAGCAGGTCAGTTTTGTGGAGTCCGGTGAAACACTAACTACCATATGCAAGAACAAAAGTGTATGCAAGACATCGTTTAAAATTATTCCACTTTAAGAGAGTTTTGTTCTCACACACAAGGAAATCACCCCTTTTGAGAGGAATGTATGCATGTCTAATGCCCACAATTTAATCATATGCAACAGACTAACTTGTTGGAGGGGCTCGGAAGAAGCCACTTGTTTCACTCATATTGGGCAAAGTGTGATGGATTATGTCATGTTTTCAGCCAACAACATAGATTAAGTCATGAACATTACAATCTGTGTAAGTCAGGAAGAAATGACTTCTGACCATGACCCACTGTTTGTGGAGATTACGTAACCAAAAGAGATGTCAGTTAAAGGGCAGCAACCAAAGTGGAAGCGAATAGCATTAAACAATCAAAATGAAGTGATATTCAAGAGGTAGATTGGGAAAATCACTCTACAAATGGGAGAGTTGTTTAAGCTTGGATAAATGAAGAATGCAACAGAGTGAAGAAAATCTAAAATAAGAACAAGACAAATAAAACCTATAGATTTTTAAGCAAGTAGTAAAACTTCAAAAGGAACAGGTTTGTAAAAATCAGACAAGATGAATTGTTGGGGATGGAGAAAAACCCAAATTTATTCTAAAAAGAGCTGCAGGTGAAGGAACAAGTACAAGAGATATGAGTAGTTAAATTTTCTGGAGTTGAACTGTGTTTGAGCTTTGAAACATACCAACATTTCCAGTGGACACTCCACCCATCATCAGGGGATCCAATTGAAGCCTCTGTACAAAAGTGACATCACAAGAAACAATGGTTGATCCATGTCAAAATTATCTTTAAAAGTCTTGCCAAGAGAAAAAGTCCAACAAAAATCATCGTAGTGGAAATGGTCATCACAGATACGTGCAAGAAGGCGTTAAGATGCCAGCACTAAGAAAGGAAAAATACATGTTTGGGCTCCAAGCAGAGCACATGAAATGGAAGCAAGAAATGTATATCCATTACATCACAGCCATAATCCACCAGATGCTTGTGGAAGGTTTCGCAGAAGGCTGGATGACAAGACTTATTTTCCCCATCTTTCAAGGAGGATAAAAAGAGAACCTAGAAAACTATAGAATCATTGTGATCAGCTAAATATTTTCCAATCTCATTGGGGGGTCGTGGAAAGAAAAATAAGCAATTGAGTGGAAGAGCAAAAATGGGCCACGGGCCAAGCAGGATTTAGAATGAAGCTCTCAACAATTGATCACTACCTAAAATTATCCCATGGGTTAAACTTCACCCCTAAGGTTTTTCCTAGGGCATATATAGAACAAAAACATATTCCTTGTAGTCATTGTCTTCCCCTTGGACACATTCATTTATACCATGAGGATGTTTTATAGCTAAATTGATAGGAAATGATAAGGAACATGAACATACTTTACAAGCCCATACACACTACCGGTAGCCAACGACATGCAATCTTGCCGCTCCATTTGTTATTTCGCTCCCGGACAGAAAGTCACCAAGTGTCCTTGAACGACATTTTCATGCAACTTGCAACTCGACATAACTCGACAACCGGAGGTTGGATCGACGAACCGTCGATTCCGTTGCTCTCCTGGCATGCGATTACCTCTAGGTAGCATCCCCTCCGTGTTTCCATGGCCCAATGATCATCTGGATCATCTCTGCTGCCGATGGTGTCCATCAATCTCTCATGCTCTAAATGAGGTAGCAAGTATTGCACATGTGACTTTTTTTTTTCGATTGTGCGCAGCTTGATGTTTATACCAACTACCAGGTTGGTGAAGTGGTGTACAATAGCTCCTGGTTTATAATCCTGATATACATACCCACCCTTCCTTTTTTGTTGTGTTGCTAGTGTCAGGTACTCCCCTTTTATAACCATCGAGCCAGTTGGGTATTCAATATTTTCATCATCTGTAACAGGTTCAAGAAGGGTTTGTTTCCCCTCTAAGCAACGTGCCAACCAATAGTCAGAACCCCATTCATTATTTTTTGGGGCAACCACTGCATATATCTGACCTGTGAAAGGAAATCGAAAAAGGTTAAAAATACATAAATATTAAAAAAGGTCTTGCATGTAACATAAATAAAATTTCTTTCAATGTAAGGGCTTGTATTGATTTAGGTACTACTAATTTACTTTTTTGTACTTGCTTGTATGAGATCCGATATGTGATCATAGTTTGCAGAAATATATGTCTGATCATCTTCCAAATGGTATATTTCATTAACCCCCTTGAAATTAGTGCCAAGTGTCACTCGATCCCATGTATCAACTGTATCTGTATACTCACAATCATCCCATTCATCTATGCTACAGGAACTGCAAAAGCAAGCCTTCAATCTTGTCCAAATTTGTAGGGCCGAGTTGTCTGAGCTTCTAATTGAATGAAAACCTCAAGTTCCATACATTGTGTTTACCCGATGTGTTTGGGATCGGTCCACATCTGTCACCTCCCAGAATATTCTCCGCACTAGGTGTTTCCTTGTTGCTTGTTCTCCCATCACGGATGCACACCATTTGACTATAGATGAAGCGTCTCGAAGGCGAGCACTTGTAAACTTCATCTCTTCCCTTCGAAGGGCAGTTTTTATGCATGCACCAGCACCATCATGCTCTCCTTTTCCATGACCTATTTCAAAGTAGTTCATGTATGTGGCACCTTGTATTTTATGTGCAACAAACACAACCATTGAAATACACGTGCATTCTTGAACTGTCCAGCACAACCATCTGACCAAATCAAATAACGATAAAATGGTATATCCATAGCTATCACATGATCATAGAACAACTAGAAGCAATGATGCACGTAATGGATGTCATGGGTCCGATCGTCACTAATGTAAAAGTGACTCTCTTTCAATATCACACGTTTCTCTTCATTGCTATCTGGCCCATGTCGATAAGTGATATGGACCATTATGCTCACCTGCTCTGAGTGATAGTATTGACTTTGTATTTCATTTTGTGGTTGTAGGGTGTAATTTTATGAAAAGTTAACCACTGATAGTATTGTTCCAAGAGGGAAGGTATCCCGACATATTCTGAATTGCTCATCTTGCCACCGTGCCATATCGACATACTGGATGTACTGTTGGATCTTTCCATAGAACTCTGGAATAAAATCACATACTTGCACCCGGTGGAAAAAAATAAACAATGTTATAAAACAACATAAAAATATTTACATGAATATTAAAATATACATCAATATTTAAAACAATGTTATAAAACAACATATAAACAATGTACACTCAGTTAAATGAACATGTTTCGTGTAGATTGTCACCTGTGAAGTCACCAATTTAATCTTCTTGCTTTCTTTCCCATCACGTAGCTGATATGTCTCATACTGAAAGTTCTGCTTCTCGACAATTGCATTACCAAATGCTTGATCTTCACTCTCATGGATGCAATCAGACCATAAAGATAGCCCACCACAATTGTCGCAAGAACCCTCTACACATTGTTTTAAGTAATGGGTCTGCCCATCTTGCCTCGGACACATTATGCTATGGATGAAATCTCTAGATGACATTGGCGGTACTGTACTTGAGCATTCCTGCACATGGTTAGGGTGCAAAAAACGACGTATATGTGCAAATGTATGATAATATAGATCAAACTCTATGTGGTATCTACAACAACAAGTGTTCCGGATTCTATTTATTCTAACATACCAAGGCTTGCATTTTTCAAAAGATATTTTTCCGAGCCTTAGCTCTACGTGGGAAACTTTAAACATCTCGAACAGTTGAGTTTGTGTCATGTCAAGGTAATGTTTAACATGCCCTTCATTGTTCATGGAACCCCTACAGCATTTTAACACATCCTTTGTGTTAGAAGAAGGCCTAGTGTTATGGTGCCAAAAAGTGTGCACTGGTCCCTTCACCTCTTCGACCAACTTCATGTCTTTGCGAGGCAACCTGCCGATAAATGCTCATAATGTATCCATTTGTCCCTCTACATCAAGTTTGTCTCTTCTTACTGAATATTTTTTAAGAGTCTTTGGATGTAAAGGGACAATTTCTGATGTGCATTTAAGTAAACGACGTTGTCTTGTGGATCTAGATACAATTGATTCAGCCAATACACGGCGAGCCACATTACAGTCTTTTGAACGAGTTTTTTTACCAATTGATGTGAATGCAGCAGCAAAAGATTTAACAATGTGATTACTTGATTCGGTATTCTTCAATGTTCTTATGCCTAACGTTTTTCTAACATTTGCCATACTTCTAGATTTAATCAAAGCTAAAAACAATTGACATTTACCGGCTTCAGATTTTGGTTCAAAATATTGTTTCATTATTTGAGAACAATGACGAATGATTGTGTGTTTAGCCACCTTACCTTCCATGGAAGTCAATTCGCTCTCGTCTGCTTGTATGTGTTTAGGAGTTCTCTTTCGTTTTGATGCGAGATTTCTTGTCGTTTGAAATGCTGGAGAGACGTTTACATCCACTCCAGGCTGACAACTTCGATTAGGAGATTGAACCACCTGACATGGTTGTTGCAGAGTCTCGTCAGGAACATAATGATTGAGCTCTACAGAGGGTTGTCAAGTTAATAATGGAGAAAAAATTTCATCTTGGTTATAACCAGCTTGCATTAAAGTTGCAATATCTTCGTCAGCCTCTTCGCCAGGTATCTATTCAACGGGAATGGGAAGTATTTGCTCATCCAATGAATGCCGACGATTTCTTGAATGTTCCCTCTTCTTTTCTTTTTTAATTTCAGCTTCTTCCGGTGTAAGCATCTTCCTTGCTGAATTCCGAACTCTATTACGTGGATTCCCCATTGAAATCCACCCAAAATTGTACAAAACCTATGGATCTGTGTAATAAATGATTAAATTGCAGGTTGAACAGTACGCTTTGCACGGGTTTCAGAAGAATTATGTCTTTTCCTGTACAGTAAAAATGGCCCACGGCATGCAACCCAAGATTATTTATTAAACAAATATCGCATATGCGATATAATGCATCTCCGTTTTAACGCATATGCGTTATATCGCATATGCGATATGAACTATATGCTTTTTATGCTTTTATGAACTATATGCATATATATGCTTTGTTAAAAACGTGATCACTAAATCGCATATGCGATTTAGTGCATATCAACTTTTGAAACCTCATTTAACCATGAACCATGAAAACATCATTTAATCCCTAGAAGATTGGATTTATCCATGGACCATGGTACAGTGTCTTCAGAACTATGTTTTGTATGGAAATATTCGTAATGGTTCCTATATGACCATGGTCAACGCCTCGAGAACAATCTTCAATGCATAAAATAGTCTAATGGCACATATATTCCATATTAAGGCTAAATATCCCCTTTAAAGGGCATGTGTAGTGGTTTAAGACTTGTTTCTGTTACACTTTTGTCCCATTACCATGGTTAAGACCCTGAGACCCATCCTTAGTGCATAAAACCTCATAATGACACCCAGATCCCACTAAAGGCCAAATATTCCATCTATAGTGCATGTGTGTTGATTTAGAGACTCATTGGACCATCTTTTCTTCCATGACTATGGTCAATGTCCAGAGACCCATCCCTACCATCCAAAACCCTATAATGTCACCCTTATCCCCTTATAATACAATTTAGACTCCAAAGATTCCATCCAGGCAATCTATGGAGTGGCTCATGCCCCAACATTACATTGATTAAAAGCTAAAAGAGGTGTGGGGAGAGTCAAAGGAGGGAGACGAAGTTGTAGAGGGAATCATGAGAGAGAGAGAGAGAGAGAGAGAGAGAGAGAGAGAGAGAATTATGGATGGAGGGATGGTTAGAGGGTGAGAGAGTGGGATAATAACAATGAGAGAGTATGGATTTAGGGAAATGAAGGATGGTCAAGGATGGTTACACCGAGGGATACATATGAGAGATTATGTGTGTGTGTGTGTGTGAGAGAGAGAGAGAGAGAGGGAGAGATCATGGATATTAAGGAAAGGAGAGAAAGATGGAGAGATGAAGGAGGGATGAAGGCTTGAAGGTGGAGAGAGGAGGTAGGGGAGAAAGTGAGGGATGGAGTGAGTGATAGGATGGAACACAGGGAGGGAGGGGCAACAAAGGAATTGTTTTAGAGGGTGTGTGGATGTGTGTGAGAGAGAAGGGGGTGGAGAAAGAGAGAAGGAATTATGGGGGGAGAGAGAAGGGGGTGGAAAGAGGAGGTAGGAGGAGAAAGTGAGGTATGGAGTGAGTGAGAGGATCAATCATAAAGATTTCTAGTTAAATTATTTGTTGAAAAATTTCTAGTTAAATGATTTGTTGTTTTTGAATCAATAGTGTAATGCGATTAAACTATTAAAGATCATATAGAAACAAATCACATTAAAATGTCATGTGTACACCCACATTTCATCCCAACTTCAAAATATTTGTTACAATACCAACCTTCCCAACATTTTAACTCATCAAAACTATGGTGATTTATGAATGTTTCTCTTAAAAGTTTCGAGCATAGAAATATAATTCTAAGGAAAACCAAGTGACATTAATAACAACCATAATCATCATCAACTCAAGTAGAGCATTATTAAGTTATATAATAAATTTGTCATTAAATAAAAAACCCTACTTGAAGTCATTTAACTACACTAATATAAAAGAAAGTTTGATTAACAAAATAAGTGCAAAGATATGTTGGTTCTCATCAATAACATCAATCAATAGATGCATAGTGAACCCATTTGTCATGTTAAACAATGTTATATTAACCATGATGGGATGCTATCTTACATTTCAAAAGAATAATCTTTATGCCACTCTTTTATCTAATAATCTTTATTCTCTATTTACTCTTTTGTACTAAACCAAAACACATATCCGTTATATCGCATATGCGATATGAATCGCATATGCATTATAACGCATATGCGATTAGAACAAGTCTAAACCACATATCCGTTATAACGCATATGCGTTAATTTAAAATTTAAAAACTGGGCGGGAACAAGGCTTGGGATGATGTTCGGAAATAACTTCGGACTGCTGAACCTATTGGCTAGAACAAAAAACAAGGGCCATTGCCTGTATTTTTGAACTCTATCAATATGCTCAGTTTCAATGGCGTGTTTTGCTATGAAAAACTCAATATTTTTTATGAAAATATAGAATGTTGTATAGTACAATCTGACGATTCTGAATATGTAATTTTTTCATAAAAATGTATGTTTTATTTATTTATTATTAATTTTCTAAATGACACACGTCAATTTTTGAAAATACATACATCAATTCATTTTTATATAACTTTTGATTGCCTTCACCATTTCCCAAGAAAACTATATGGTGCACTAGAGGAGACTGAGCTCTACAATCTCATATATAGAAATCAGTGATTTCATTAAATTGTGCCCCTAAAGTGTTGCACCCGCACATAACGTTTTAATTTCAAGGTTTTCTGACTTCAATAATTAATAATAAAAAAAATAATTCATAAATGTTTTTGAAAAAATAGTGTTGCACTAGACCCATATGTCCTTTATATGTCTGCAAGATTTTATCCAAAATGGACATCATTTGCCTCAATAAGTGCTGCACCCGCACAAACATATATGTTATGATGTGCTGAAAATTTGAAAACCCAATTTAACGGAAACTAATTTTATAATCATTTACACAAATGTTTTATAGATAAATGTTATATATTATGAAAGTTGATTCAATTGCCTATCTTTTGTCTTTTTACTTCATCTTCAAATCTGTTATGGAAGTACCCCTAATTGTCACCTAAAGTCAGTGGTTCTAGGTTTTTTCAGTATTATGTGGCATCTAAAGTGTCTTTAAAGGAGTCCATGATTGTGCATCAGCCCACATATTATTGGTTAAATTTAGGCACTTTTAATACAAGGATTTCATGGAAGTGTGATTGTTTGAAAAAAATTAAATGAGACTTAGATAGTTATTTGATTGCAGTGAAATAATATATGCTAATGTTGTACAATAGAAATATGTCCCCTTACATAGTGTTTCCAAGTTTATACAAAAGTTAGAATGATGATTTTCATGACCATAGGAAAGTATGATGTTGTATAGAGTTAGAAAGAAATGATTATGTATATTCTCTCAACTAACCACCACCTTGTTCATAAGGAGAATGTTGGATTAATGATCCTTCCATAAATAAATCTTTCATAACGGAAATCATTCATGCCTTGAAAGGTTTTGAAAAGATTGC
Source organism: Larix kaempferi (assembly GCA_027924585.1). Classification (NCBI taxonomy): domain Eukaryota; kingdom Viridiplantae; phylum Streptophyta; class Pinopsida; order Pinales; family Pinaceae; genus Larix; species Larix kaempferi. Next base: position 789,202 of record BSBM01000903.1, read on the forward strand.
TGAAAATTCACTAACTTGGTGAAGGGGTGTTTTACCGTTGCAAAGAGATACGAGGAGTTGTGGAGTTTTAATTAATATAATAGGAACCGACTTGTATTAGGTTGGAAGACCTTCGTATAGGTAATTAAGGTTTTTATTTGTTTACAGATGATCAATGATAAGAAAAATGAATGCAAACTAATATGTAAGTTTGATTATGTCCTTATAAAAATCGTCTTTATCAGGCAAGGATGCCAAAACTTGGTACTTATTACAATTGAATTTCATTATGGAAATCTCTTATGTTATGAATAGTTTGTTTCTTTTGGACACTTCAATAAATACTAACGCAGATATTTGGGGTATGTTACATTTCTGAACTTTAAATCATCATGCTCTCACTCTTTTAACCCTATAAACATCAAACGCTTCAACCCCAGCTTATTATAAATTCAGCTTTTGATATGTTGCACATGATGGGTTAATGTTTTCATTAATATTAATTAAAATAAGATATATATATATATATATATATATATATATATAATGAAATATAGCATTACATTGGTTAACTGTTGTAAAAAGATACAGATAGTATTGCCTTGGATAAATAGAAATATTACTTCAAACAACTTGAAATCTTAATTTTCTCAGTGCAAAAAGTTAAATTGCTACATCATATATAAATTTTAATTTGTAATCAAAATATTTTTATATTTAAAATTTCTATAAAAGAGATTTGTGACTAAATCCTAATAATAATATAAACACACTTTAATATTAATAAATACACCTAATAAATTCACAACTAAATAATTTTTTTTTAAACGTTCTAACTTTTAAACTTAACATTTAATTTTCTAAACTTCAAATCATCATACTCTCGCTCTTTTAACCCTATAAACATCGAACACTTCAACCCCAACTTATTATAAATTCATCTTTTAATATGTTCCACATGATGGGTTAATGTTTTCATTAATATTAATTAAAATAAGAGATATCTCATTTAAACAAATATAAACATAATCTTAAAGCAGGGACTAGCTGCTTTGCAGCTATTTCTCTTATTTAATTGTTATAATAATTTTAATTGTTATAATTTATGGTACTAAATTAATCATAGATTGGGCAAATAGAATTGCTACATTTTAGAATTTTTGACTCGAAGATTGGATGGATAGAGTTATGATGCTGATTTAGAAATTTGCAGAGATAACTTTTTGCTATATTTATCAGGTTTTCAATGCCGAGGAGGGTGGCCTCTCCAAAAAAGCTAAATGTGATATGGATGGTTGTTTGTTTTTTGAGAAATCTAGAGATGATGAAGTCGTAGACTCTGATGTTATTCCGTGTTTTGAATCTTGACATGTATGGTTAGGCATACTTGCTGCTTCAATAGTCATGGTTTGTTTTTTCCTTATGGCTTTTATCTAGGGAGTTCAGTTCCTTTTGTATCTCTATAAGCATTGTGCCTTTTGATCTGCCCTATGTGAGCTTTTGGAGGTTTCTAGTTGATGGTTGTATCTACTATGGATTGTTCCTATTTGGGGTTTGATGGCCTATGGGCCCTTCATACTTATGTTTGTAATGATTTTGGAACTTGGTGTATGGGCCCTTCATACTTATGTTTGTAATGATTTTGGTAACTTTGATTCCCCAGGAATAACAAGTTGTTGGTTTTTTTCGTGTGAAAATAATAATTAATTGATACTTTATATTTACAATTATTTAATTTATAGATGTATTTTTTATTATTAATTTTTTTTTGTTAATTTTTATTTATAAATTTATAATATATTCATATTTTTGATCACACATTAATCATCTAATTATTGACATTTGAAAATAATCTTTGAATTCAAAATGTTACAGCTATTCCTCATAATTCAAAACCAAAATTGTATTAAGTAACTGAATACTAAAGCTTGGGATGTAATGTCTAGTATTTTGTGCTCATCTCTCATCCACTTGATTACAAATGAGGAGTAACCATCCCCTTCAAATTGAATAGTATGTTTTATGTGAGCCAAATTTAATTAGGGCCAAAGTGCTAATAGTTATACTTGATTATTACTGCCTCAACCTACATTTTATCTAAAATCTTAGTGATGTTGCTCCTTTAAGAAAAGCACCCCACCAATTCCACATTGAAAATCATCCACCTGACAAGTGTCATCAAAGTAACCCCAAGGAAGTGATTTGTCCACTACTAATTCACTAATAACTCTGATTTTTGGAATTGGTCCTTGTGTTTTACAAAACACTTCCATTGCACAAATTAGAATGGAAACTTGTATAGTCAAGGGAGTCCTATATTTGAAGAGACTATTACTTAGGTCCAGTCAAATTCCCCACAAAGTAAGGAAATGGACATCTTTAAAGTTCTTCAAATTGTGTCTATTATACCAAAGAGTCAATCCTTCTTCAACATTGTTGCATCTCCACATAGAATTTACACCGATCCACCTAAAAATATATTTTCAAATCTATAATGAATAAGGACAATGACATAAAATATGTGAGATTGTTTCTTCCTCACTCCTACACAAATAATAGATACCTAGACCATGCTTATTTTTATTTTGGAGGAGATTCAAAGTACGCACCATTTTTATCAACCTAAGCCACATGAACACCTTTGTTTCTTTAGAGCTCGGGATATGCCATAATTTGCATCACCACTAGTGGGGATCCCCCTCTTTCGTACGCACAACTACCTCATAACATACTAGATGGAATCCTAAAGTTTGTCCCTACTTCCTCTCCATAAAAAATCAAAGCACAATCTTGTAATATTATATTGAACTCCTTTGGGCATATGAATGAGCAAGAACCAATAAACCAGTATCCCCTCTAAGACTGCCTTGACTAGAGTTAAACGACCTCTCCTTGAAAATCATCGATGGCACAAGAAATTTGTTCTTCCCTCAATCTTACTAACTGGCCAATCCCAGTCTTTAATGCCATAACCACAAGTCTTCAACCTAAATCCTAAATATTTCAATCTCTCTTGTAAATTCACCAATTGAAAATGCAATAATTGTAATAATCTATGAATTACCTCTTCACTCAACCCATTAAAAGTGTTGGGAAGATTACTAGAAGTTAATATCCATCCCCGTCACCTTACAAAAGTATCCCTAGGATTTCTTGATGCACCTTCACCTCCTTGATAGACCCATGGGAAAATAATAGTACATCATCCACGGAAAGAAAATGTTTGGCAGACTCTAGACCCCTAACTTTGATACATAAAAGTGAAATTGCTCTCTTATCTATTGTAATTGCCTTGCTTAAACCCTTATCCATTAATATAAATAAATATGGGGATAAAGGAAACCCATGCCTTAGTCCCCTAGTTGGTTTGAAGAAAGGGGAGGCTAATCAATTGATTAAAACAATAAAAGTAATGAAGCTTACACAACCCATTATCCAATTCACCGCCTTCAAGTTAAAACCTATAGGGATAAAAATTAAATGCATGTACATTTAACAAGATAGATCATATGCCTTTAAAATAACAATTTTCATTAAAACCACAACTCTTATATATATATATATAAGGCTTCTTGAGCTAAGCCCACAACTTCATGGATGAATATACCTTTAAGGAACCCAAATTTCTATGTGGAGACAACCCTTAATAGGAGACTTTTCAATTAAACAACAATGATTTTAGAGAGAATGTTATATATACAATAACATAATGGAATTAGATGGAAATAATCAAATGTAATTGGCTTATCCACTTTAGGAATGAGGGCAATGAAGGTTGTGTTAAAAGATCCCATAGCCCTTCCATTTTGCTTGACTTCTTTAGCCACCGTAAGCAAGTCATCTCCTAGTAAATAAAAAATACCAAAGAAAAATTCAATGGTCTGTAATACCCCCAGTTTTGATTTGGAATGTATTAAATCAAAATGATGTGAATGATGTCAATGTGCTAGTAGGGATTCCTAGTACGAAGCTCGAGACCAGAACCTGACTAGTGACTAGCTAGGCATGTATAATGCAAATATTTCTAAATGGACTGTATGGTTGGAATGCCATGCTAACTCAACAGCCATGTAAATATTATGTTGGAAAATAAAATAAATGGTCCAAAATGGTTGTGTAAAGAGCACTAGAGGGGCTATGCTTCCATTAGAGGGGAAGATGAAAGGGTGCCTATGTGAGATTAAATCCTCTATTGTCAAATGTCAACTTTAGAACTCATCAAACTACTTCCATATGCCTTAAATGATCTAATTACTTCATTTTTACTATTAAAACCAATCGTTGCATGCATGTGTGAGGTTGGTGGGAAAAGTCTTCTCATGTAGTTATGGAAGCATGGGATGAATGTACTTCTATGATCTAATTATATCAGTTGTTGGAATTCCTTTCTTCTGTAAGGTCTCTTGTCCCGAGTAAATGATTTTTTTTTTTTTTTTTTAAACACAGTTACGCAATACAGACATAATGCATAACTTAATAAACAAAGGTACTGCAACTTAAAATCCATTTACATTATCGACAAGAACCCTCAAGTGTAAATCACGATGGTTCCCGTAACAATGCAATATATTAAGTCTATATTATCTCTAAAAACTAATATAATACATTGCCCTTAACAAAAGTGATACCACACCAATTTTGTATTATTAATATTAACTTAAAGGTGTATGTCACAATAACCCTTGTGAACAATATAATGCATTTAACCATACCATCTATATATATATACTAATTTAATGTATCTACCTTCGATTAATTACATACATCCTAAAACTAACTTACACATTATCAAGTTATACATCCATTTATTTCTTCTACGAATACATCACTATCTATAACTTTACAAAATGACATTCTTTAGCCTTAACATTCATAAGATATATAAATGTTTACAAGATCTATGCTTTTCCTAAAAACCTTCAATCCTAAGGTTATAACACATCAATCACTCAATACACAAATTCTTTAATACTCATTCTATTTTCATTAAAACATGAAATTGGTATAAATAAAATATTTCTTTAAATTCTAAATAAGTATTAATTACAACAATAACTGTTTCATTTCAATTGACAAAATAAAAGATATTTCTTTTGAATTGTAATGAGATATTTCAATTCTATGAATTAATAAAATGATATAAATACAATATTTTTAATTCAATTCTTTCATCTCATTCTAGTTCTATGGAATAAATAATTTGACGTAACTTCACATCTATATTTCTATACCTAAATAAACGATTTTATACCCCTTCTATTGAATACAGAATTGATAGAAATAACTGTAACATTTATTTTTCATTAAAACATAAAATTTGCATAATTCAAATTAATTTCTTAAATTCTAATAAATTATTAATTTAACCAAAATAACTATTTCAATTCAAAATAAAAGATAATTCTTTTAAATTCTAAAGAGATATAATTTAACACAAATGGGCTACCTTATATCCAATCCATCCCATACAAATTTGACATAAATAAATCACACCTTTCCATTTCATTATATAAAAGAAATTAACACATAAATAAATATGAGAACAATGCCAGATCTCAGAGTTACGAGCTCAGTTAAACAGAGTTACGAGTTCAATTCGACTTCCAATTCATATCTGGAATCCATTAAAAGAATTAGAGTTGGTTTCTTATTTAATTTGAATCGTGTTTCAACAGGGATTGAACTACAAGTCCAATTTGGTTTCCAGCTTTAGGTCTGGAATCAATTAAAAATATATCTCTATCAGATTGGTTAACAGCGCAGGTAGTTAAGGAATTTGGGTCTCGGTGAAATGCCAATACGAAGAATATACAAAAATTTTACAGATAAGAGTAAGGGATAATAGATCCTGAATTCAAATAATGACCATCAAATTATCTCTGCGTTTTAGTGTGACCCACAGATCTACGCCCAAGAAGATAGCAGTCATAGGTAATGTAATGAAACCGACTTCTTTTAGCGATCTAATGATTACTGCATTTAAATGTAAACCTACAGATTTACAATCCAATAATGCAGAGCAGGTCAGAGTGAAAGAAACGAAATCGGTTTCAATAGCACAAAGACCTACACTGTCCCGGATAGATCTAGCATTCTTCCATTCAATGGATGGCATATGCTAGCCCCAAATTAAACCACGATCTTAGCTACCAACGATTCTTGCATTCAAGGGATGGCATATGCAAGCCCCAAATCGAACCACAATTTTAGGCATAATGATCAACAATTTAATAATGAAAATATAAACCCGATTCAACTTGGCAGACGCTGTAACTTCAACACTATATTGAAATCGATTTATCATTAAGATCGAGCTTAGTCTAAGTTGACTGCAAATTTTAAATCTGGAACTGATATTCCTACAAACGTAAGATGCCAAGGTTTACAATTCGAAAATGAAGATCGAGCTCATGAAGATCAAGCTCTGTCTGAATTAGATTTAATTTTTAGATCTGGATCTGCGTTTCGTCTGGCTTGAATTTAATTTTTTTAGATCTGGATCTGCATTTCCTACCAACGTAAAATGCCAAGGTTTAAAATTCGAAAATGAAGATCGAGCTCATGAAGATCAAGCTCTGTATGAATTGGATTTAATTTTTAGATCTGGATCTGCGTTTCGTCTGACTTGAATTTAATTTTTAGATCTGGATCTGCGTTTCCTACCAACGTAAAATGCCAAGGTTTAAAATTCGAAAATGAAGATCGAGCTCATGAAGATCGAGCTCATGAAGATCAAGCTCTGTCTGAATTGGATTTAATTTTTAGATCTGGATCTGCGTTTCGTCTGACTTGAATTTAATTTTTTAAGATCTGGATCTGCGTTTCCTACCAACGTAAAATGCCAAGGTTTAAAATTCGAAAATGAAGATCGAGCTCATGAAGATCAAGCTCTGTCTGAATTGGATTTAATTTTTAGATCTGGATCTGCGTTTCGTCTGGCTTGAATTTAATTTTTAGATCTGGATCTGCGTTTCCTTCCAAATTTACAGTCGGACAGAACTCTGCCGTTGAAATGCAGGTCGATCCTTCGGTTCACAGTAAAGATAATAGTCAATAGATCTGAACAATAAGACTAATCATAAAAATTAAGACAGAAAAATCCAGCTGAATGTTTAGACTGATCACCGAAATGCAATATCAGACATTTGATATGAATAAGCTTATTACTGAAATTTATAAGACAGAGGAATCGATAGTATCCATACTATTCACAGAAATTCCATGGCAGAGAGCTGATCTGAATAATAATAAAATTTATAAAATCGATCTTGACAATTTTAAACGATCTACTGAAAATAGGTGTCAGAAAAGCGATCGAATTATTTTAAAGTGATCAATGAATTTCAATTAACAGAAATACCAGTTCATATATTTCAGAGATTGCATATCAACACAGAAAATAAATTATTTCTCATAAACTGTTGATCAACACAGAAATAAAATATAAATGATTTAAGTAAATAAAACCTGTGGATTAATGGCTGCTTCGGTTGGATTCCTCGAATGCCACAACCCTCATGGATCGTTCAAAATACAGCTAAAATTTTATTCGAAAGATTTCAACAAATAACTACAAATAAATAAATTGCAAGAGTTACCTCTCCGGTCGCTGAAGTTCTGCAGAAAATGTTGGAGTTGATCCTCGCTGATCTATTCCTTGAATCCTCGATCCTTCACCGATGGACACCTCGGTAAACCACCCAACCACTCTGGAAGTACTCTTCTTCCTTCCAGACCCCCGAGCTAGTCGGGCCGTAGAGTTCACACACGTATTTCAGAAATTCAGCTTGGGCTTCCCTTCCCACCAGGATTTCTAAGCCAAACCCTTAGATAGCAGCAAGTTTTTGAGGCATTCGAAAATTACGACAATCGTCCAAATTATGGGTCCCTTACCCATTCCTTAAGCCTTCCTTATAAAGGGAAATCTCTTGCGAAACATGTCGCTTCATGCATAATTAAATATTTTTAATTATTTAATTAATTAAAACACTCACCCATCCAAGTGTCAGTTTCTCTGGGAAGTGCACCTACATCCCTAAGTTTGCTCTACGTTTGTCCCCCAGATATTTTAATCAACTCCTAGCTTTTAGTTGACTAGGTGTCTAATCTATTTTGCTCCTAAATAATAATTTCTATTATTTTAGATGCTCAACAAAAATAACTATTCATGTGCAAATGTCTAAGCTATTGTTATGCATTTGCTAAGTAATAATCTAGAGTTATTATCCTAAGTTTTTATGCATTTTTAATTTAACAATCAAACTCACTAGGATCACGGTGCCGCGTCGTTGGGCTCCAGGTTCCTTAATTTTTAATTCTCTGACATGGCACCACTTCGTCGGGTCCAATCATCCACGGTTTCCATTCCTTGGCATGGTACCACCTCGTTGGGTCCTTGCGTCCATTCTTTCCGTTCTGGACAGGGTACCTCATCGTTGGGTCCTTCTGCCACCATATTTCCGTTTTGACTTGCGGGAACTGTTGTAGGGATTTTAGGAATCGTTACCATCCATCCTCCGTCTACATGCTATCTAGGGACTAATGGCGCTGAGGAGTGATTCCGTCCTCACTGCGCGCCCCTCAACCCGTACGTGACCAGCTCCGTCGTGGCCCACCTCGTACGCCCTCACGCATTCCTCTTGAGCAAGCGGATCAGTGCTTATCTGCTCATGCGTGGTATTCTCGTCGGGAGTCGACATCGTCGTCGTTCCCCATGTGTGTGATTTACGCATACTCTACGACCCTTCACATTCCTTTGTGTGTCCATTGGTGAACCGTCTCACTTGTTTCTACACACATTTCTCACAACAAATTATTAGTAGCACTGTCCTCAATAATCATCATCTGATCTCTGAATCTAGTATTGTTAAACATTTATGATTCATTCAACTTCTTATTCATCTAATCAAATATACATTTCGTCGACAATTACATAATCACTGTACAGCTAGTCGTTAAGCATTATCCATCAACATAGTTTTCCCTAGTCATAGCTAATCGTTTAACATATGCAATTATTTATTTACCTCAACAGTTCAGATACACATCCTCAAAAATAAGGTCAAAAGGTTATTTAATTAAAGTTTCAATCAGCCGGGTCACTCAGCAGGTGCCCTCAATGTCTACACAAGTCTAGGGGCACTACATCTTCTATGGTTAGAAGTTATGTCAGTTGTCTTTTCACCATTCTCTAATATCCATTAGAGTCTACCACATTTCTATTATGCAATTTTTACACTACTAAGAGTTCTTCCTCTTGTTGTTCATTACCGTTACCATTACCAGACTGTGCATTAACCAGAAATTCGGAAGTGTTAAGGAAGATAGCAGATTTGAGAGAAAAGAGATAGTTGTAGGTGAGCATAGAGGTTGGGCATGATAGGAACCTTTACCCATTGAGTTTCTCTCCTTCTACATGCTTGAGAATCCATGAATTAATGCTACATGAGGTTTTCCAATAACATATAGCAGATTGGACTCTTACTGCATACACTGGTAAACATCGCAAGGGTTGGATTTCTTGAGGGAGTTGTGGATTAGTAAAGGGATATGAATTCCTTGTGTTGTATGGGGTAATTGAAAGGAGTGCCATGGATGTGATGGTTGAGTGAGATTCCTGTAGAGCTCTGGATGAACATTTGGCTAATCATTGAGAGCATAATGGGTTGTGGGTTGAGAGAGAGAATATTGTAGGTGTTTCTTTTGCCCTGGTGGCCCATAGCCTAGCTTGGGGGTGGCCTCTTAGCAGGAAGATTATAAACTAGATAGAGTTCCCATGGTTGGGTAGAAAATCACGCTTTCACAGCCAATTTCTTGGATCTTATTTGTTTAAAGATAAACATTCTCCTTGTATTTGGATGTGCAATGATTATATTTTATGCCTATGATAACTATGTTTGTATATGCATGATGTGTGTGTGGATAGAGTTATTTATGTTGTGTTTTCCATTTATGTATCTCCATACACAGTTTATTGTTTATGAAATTAGAATATGCCCACAGGGTGAAGTTACACGAATGAAATTCTTAAATATCCCCCTCTATTGGTATAATTGATGGATGGGGATGTGAAAGAGTGGTATAATAGCTCTAGGTTGCAACATCGGGATGTATGGGCCGAAAATCCACACTTACAGGCATAAATTAGGAATGCTTATATGAAAATCGAGTTATGTTAAGTGATAGATTAGTTCCAGAAGTAATTTTGAAATAATATCCTTGTTTCCAAATTGAAATTTCACACAATTACGAAATTGTTGAAATTTTTTATGTGGACCCCACAAGTGCCATGTGGACGAAGATGTGGAGGTGCCACGTGGATCCCAAATAATGTAGATTTTCCACATGGATGAGGGGATGTGATGTGGACCATCCACATTAGTCATGTGCACAGATGACTGCATGTGAGTAAAGGTATAATCCTATGGTAGAAGGAGATTAGACCATTGGATGGTAATGAAGATCAATGACACATGCATTAGGGGAATTTTGAGGTCTAAAATGGGCCTCTTAAGAGATATAATAAAATATTGTGAGTTTGTCATTTTGTGGGGAAGGTATATTTACAACTCGGAAGATATATTTACAACTCACCTTTTGCACTACAATTCATATAACTATGGTTAAGTTAAAGTGAAAAGATACGTACAAATAAAATAATAAAAAATCATATTTGATATGAGTAGAAACATAAGTACTTTGGAATAAATAAATATACTGTGGCTATAAAATAAAATAAAACATTTTAGTTTTGAATTGTAAACCCAAATTAAATTTTTTAAATAAATTCTAAATTATATTAATAGAAAATAATTAATTATTTTAAAATATATTTACCCATTCAATATAAAATTTTAATATATATTCATTAATTAAATTTGGCATGGCACATAATATAATATATATTATATAATATTATATTAAATATAATATATTTATAATACCACTTTGTAATCACTCACATGTATATTATATTTAAGGTATAGATGTTATACCACTTAGCTTCTCATTATATTTAAAATTTAGGGGTTCGTAGTATGGATGTGGCCATACATTAATTTAAATTTTAAGTATAATATAATTTATTTCATTATATCCCAAAGTACATGAGTCATGATTTCATTTTTTATTTGATGTTTGACTTTTGAATAGTAATATATTTTTATATTAAAAAATAAATATATTTTAGAGTGAAAGTATTTTAATAGTACTATGTACATATTTATTATATTTAAAAGTAATTTGTAAGTATTTTTTCAATTATTAGTGTAGTTAATTATGGAGTTTTATCTACCTATTAGAATTTAATAAGTAAATAAATTTAACTCAAGCAATGCCATCTCAATCATAAGAGATCATGTCATTCTTTAGAATTTGATTAATTCTTGTAAAGTTGATTTTGATAGCACATTTTTGTTTTGTTTTGAGGTCCACTTTTAACTTCAAAATTTCATTAATGATGATTTTGACTCGTCAACTTACACGCGAGTTAACCTTATTGATATGTGCTAGAAATGTAAAACCATCGAAGTGACATGTCGTCTTCTCGTTCATTTCGGCACATCAAGGAAATTTCGGGAAGCCACATTTTCCAAGAATCGAAACCACTTATGTTCGATAAGTGGTAATGTGACATAGGGTGACATCATAAATAATGTGACCATAGATCAATCTCATAAGATCGTGCAATCTAAATAAAGGCAGTGGTTTCATGTTTGGTCTCTAGGTACCAAAAATGGGAAAATGTCATGGATCTTACATGCTAGATTGTGTAAAATCAAATGATTTACAAAAAAAATAAGGGGGATGCCCTTGACTTGCCTTGCACGAAAAAAATTCGCAAGTGGGAAAGCCCCTTTGTCCCTCGTCGTCCCCCCGAGACATCGAGGAATTCAATAAATTTCTTCTGGTGATAACATGACTAATGAGAATGAACATGTTGCACTGTGATATCATATCGGGAATAAATGTGTTACAAAAACTGCTAAAATTTTCAAGTATGTAGATCAAAATGAAAACGTTAAAAGTATCAAGTTCTAGAAAATTATATAAATTGATTGGAGCATCAAATCAAAGATATGAAAGCTGATGAGTAATCCTTGTCATGAGTATTATTGATTCCCGACATAATTGTTTTTTGGTTTTGCCTAGATTTTCTTCTATAGATGTCTAAATTGGTCTTTGAAGTTAAATGTACCTATAGGAAAAGTGTAGAATTGGGAAAATGTGGTGATTTTGGAAGGTTGTAACATTTTTCCCAGGAATTAGAAATGGGCATACTTATAGTCATTGGAAATATTATCTATAGGGGAACAAATGTGCACCATTATATTCTGAAGGAGTGATTCAAATGTTTCTAAAATTTGTTCAGAAAAGTGTCTGTCACCATAATTTGATAAAAAAATGTCAATATGGGTAGTTCCCAGAATGCATGCAAAATTAATTTTATGATTTTCTAATAATGTAATGAAGCTACCAAGTGTGTTTACGTGAACACTTTTGCAGATTCAACATCATATCATGGACAATTAAGGGTTAGCATTCAATATATTGCAAATTAGAAATCCTTGGTCTTGGTTGAGCCAAGAAAATCATCATGATGGATGATGCACATGATCCTTATGCAGTTGAAACAAACGACATGGGAAAATTATACATGTTGTGAATGTAGAGACAAAATCTAATGGCTGAACAAATCAAGTAACACCCCCAATCATTGCAGAAACCGTGAGAATCCTAAGAGTGGATCTGCAAAGTTGCATAGCAGATAATGAAAGGCTTATTAGAGCACATGAAGAACATAACCAATTGAATGCAGCTATGCTCCAAAGCTCAAAAGACATTTAGATGAAGATTCACCACGGGAAGCACTCAAGAAATGAGGAAAATAGTGAGAATAGCTCAAGGAGGCATTCTCACAAGAGGTCCCATATCTCAAGGAGGACTTTTAGAGATAGGACATATACTCTAGAATTCTCTTCTAGTGAATCATTTGCTTCTAAAGACTCCATTGACGGTTTAGGCTCTTCATCTCATAGGAATAAGAGGAAGATGTCTTTTAAGAATAACTTAGATGAGGAATTTCAGAAGGCCAAACCTCCTACTTTTAATGGTGAAGTAAAATTTGGTCGAGAAATTGAGGCTTGGCTTCTTGGGATGATGAAGTATTTCCAAGTCCAAATCTACTCCAGGAACATGAAGGAAATGGTGGCCATATTTAATTTGAATGGAAGAGAATCTATATGGTGGGATCGCCTTAGGCGAGTGAAGAAGATCAATGAAATGAAGATTATGTGGAAGCAATTCAAGAAGTACTTCAAAACACATTATACAAACTGAAGGGAACTCTAAATAGTTCTCATTTTTTATAGGTTGCATTTCGTGGCTATTTTTACCCCCGAATTGAAAAATGGTGCTACTAGTAGCATACCATTTTTTTTCGGGGATAAAATTACAAACTTTTGGAAACCCATCGACTGACTTTGTTTAATCACATAAAAAAACACCATTTTAAAAAAAATAAACAAAATAAACAATTTTTGTCTCGAAATTATTTATTAATATTTGAAAAAATATTACAATGTTAAAAAATTAAAAAAAAAATCAAATACAAAATTAATAAATTAAAAAACTTAAAAAACACAATAATTAAAATGAATATATATATATCTATATATATATAATCTAAACATATTAATTTTTTTTTATATATTATAAAATAATATATATTTTTTAATTAAAATTAATTTTTTATTAAAAATTTTGAATTTTTTATTAAAAAAGAAAATTTGTATTTAAAAAATGAATTTTTTTATTAAAAAAACTAAAATTTTATTAAAAAAAAATCATATTAAAAATTTAAAAATAATTAAAAAATCAAACTAAAAATTAGAAAACTTTAAAAATGTTAACATTAAAAAAGTATTAAAAAAATAAAAAATGATAAAAAATAAAAATAAAAACCCTAACTACTCCCCACCTGCTTCCTCACCACCTCCCCCTCCCCTGCCCTACCCTTGCGAGTGCTTATCTGGCTCGATGGGTGTTGCGGGGGGCTCCCCATGGTTCCCGTCGAGCCCCATGTGATGCCTATCAAGCCACAACTCGATGCTCGACATCAATAGGTGACTAGATGGGCACTATCCCAAGGGGGAGGGAGAGGAGAGGGGTGGGTTCATAGTAGTTAGGGTTTTTATTTTTTATTTTTTTGAAGGGGAGGGGGGAAGGTGGGCGGGTTGATAGTAATTAGGGTTTTTATTTTTTTAATATATATATATCCCAAGGGGGAGGGAGGGGAGAGGGGTGGGTTCATAGTAGTTAGGGTTTTTATTTTTTATTTTTTTGAAGGGGAGGGGGGAAGGTGGGCAAGTTGATAGTAATTAGGGTTTTTATTTTTTTAATATATATATATATATATATATATATATATATATATATAATAGCTTTGTTTTAATTTTTATTTTTTTTAATTTTAATTTTAATGTTTTTTTAAAGATGTTGCTATGTTTTTATTTTTTTTATTTTTCTTTTTATTTTTTTTTTCTAATAAAAAATTCAAGTTTTATTATTATTTTTTTTAAATAAAAAATTTCATTCTTTAATAAAAAATCATTTATATAAATGTTTTTAAAAAAAATTTAAAATTTAAAAAAAGGGGAGGGGCAAGTGATGGCCACGAAGAGGGGAGGCCCTATTTTTCAAGGCCATGGTTTCAAAAATACTGCAATGTTAGCACTACTTTTCGATTTAGATGTTGATTTTAAGATTTTTCTACCAATAATACTGATTGTTAAGTCCAAGCTTTCAAAAAATTTATGATTTTAGCCTTTGAAAAAACCAATGTGCGGTTAGTAGCATTATTTTTCTATTCAAGGGTTGATTTGAAGGCTATTATTAGCAACAATATGGGTTTTTAAGCCACTGGTTGTATTTTTAACCTTGAAACAAAAAAGAGTGCTACTGATAGCATCATTTTTCAATTTGAAGGTTGATTTTGGTTTTTTTTGACACAAAAAATGGAATTTTAGGGCTAGAGTTTTCGTTAGGTTGTATAATGTGTTTCAAGCAAAGGTACCTCTCTAATAGGTTCTATCATGACAAAATCAAAGAGTTCAATGAGTTGAAATTGAGACAAATGGCCATGGAGGAATATGCTGATAAATTCTTGGAGTTGTTGAGATATGTCATGTATATCATAGATGATAAGGTCTAAATTCATTATTTCCTAAGTAGGTTATCTCATTCCTATAAGGATAGAATTGAGTTTGATAAACCTCAAACTCTAGAAGAGACCATAAGTAAGGCCAAGTATTGTTACGATCAAAACAAAAGCAGAGTGGATTTTCACAAGGCATGGAAATACAAGAGAAATGAGAAGTTTGACCAAAGAAAGAGGGGATTCAAGCCTCATTTCAAAAATCAACAAAGCAAGCCACCATAGGGTGTAACTAATCTAGTTAAGATGATGGGAGATGTTAGCACTCAAATTTACTACCTATAATTTCCACATTTACCTAAGCTAAAAGCCTTTTTATGTGTGGTATTCTCAAAACCTTGTTCTTGTTGACCCTTGTTATAGGCTAACTCTCAACCTTTGATTATCTGATTTGCTTGTTATTTGCTAATGCTTTCTTGAGTTTGGCTGTTTTGACAAGTTGATTGATTGCATGATTTATGGAAATTTCACAGGATGTAGAGATGTTTTGCTATGCTTTGATCATGTGCAGGAGGTGGTTCTAAAAATCATCTTTGTTCTTACAATGTTCAAGAGTTTCACCATTTTGTAACGAAATATTGAAGTTCTATGTGTATCGACGCTATAAAATGATTTTTCATTCTTCAACGAATATTCAATTTGGCTTATATATAGGTACTGTAGAATGAGTCCTTATTCTTCAGTACACTATAAAATGAGTTGCAATTCTGTAGCAAAAGGTTATTCTTGTAATAATTCAGCACTGAAGAATCACATTGAATTCTAGAGCAAAAGTGCAGTTCTGTCAATATCAAGTTACTGCAGAATCGTGTTAATTTTGCAAGACATGTGTTATAATAAAATTTTCCACTGCCTTATGTTTCAAATATCCTTCAAGGGGAATATTAAAGAGGGTTTGGCGTTCATTGCACTCAGGTCTTTCCATGAGTAGCTTATAAGTAAAAGGCACGTTGACTGTTCCCGTAATTTTCTGAGTTGCATATTTTGGGCTCCATTTTTGGCCGAACCGTAAGGAATCTGCCAAAACGGTTAAAAACCCATTTCGGGAATGGGGTGATTTAGCATACCAATTGACAGTTTCCAAATTGCTCAATGGTTTGGGAGAATACCTGTCTTATCAAAATAGAATTTTCCAGAATATTGTTGCAGCCAGTTTGTAAATGCCTAATCAACTGCCACTTGATTCATTCGACTTGGAGTTCAAATCCTAATTTTGTGGATCTGTATTATTAAGATCAGATCCATTTGACTAGGATCTAAGTTTAATTTTTTTGCTTGAATTAATGATTGCAATTTTTATTTAAAGGGATATTATGAATGGAAATGGGGTTCTTCCTCCAAGTAGGAAGTAGAGGTTTGAAAAGGGAGATTGTCAGGCACTGATATTGATGTATATTTGGCTCCACTTCTAATACAAATGGTGACATTTCATTCTTTGTGATCATATACTTATTTTATAGGCTGTGATTTTCATATCTTTTGATTTCTTTCTCTTGTTTGAAAACATAAAAGCTTTTGCAATGCAAATAGTAATCTTTTGGTTCAAATCAAAGAACAATCATGGATTTCTGTTAATTTCCTAAAATTAAAAGTTGTTTTTAATCATATACCTATCATATTTATGAATGATATAATGAACTTGAGTTTGATATGTGAATATATAGATGCCATTCATGTATGTTCATACATATTTATTCTTGTTTGTATCTGAAAATATGATATGTTGTCTGAGTTTTATGCCTATGAGTTTATTCAAAATTTTACCCTGAGTATTAGATATTTGTAAAACCTTAAACATAACTTGATATTCCCATGACCTCCCTAATTGACCTGTTGAAACCAAAACAACTTTTCTTCAACTATTCCAAATCTTTAAGATGTGTTAAACTTTCCATTCAAATTTAGCGCTAACATCTTTTGGCGTCGTTTCCGGGGACAAAATTGAAGATTTTCCGTGGGAGAACAACAACGATGAACTCTACCTCTTGAGGTGAACAAGAGTTAGACACATTTGTGACTGTAATCCTTCACCTAGAATATCCATGGTCGAAGAATCTAGTGGTGATTCCACTGATCCAGAATGACAAGGGCAATAGATGTTATCTTAGCTCAGAGGTTTGCACCTTCTGATTTCTTAGCTGTTCCTGGTTATCCAAATCCAGTTCCTCCTATAAATGAATGGCAAGGTTGGCTTCCCAAGTTCAAAGAAGGTAAAGAGGATAATCCTTTAGAGTATTTGTTTGAATTTCATGAACATATGCATATGATGAACATTCAACATGAGGATGTGTGGATGAAGTTTTTTATGTTTTCACTGGAGGGAGATGCTCGTGAGTGGTATCAGATATTTATCTCCTTCTAGCATTTCTTCTATGGAATAATTTCATAAAACATTCCATAAGTATTGTAAGAGGTATTTTCTTGAGGAACTTCTTTTTGAATGTTGTTGCACTAGAAATTTAATTCATATATTCAGCATACAGTCACTTGTTCTTCTAACATCGAGGAGGAAAATAAATTTATTAATTAAGAAATTCCCCAAGTTAGTGATGTTGATATATGTGACAGTGATTCAGATACCTCTAATAGCTTGAATGTTGAAGATGATTCAAGTTTTTCACATGATGAAAATTATGTTGATCTAAATATTTCTGAAAGTCAATTGTTTATTAAAAACCACATACCATCAACTTTTGAAGTAGACATAGAATTATTACACTACTACCTCATATTCTTTAAAATAATTTTTATCTCAAGATGAGTATTATCAGGAAAAAGGCGAATTAGTTGTTCCAAATCATAATGAAATGCATGTCAATTGTTTATTAAAAAACACATACCATCAGCTTTTGAAGAAAGAAGTAGACATAGAATATGCTTACACTACTAGCCCATAGTATTGATCCATAGTATTGGATGCATATGATTTGTAAGTCGTCCCATAGTATTATATGTCCCATGGTATTGATCCATAGTATTGGTGCCTAGACTTAGTATATAAGTTTGTGTTGAGGCCAATGAAGGCACCATGAAGTTATTTGTATTGAGCTTGCTCAAAGGAGGTTTCCCCCTTGAAGTGGCCCGCGATCAATAAATCTATTATGAGTTATGTTATTTATGCTATCTTGTGCATTTTCATTAATTAATTGTTGCAGGTTCCTCACACTTAGATTCTTTAAAAGAATTTTTAACTCAAGATGAGTATTATCAGGAAAAAATGAATTAGTTGTTCCAAATCATAATGAAATGCATGCCAATAAAGAATTATTTCAAGGAAATCAAGAGTCTATTTTTTATGATTGTCATTCTTTGCAAGATATAAAAGTTTTTTATCATCCTATCTATGATGAATATAATGATCTTGATATCAAAGATGATGACAAATTATATGGACTACTAGAAGTATTTTCTTTTACCAAAGATTCTTATCAGCGATCTCAAGAAAATAGTCAGCTCATTGTTAATGATATTCAACCCAGATATGATGAGTATAAAAATGATTTAAAGGAGAAGATTTCTATTCCAACTTGCAAAGAATTTTGCAGTAGTCAACTTGTTTATGACATCTATGCATCTGATTCATTAGAAGGAAGCAAGGGAGATGCTGATGAGGTATCAGAGCAATTCACAACGTTTTCTTCCCTGTCAACTATTGAACAACAGATTCAAGAAATCAATGAATTCACTTTTGGAATTCTTGAAATAGAATTTGAAGAGACAGTCCAACATAATGAAGGTTTTATTAAGCATTATGTGTCTCCTCTTAGTACTGATGAAAATGGAATTCTTGAAATAGAATTTGAAGAGACGGTCCAACATAATGAAGGTTTTATTAAGCATGATGTGTCTCCTCTTAGTACTGATGAAAATTTGTTGCAGCGTCCTGATTCTATAATAATCTTGTTGTTTTGGATGCTACTAAAAAATTTCCCACCCAAGAAATTAATGAACAGTTTCAAGAATTTATTGCTGCCCCTAATTGTAACCAAACATATGGTGTTCATGTGTTTCAAGTGGATTATGGTTTCATAAACAGAGTAGGAATCATAGAGGAGCATATTGTTCTTGTAAATCAACGAGATAAGTTTTGTCATTATTTTCAAGATCCAATAGCTGTTTACATGGAGTCAAAATTTTCAGAAGTTTCCATTGTTGTAGCATTTGGAATGCAAACAAATTGTAGCAGTAAGTATAAGCTACTCATTAAATTTTTGCTACAAATGTTTTAGTTTCTTTGCACTCTTTCATTTAGCTGCAAACATGAATATTATGTTGTTATTCCAATGATTTCTTGGTTGCTATGGAAATTTGTTTTTACTCGATCAAGTGGTTTCAGTCAGTTAGAATAGGAACATTGTACATAAATAAGCCCGTCTTCCAAGCATTCAGTTTTCAACATATTTTGGTGTGCTATAGGCTAGTGCAGCCAATAATGAATCCATATCCCAATGGAAACAGAGCACTGGTGCAAGATGTTTTCAGTTGGTATTGTGAAAATTTTCAATTTGCGGCATGGATATTTTCAGTTTGCAAAATGGTTTTAGTTTCCAGTTTGTATTTAGAGTACATTGCTTTGCAGTGGATGCATTGTTTTAAAAGCAGGGTAACAAATTGTAGATTTCAAGATGAAGGCACAGGTCTGCAGGTTCTTAGCACCTCACAGGGAAGTGCTATCGCCATATGGAGCCAGTGTTATCACTCAAATTTACAACCTAGAATTTCCACATTTACCTTGTGGTAAAATCCTAAAATCCTTTTTAGGGTGGTATTCTCAAAACCTTGTTCCTATTGAGAGTCTTGTTATAGGCTAACTCTCGACCTTTGATTATCTGATTTGCTTGTTGATTTGCTAATGCTTGCTTGAGTTTGATTGTTTTGACAAGTTGATTGATTGCATGATTTATGGAAATTTCACTGTCTATTGAGATGTTTTTCTATGCTTTGATCATGTGCATGAGGTGGTTCTCAATATCATATTTTTTCTTAAAATGTTCAAGAGTTTCACCATTTTGTAGTGAAATCTTAAAGTTCTATTTGTATCGATGGTACATAATGAATTTTCATTCTTCGGCAAAAATTCAATCTGGCTTATATATAGGTGCTGCAGAATGAGTCCTTATTCTTCAGTATGCTACATAATGAGATACAATCCTATAGAAAAAGGTTATTTTGGTAATAATCCAGTGCTGAAGAATCACATTGAATTCTACAGCAAAAGTGCACTTCTGTCAATATCAAGTTGCTGCAAAATCGTGTTAATTTTGCAAGACACGTGTTATAATAAAATTTTCCACCTCCTTATGTTTAAAAGATCCTTCAAGTGGAATATTAAATATGGTTTGGAATTCATTGCACTCAGGTCCTTCCATGAGCAACTTATAAGTAAAAGACACATTGACTGTTCCTGTCATCTTTTTGAGTAGCAGATTTCAGGCTCCATTTCCAGCCAAACCGTAAGGAATCTGTCAAAATGGTTAAAAACCCACTTCGGGAATGGGTCGATTTAGCATAATGGGAGGTGGTTTCCATAATTTTTCAATGGTTTGGGCGGAAGACGTTTCTGGTCAAAACATAATTTTCCAGAATATTGTTGTGGCCAGTTTGCAAATGCCCAATCAACTGCCACTTCATTCATTCAACTTGGAGTTCAAATCCTAATTTTGTGGATCTAGATTATTAAGATAAGATCCATTTAATTAGGATCTAAGTTTAATTTTGTTGCTTGAATTAATGATTGCAATTTTTATTTAAAGGGATATTATGAATGGAAATGCGGTTCTTCCTCCAAGCAAGAAGCAGAGGTTCACAAAGGGAGATTATCAAGCACTGATATTGATGTATAGTTTTTCTCCACTTCTAATACAAACAATGATATTCCATGATTTGTGATCATATACTTATTTTACAGGCTGTTATTTTCATATATTTTGCTTTATTTCTCTTGTTTGAAAACAAAAATGTTTTGCAATGCAAATAGTAATCTTTTGGTTCAGATCAAAGAACGGTCTTGGTTTCCTATGAATTCCCTGAAATTAAAAGCTGTTTTTAAACATATACCTATCAGATTTATGAATGATATAATAAACTTGAGTTTGCTTTGTGAATATATAGCTTCCATTCATGTATGTTCATACATCTTTATTCGTGTCTGTATCTAAAAATATGATCCGTTGTTTGATTTTTATGCCTATGAGTTTATTGAAATTTCACCCTAAGTATTAGATATTTGTAAAACCTTAAGCATAACTTGATCTTCCTACAACCTCCCAAATTGACCTGTTGAAACCAAAACAACTTTTCCTCAACTATTCTAAATCTTTAATATGTACTAAACTTACCCTTCAAAAAGTCAAAGGGCAACTTTTAGTGCTAGCAGGAGACAAGCCAAGAGAGCCACTTAAATGTTGGGGATGTGGAGAGGACTACATGCTTAGAAATCGTCCACATTGAAATGGGAGTGCAAAGCATGTTCACAACATCCAAGAGGTTGAAATTGTGGGTCAGGTGGCAAGGACCATCCCTAGAATCTATACTGCATTAGAGGACTTCCAAGCAAACCATCAAACAATTGTGGTTGAAGTTGAAGGTAAGATTGCTAAGTAATCTAGTTCTATTTTGATTGATCTTGGATCTTCTCACAGTTATATCACTCCTAAAATTGTTGAGATTTGTTTCTTTAAGAAAACAAAGCATAGTAAATCATCGTTGGTCCAACTAGCCATGGGAACCAAGAGAAACGTTAGTAAAATGGTGGAGAAATGTCCATTAAAAATGGATGGACCCTTCATAGGAGCAAATATAAATATCTCACCCCTTGGTTCTTATGATGTTTTCATTGGAATGGATTGGCTGGAACCACACAAAGTTAAACTTGATTGCTACAACAAGACCTTTGAATGCATTGATGAATAAGGAAACCCAAGGATAGTAAATGGAATTCCAAAGGTTGTTTCTATTAAGTGATTTCAACCACACAATTGAAGAAGTTCTTTAGAAAGGCTTGTCAATTGTATGCAGCCCATGTATTGGATAAAACATAAAATGAATTCCAAAGTTGGAGGACTTTCATGTGTTGGAAGCATTCAAGGATGTGTTTCCCAATGAAGTGCCAGGACTTCCTCCAAAGAGGGACATTGATTTCACAATTGATATTGTGCCAGGATTTGAACTAGTGTCTAAGATACTTACAGAATGAGTACACCATAATTCCTATGAAATCGCAAGAATTGTTCGAAAATAAGTACATTCGGCCAAGTGTGTCTCCATGGGGATCACCCATGCTATTTGTGAAAAATAAAGATGGAACACTCAGGTTATGTATTAATTACAAACAACTAAAAAGAGTTACAATAAAGAATAAGTATCCATTACATTGAATTGATGATTTTTTTGATCAAATGAAAGGAGCACACGTATTTTCAAAGATTGAATTGAGGTATGGTTATCATCAGGTGAGAATTAAGAAAAACAAATATCCACAAGATAACCTTTAGAACAAGGTATGGACACTATGATTTTGTGTTAGTGCTATTTGGTCGCACTAATGCATTGGCTACATTCATGTGTCTCATGAATATTATTTTCAACAGGTATTTGGACAAGTTTATTCTTGTTTTTCTAGATGAAATTTTTATTTACTCAAAGAATGAAGAGGAGCATGAAGAACACTTGAGAATGGGATTGCAATTGCTAAGGGAGCATAAATTGTATGCAAATCTAAGCAAATGTGATTTCTATAAAAAACAAATTCATTCTTTGGATCACATTATTTCAAAGGAAGGCATATCAATGGATCTAGAAAAGATTGATTCTATTATGAATTGTCCAACTTAAATGATCCAGATTTATGTGAGAACAAAATGAAAGAGCATATATATTCACATACACAGATATATGGCAAGAAACACATCAATGTAGTAAACTCAGATTCTATTAAATGAATGAAATAGAACAAACTGTAAAATAAAAGAAGCTAGAATGGTGGTAGCTATATCTCTAAGAAGAGATGTGGCAGCTACACTCATTTGTGACAAGATGAATACAAGAAGAGGATGAAAGAGACTATTTATTATAATAAGCATGAGGGAAAGAACCCTAAAAATCCAAAATCCTAACCCTAGAAGATGAACCGTCATAAAGTTTGCCGCCCAAGGTGGTTAGCTGAACAGTCAACTTCCCAAGGTCATAACGTTTGCATACGATCTCCGTTTGGGGTGCTCGATATCCTATTGGAAAGTTCTATCCGATCTATACAAATTTCAACTAGGGACCAATGAATGTTGTTTAAGACCATTTCCCTCCCTTGAATCTCTAGAAAACGTCGTTTAGGGCCTCAAAACGGCCCCAAAAGTTTGGGACCCAAAAAACTATATAAAAATTACAAGGAAACTACCAAAATAGAAAATTGTTTTGGGCTAGTGGAATAGGTGGGTGGCCACCTATATCCATCTGGATCAGTCCTCCCCCTTAGGAATAAATGGTCTCCATTGCATTGAGTTCCCCCATTAGGTGGGGAAACTTCTGTTGAACTTGACTATTGGTGAGCCACTTGCCTTGGTGAAGTAGTTGCCCTGCTTTAACAACCCGATATCTCTGGATATTTTGATGGCAGGTTCCCTTAACCTGTGTGACGTCCACGATCTGATCAATGGTTTCCTGTTCCATGCAGTCAATATTAAGATTTGTAGGTGTCAATTGCTCTGCCACCTATGAAGTGTCCAACAATGGTGGAAAATATGGGTGAAGGAGATCCACATTGAATACTAGGTGTAGGCCAAGGAATGTAGGAATGCTTAGCTGAAGGAATTGTAAAAAACTGCCTTGGTGATGGTGTACAACCCATATTGAAGTGGACGAAGCTTGCGATGGGGTCCTGTGAGCCTCTCTTTCTACAAATGCAACCAAACCTTATCACCCACCTGGAACTTGTGTGGAACTCAATGTTGGTCATGTCGCTGCTTGTACTTAGTGTTGTTCTTTTTCAAAATTTCATGGACCTATTGGCGGATGTGCTGGATTCGTTCAACAAATCTGGTGGACTTATCAGCCCCAGTCTAAACATGGGAATATTCCTCACGTGTGGATGCAATGGGAAGAGCTACATCAATTGGTGCCAGTGGTTGGAACCTCATACACACTTGAAAAGGGATGTGGCCGGTAGAGGTATGAAGGGATTTTTTTATATCTATGTTGAACATAAGGAAGGATCTCATACCATGTGCAAGGATGTTTAGAATTGTACATTCTCAGAATATGCACAATCATCTTGTTTACTACCTTTGTTTGTCCATTAGTTTGGGGGTGGAAGGCAGTCGATTTGGTGAGCTTGGTATCCATCAATGACCATAGGCTGGACCAGAAAGTGCTAGGAACCTGTTGTCCTGATTTGAAATAATAGTCTATGGCATCCCAAAATGAACCCAAACATGCTCAAAGAAGATCTTAGCAGTGGCTTCAACATAGATGTTCTTCTTGCAAGCTATTAGAAGGGCCATCTTAGAGAAACCATCCATGACCACAAACACACAGTCATTTCCATGCTTGGTTGAAGGTAGTCCAGACATGTAATCCATGGAGATGGATTCCCATGGCCCATTAGGAGTGGGAAGAGGGGTGTACAACCCATGCTTTTCTATGGTAGGTTTCGCGATGGCACAGGCAGTGCAGGATCTTATGTATCAACCGATGTCTTGTTGGAGCTTAGGCCAATAAAATACTTCTGCAATATGGACACTGTCTTTTCGGTGTTGAAGTGACCTGCCACCTGACTGTAATGATATTCCCAAATCATATTCTCATGCTCGCTTGAAGGAATGCATAGATGGCCCAGGTGGAATAGTAAGCCTTACTAAAGATGAAAGTCTACTACGGATGTGCCTACACATAGGGCTTGATAGATGGGAGAAAACTCAGGATCACTACTATATAGTTGAAGCCACCCAGAGGTCTCATGGACACAAGAGTGGAGCACTGTGGTAATTGCTGTGTAATATCCTGGATCAGATTTGATGGATATTATCTTAAAATTTTTAATGCTTATAGAAGAATTTTTGCAAACAGAAACTAGTAAAGAAACTAGTTAGGGAATAACTGAACAGTGGCTCAATTTGATGAATTAGGGATTAGGAATTAGATGAATTAAGGTTCTTCCAAATGTATGGGGATGTGTGCAGTAGATAATAGGGAAGAAACAAGGCCAATTACTAATTCCTATGCACAAATGATTGGATCCATTTACTTTTCAACAATCAGATAAAATATGATGTCTACTTCGATGCTTTATGGGCCTTCCAATGCATGCATACTAGATTGGGAGTTTATAGTGAATCGAAATAGGGGTTATATCATAAATCAAACTCAATAAAATATGTTGGAACATATTTTCTGAGGATTTGGGAGGATATAGATGGATTTGGAAGAAAAATTGATCAAGTGTGCTAGGTAGGATTGCTCACCTAGTAGATTTCCAGACTCTTTCAAACCGACTCAGGAATGTCCAAATTAACTAAAAAAAGGTCTAGAGTGATTAAATATTGTCTCAGGAACCTAACACATTCATCATATCATAAAATAGATGCATACATATCTTTTACTGGCCAAAATGGAAAAAACTAGTCATTAATTTGTGCACAAAGAGCTAGTCTTCCATTTTATTATTCCAAATTGCCCTAGAGGATTACAAATATCAGATCTAGAGTTATAGAAGGTACTGATATAACATATGGAACAAGATCAGGTTGAAAACATAGGTCTTTATCAGAGTATAAAGGTATTTTAATATTCGGATCTTTAGATGACCTCCAAAACTAGTAAATCTTACAATAGGGAGAAAATGAACATGAGAAGAGAAGGGGGAGATAATTTTCTGTGCTGGATCTGATAAATGGATGATGTCAGTGCTTCTGGATGTAGATGAAGGGTGCAATAAACATTATGGTTTGCACTATTCTCCTCCTCTTAAATGGGGCTCCTCCCTCTAAGAAATATCCCAATACTCCCTCCAATGACACATTGACTAATGATAACTCTATGGAAGCTTGAGATTCTTCAATGCTAAAATGATATGGATATGTAGATCAGCTATTGACTGCATAAAGGAAAGAGGTTGGTGGTTCGATTCCTCTATTCCCTATATACAAAAATCAATGGCTAATTAAATGACTAGTTAACAACAATCAATGACTAAATAAGTAGCCAGTTAACAATGATCAATGACTACAAAAATGACCAGTTAATGACTAGTTAACCACAATCAATTACTAAATAAATGACCAATTAATAACAATAAATGACTACTACAAATGATAAATTTGTGACTAAAAAAATAACTAAAATTCACATATAAATGACTATTAGTAGTTAATTTCCACTATCTTATAGCTCGACTAACTTAGTCGTATTTATTTTAATCATTAATAGTTTCCTTAGTTAGTAGTATATTTGGTCATTGATTTAGTCATTAATTGTGGCAACTAATGACTAAATCAATGACCAAATATATGACTTAATAAGGCAACTATTAACGACTAAAATAAATACGACTAAGTTAGACAAGCTAAAAGATAGTGGAAATTAGCTACTATTAGTCGTCGACTAAAAAATAGTCGTTTATATGTGAATTTTAGTTATTTTTTTAGTCACTAATTTCTCATTTTGTACTAGTGAATATTATAGCCCACGTCCCAGGGAGCACTATCAAGGATATCCTGTTTCAGCCAGACAGAGTTAGTATCAAACGTGCTATAGGCACTTCACCATTCCAACTGGTTTATGGAAAGGAAGCAGTCCTCCCCATTCAATTGGGTCTCCCAATGATGAACCTATTACAACCAGAGCATGAAGAACCAAATGAAATGGAGAGAAGGATTCATCAACTAATAGAAATTCAACAGGTTAGGGAGCAGCTGGACGAAACCTCCAAGATCCACCAAGAAAAGGTTAAGGCAACATTTGACCAAAGGGCCATCACGCGAGATTTTCAACATGGGGACCTTATTCTGAAATGGTATGCTAGAAGAGAAGAGAGAGATAAACATGGAAAATTTGAAAACTTACGGCTGGGCCCATTCAAGGTCATTCCAGTCCACGACAACAACACATATGAATTGGCTCAACTTAATGATGAAATTGTTAGAAATCCTGTAAATGGGAGATTCCTAAAACTATTTTTTCAATATTGATCTCTGTCTTGCTCTACCAAATGAAATTTTATATCATATATGTAACATATGTTTTTCCCTTTTTCCTTCTGCAAAAATGTATGCTCACATGTTACTTTTTATCTCTCACGTTTCTATGCTACTTGATTTTAAGAAATAAAAGACAGATATGACGGGCCACAACCCAATGGACTTAAAGGCACTAGTCTATTGTTCTCAGCCTCTTCCGAAGAAAAAGGTTGTCCCCGCTGAAGCCAATGTTAGGACTAAAACTCGCAGTCTGATTGGTCAAAGGAAGCCCTACTATACGCTAAGCTGATAAAGACCTCTAAGCGAAAATGTAGAGCGGAAACGACACGGAAAGAAAGAAATACAACTCACCTCGTGAATGACATCGACTGTGGAAGAGATAGGGGCAGCTGAAATAAAGATGGCCAATTGATTTCAGATCAAAGACCGATATATCATTCAGGGAACCAAAGCGCTCAATGTTTATCAAGCTCAGAAGGCCCCTAAATGAAAACCACTGCAAGCACGTGGCAACCTTAGAGCAGTTCAGGGCCTTGAAAGCAGTCTAGCTAAACCACCTACTCGGAGCCCTAAAACGACTAAAGTTTGCCGCAGTGGTTTCTAGCCATGAATTTCTGAAAAGTCGAGCCGCTAAAAGAGGGGGGCCCGTGCAATAAAGCTGCGCCATCTAGGTGCACATCTCAAGGAAATAGAGAAGCCAAATCAACAAATAGCTGATATTCAAGGTGGTTGAAGTTCTCGGAGTTTAACACTCCTAAGACGCCCCTGAATGAAAACCGCCACCTACATGTGGCAGCTCCAGGTTTTTTCAGGGGCCGAAAAGTAGTTTATCTAAACCACTTTTTTGGAGCCCTGAAACTGCTAAAGGCTTCCAAGTGGTTTTTCAGCCATGGGCCACCAGAAAATTAGCCGTCAGAAGAAATGGGCCCGCCCATAAAGCTGCGTCGGCCGGGAACGAATCTCAAGGAAATATTGGAGGAAGATCGACGGCTGGCGACACTTCAGGGCATCTAAGATTCTCGGAGTTTAGCATACCAAGATTGCCTCTGAATCGAAACCACCCCTTCCATGTGGTAGATTCACATTGAGTTAGGGACCGAAAAGCAGTGTTCCTAAATCGCTTTATCGGGGCCCTGAAGCCACTTGTGGTTCATGGTTTACCACTTCCCACTGCAGCCCATCCCCATTGTTTTTCCTTAAGTCTCCCTTAAATGAGCCGTATCGCTGCCATTTAAGAGTAAACGTCTCCCATCATGCAAGGAGCCCTATAGGTGACTTGGTAATCATTACTCAATGACGACACAATTGTCGAGGAATGAACAAATAAGGTTATAAATACCCCAGCAAATGCAGAAATAGAATCATAGAGCTTTATGAGCATTAAGGGTGAGAGTCATTGAGCAGAATGCGCGATTCTCCCAGAGTTGCCGAATGAAGCTGTGAGAATAGAGGGTTACGATGGTGAATTTTATTTCTAGCGGAAGCACACAAGGAGCACTAAGGGAAAAGACGACAAGTGTTCATGAGCAGCCATAAGATGCACATGCGCAAGCAATCAGGTGGAAAGGAAATGGGGTCTCACTCGATATGTCTAACCGAACTTTAGTTGTTGAACGAGAAGCGGTCCTTTTGACTGTAGAAGCATAGAGGGAAAGGGAACACTGGTCCTAGCAAAGGATGATCAGATTGTGAAACAAGTGTGCGAGAACGGTTTCAATTGTATGGAGAGATATCAGGCCCTATTTCACAATTCGGTGACGTCGATGAACTTTTGTCCCGTCAAAAGAAAGGTTTGAGAGAAAAGGGCTTGGATAGCATAGAGGGGATAGATGGTGAAGGTTTCAAGAGATTTTGAAGAAGTACATAACAACGAAGGGCCTGGATCAAATTCAGTGAAACAGAACCGTAGCAGAGGTGTCCCAATCAAGTGGCTCGAGGGTGAGCCACAATTTTGTGTTGAGGGCCTGTCTGTATAAACTACTTACGCGAAACCCTGAACTAAAGTATGCCACAATGGTTTCTGGCCACACACCGCCGAACAATTGAGACATCAGAAGAAGGGGCACGCCCCATAGAGCTATGTCGGCTGGGTGCACATCTCAAGGAAAATAAGCAGCATGAACCTCTTCTATGCAGTAGGACATCCCTCCACCTCAACAGGGTGGACCCCAGCTGCAACAACAAACAAGTCAGCAGTAGTCCGAGGGACTATATTTGTAACCAATTTTTGTTAGAAAATACGAACAAAAACATATAAGCCGTCGGGCTGTAACAAACTATTTTGTAAGGCCTATGAAGCTATATATAAAAGAAAAGACAAAGGCCATAGGGTTGACTCTTTTTGTAAGAAGTGTAAGTTCTTATATTTGTGGTCTGACCAAGATATAAAGAAGAACTTCATTGCCCCATCTTGGTGTCTTGTGGTTTCAAACCTTTGATATGTCCAGTTAGTAATTTATTCTCGTGTTAATTCATCTCTTTCATATATGTTCATGATTTGCAAAGTTAATTTTGAATTCAAATATGAGTGCTATTAGCTTAATTATTGTTTCTAAGATGGTTATGGCATGAAATATTCATGTTGTGTTATCTGGTTATGATATCCTCACACTATTTGGATTTAGCTCTGTAATAATTGTTGTTTAAACTACTGAATTCCTCCTTTGGCTCAGTACATTATTCATACACATAAGACAAATATTTACTTCCATTGAGGTACCTTTTATTGTGCCATTTCATCAGCACCACCCTCATTCAATTTTTTCCATTGGCATATTGAAGTACTGGCCATATTACTCCAAGTTTGGTTATCCGCATTATACTCAAGTGAATGTGATTTTGATTAAGCAAAGAATACAGTAAATTTCATTGATGCCCCAGGCACAGACATTCTAAAACAGCCTTATAACGTCTCTGGGACTAACAATACCTATTAGGGAATCATTTATGCATCAAGACTGATCACCAGAGTATGAAATATTTCCTGGAACACCGGGTCTCCTCCCCAGCACAACATAAATGGGTTAGCAAACTCATGGGTTATGACTATGAGATCACTTACAAGAAGGGTACGAACAATCTAGTGGCAGATGCTCTTTCTCACACATTTTATGACCAAGTTTCTCTTTCAGCTATTTCTATTCTTGTTCCAAATTGGTTGCAATCTGTTCAACAGGGCTATGTCAATGAATCCTCATTATCTCAAATCATCCAACGGTTGGCCAACAACCCTTCTGATGTACCGCATTAATCTTGGGATGGTGCTTCCTTGAGATACAAGGGTCGTCTGGTGCTTCCCTAGAGCACAAATATTCAACAGGTTGTCTCCTATGCACTCCATGCTTCTCCATCGGTAGGGCACTCTAGGTTCCTCAAAACGTATGAGCAGACACAATGTAAATTATTTTGGAAGGGAATGAAAATGAAAATTCAATTGAATGTGATACCTTCCAGTGCAACAAGGGTGAAATGACACTCCTTTCGGGATTGCTCGAACCCTTGCCCATCCCTACATAGATTTGGATAGATATTTCTATGGATTTCATTGAAGGGATCCCTAAATCTGGAGGGAAGACAGTGATTTTGGTTGTGGTTGATTGCCTCTCCAAATATAGTCATTTTTGTGCCCTCATCCATCCCTATACCTCCTCCTCAGTTGCACATATTTTCTTGGACTAGATCTTCCTTCTTCATGGAATCCCTTCTTCCGATTGTCTCAGATCGCAATGCAACTTTCACCAGTCATTTTTGGATAGAACTATTTCACCACACTAGCACCAAACTGAAGATGACTTCAGGGTATCACCCACAAATAGATGGTTATCCTGAAGTTATCAACAAATGTTTGGAAACTTATCTTCGTTGCTTCACCTCCAAACAACATCAGTGGAAAAAGTGGCTCCCTCTCGCTGAATGGTGGTACAATTTCTCCTACCACATTGCATCTAAAATGACTCCATATGAAGCAGTCTATGGTCAAGCACCGCCAATGCTTCTTCCATACACCCCCAACAGTTCACCAGTTTAGGAAGTTGACACGGTTCTTCGAAATTGAGATTAGATTCTTCAGATTTTGTAGGACAATATTGACATGGCACAAAATCGAATGAAACATCAAGCCGATCAACACCATTCTGAGTGCACTTTTCAAGTAGGTGATATGGTTTTTTGTGTACAGCCTTATAAGCAATCCTCCCTGAAACTCAAAGGGTGTCATAATGTAGAGCCCCTCCTCTAGGGTCCTTCCTGTTTAACCTGAAACTCAACCACTTGATACAAAAGAGATTAGAAAGCATAATGACTGGATAAATAAACTAAATAAACGAATAAACTAGCAAATTTAAAACAAACCATAACCATAACCAGCAAAGCTCGTTTAACCATAGGCGAAGCAACCGTTAGCTCCGCCACCCAACCATAGGCTCATGCTTTCAGTCGCATGGCCTCCCCCGAGCTTTGGGTCGTAGAGCTCACACACGTTTTTCAGAAATCCAGCTTGGGTTTCCCTTCCCACCAGGATTTCTTAGCCAAACCCTTAGATAGCAGCAAGTCTTTGAGGCATTCGAAAATTACAACAATCGTCCAAATTATGGGCCCTTTACCCATTCCCTAAGCCTTCCTTATAAAGGAAAATCTCCTGCGACACATGTCGCTTCATGCATAATTAAATATTTTTATTTAATTATTTAATTAAAACACTCACCCATCCAAGTGTCAGTTTCTCTGGGAAGTGCACCTACATCCCTAAGTTTGCTCTAGTTTGTCCCCCAGATATTTTAATCAACTCCTAGCTTTTAGTTGACTAGGTGTCTAATCTTAGGATTCTATTTTGATTCTAAATAATGATTTCTATTATTTTAAATGCTCAACAAAAACAACTACTCAAGTGCAAATGTCTAAACTATTTTTTTTATGCATTTGCTAAGTAATAATCTAGAGTTATTCTCCTAAGTTTTTATGCAGTTTAATTTAACAATCAAACTCATTAGGATCACGGTGCCGCGCCGTTGGGATCCTGGTTCCTTAACTTTAATTCTCTGACATGGCACCACTCCATCGGGTCCAGTCATCCATGGTTTCCATTCCTCGGCATGGTACCGCATCGTTGGGTGCTTGCATCCATTCTTTCATTTCTCGACAGGGTACCGCATCGTCGGGCCCTTCTGCCACCATCTTTCCGTTTTGACTTGCGGGAACTCTTGTAGGGATTTTAGGAATCGTTACCATCCATCCTCCGTCTACATGCTATCTAGGGACTAATGGCGCTGAGGAGTGAGTCCGTTCTCACTGCGCGCCCCTCAACTCGTACGTGACCAGCTCCGTCGTGGCCTACCTCGTACGCCCTCACGCATTCCTCTTGAGCAAGCGGATCAGTGCTTATCTGCTCATGCGTGGTATTCTTGTCAGAAGTCGACATCGTCGTCGCTCCCCCTGTGTGTGATTTACCCGTACTCTATGACCCTTCATATTCCTTTGTGTGTCCTTCGGTGAACCGTTTCACCTGTCGCTACACACATTTCTCACAAACATAAATCATTATTTTATTGATTTACAATCAATCGTAATCATAAATATACTCAAAATAAAATCAAAGGATTATTTTATTAATGTTTCAAACAGTCGGGTCACTAAGCAAGTGCCCTCAATGTCTACAGTAGTCTAGGGGCACTACATACACCCCTACTTATTTAGAACTTCGTCCCGAAGTTCAGAATAAATGCGGAAAGCTATGACACATCTTAGTTGCGTCCTCCCAAGTCACAAAGCTAGGGTTGTAGCTATCCTACTATACTTTGACTTGACCAATCAAGGCTAAGCATTTAAGCAAGAACTGATTAATCAATTAACCCAGTCCACACATATAATTCAATTCATTAATTTATTTATCAACTATAGTCATGCACATCATTTTCATTTCAAGTAATTTCAACCTTCATCATTTTCCATTCTAAAGCATTTTCAAAGTAAATTCAAATGGTTCGTGTTTTGCTTAGCCGGTTCATTTCAAAACTAGTACCCTCATTAGTCTAATCAATTAAAGTACCGAGGCGGGCATTACATACAACCCCTCTTATTAAAACTTCGCCCCGAAGTTAAGTCGCATGTACTTCCATGGTGAGTTCTCTTTCTTTCGACATTCATTGCTTCAACATAACCACAATTGATAATAAAATTTCATTTCTTCGTTTCTAGCATCATATAATTATATGTCTCATAATTGACAATATAACTAAATCATACCTTTCATAGTGTAGCAATCCCCCCAATAGTCCTCTATTGGTTCATTAATTGCAACCGAATTTGAAATCGTCTATAACAAATTCTTTTCATTCGGAAAAACTAAAAATATATCATTTATGTAGCTCCTTTAAGCACTAACACATTTCCACATAAGGAATAAGATCTTCAATCCCAATTTCTTCATTTTCTATGGTTACGTACAACTATCATATATTTTAAACAATATCTGAGTTTTCAAATAAGAATTAACCCTTCTGAATTATGTTCTTCAATACACACCTTATCCATTCCTAAACTAATCTTACATGCAACCTCTCTCTTTTCATAATCCAAAGTATAATTAAATACTGGAGTTCCATTTACTTAGTATATCTAAAAGTATAATCTCAGACTTTTATAAACAAAGTTATGTAAATTTTTCTCCTCTTCCTAACTCAAGTATAGCTAAGATTCTATAATTCAATGTAAGTTTAACTTCTCTCTTTTCTCAACGAATCATGGCCATAAGCACTAGTGGTTCTAATCATTAGTTTCTACATCATTAGTATGGTTCCAATACACTCTCAGGAACTTAATCGTAATTTCGTATGGTATCAATCCAATAATACATTCAATAATTTCCAGTCCCAACTGGATTTCCTACATCTCTTATTCATTCATGAGGGTCTACGATGTCCAATTTTCCAACAAGCTGCACTACGTCAATAGCCACCCAAAAGTTTATCAAATCATCATCCAGCATAACAAATATAAGCAAGGATTCCCATCTAAATGGTTATCCTCCCTCCAAGACGAGAAGGTAGACATCATACGACATATGGTCAAACATAGGTAGGTAAGATATAATCACGGATTTAACAAATCAGGAGCGACTACCAAATATTCCAAAATCCAATTCCCAAAAGAGTACTTCCAATTCCATAAGTTCGATTCTCGATATGATACGAAAGTGTCATAACTTAGCGACTGAGTCGAATGTACTAAAGTTTATCTCATAGTCCTTTCATCGCTACCTTCATGTCCAAATCAAGGATCTCATCATGTTCTTACATCATTTCATCCTTTATGTTGTCGTAGGGTCCCGTTGGGAGCGTTTTTTTTTTTTTAAATACCCAAGATTACATATCTTCCAAGTTAAGCTTCTGCCCTAGGTCAAATTTAATTAGAGATCAATCCAATATTTATTGTGCATCTACAACCATTCCGCTCGACTTTTATGTGTACACTCATAACATATATTCATTAAGAACAACTATTTATTTCCTTCAATTTTAAAGATCGATTAGTAGTGTGAACTTATTCTTTCTACCTTCCCATCTCAATTTAGGTATACATTACTGTTAGCATGATCCCATTTAAGACTACACATTCTATGATTTTATTGTCAGGTATGAATTATTATATGCATCGACTTATGCATTGTAAAGAAACTAGAGTAAAGAAGGTGATGTATTATTTGGTATTCAAGTAAACACTATTTCTCTTATTCTAGTCTAACTAGATCATCATGTGAATATTATAAGTTCATTTTTTTCTAAGTGTATAAAAACAATCGACTAAAACATTCTATGTACTCCCAAGCCAGATTCCATTACCGATGAAGAATGCAATTTCATGTGTTCCTTATGATATATACCTTGTATGTCAAATTCATTCTATTTCAATTCTAATATGATTATGCTAACATCAACACCTCACTATTTCATAAATTCTTATAATCTAAGGAAATAAGTGTTAGCATTCCACTAAGCATTTTACTACCTTCCTATATATCCCTTACTTTCATCAATTTGATCATATTTACATAAACGACAGAATAAGATAATATAAAAAAAAAACTTATCATCACATATGTCTATCTTTTATTTTTCATACGCTACACCTTAATATAATTTGTGAAAAGTGTCCACACTATATCAATAGTATGAATTACATTGAGATATTTATGACTTATGCATGGCATATATATACATTTAGTTATTGCGCTGAGAGGCGCTCTACAACCTAGTATGAGGGAGATCTTGTAACATGTGAGTGTTTGTCGAGTGTTTGTCTAGTAACAAAATAATACAAAGAAATAAAAAAAATAAGACAAAGTAAAAAGTAATAAATATTATGTCGGCCATAAACAAAAAAGAATAATACAAAGTAAAAGTAAATATGAGACTTAAACTAGAGACTTTAGAGCTTAGGATTAGGTGGCTCAGGTATTGCACTGAAGGAGCTATTCAAAAGAAGGAAATGTTTACACTTCGGGAGATTTGATCCCTCTCAGGGTTTGATAGAGCCTAGAATTTGGATCTATACTCGTATATATACATTTAACTAAGTATTCACTTTCAAATATAAATATATCATCCTAAGTATTTTTACTTTTCAAGTGTCTTATGTAACAAGATGCAAGCGTATATGTATTTAACTAATCATTCATTTTCAATGCAAATATATCCACATAAGCATTTTTACCTTTTCAAGAATCCTATGTAAAGAAGATGCACTTGCATATATATTTAACTCAACATTCATTTAAAAATGTAAATATATATCAGCATAGGCTTTTTTTTTTTTTTTTTAAGTTTTCAAGTGTCCTACGTACACATGTCCATATATTTAACTAAGCATTCATTTTCCATTGTGACTTTCCATTTTCGTAAGAATTATAAACAATAATACCATTTCAACTTCTAATGACATTCTAGTAGTGAACTATGAATCACAAAAAGGTATTGTAACTTTTCACTTATAAAAATTATAAATAAAGTATCCTTCCAATTTCTCATTAAAAAAAAACTATTAATGAATTATGGATTACGAGGTATAGCAGTCAAATTACATCCTCTACTAAGCAAAGAATTATTAGTAGATCAATGCATCCGTTATGAAAGATAATGGTAGCATAGTCCCACCCGAGCGATTTGACAACATACCTATGTAATAGTTTATTCAATTTCATAAATACAATGAATAAAAGTCAAGCTAATAATATGACGTGGCAATTTAATTTCACGCCAATACACCGGTCAAGCTCGTGCACACAATATCAAATAAAATAAACAGCAAACTTAATTAATTACTGGAAATCAGGGAGAGACAGAAAACAGCGTGTACATGGCATATGTAAATTCGGGAGGATCCGAATAAGTGCGTCCAAGGATCGCGGATGTAGTAGATGCGTTTCAAGAGGATCAAGTAGCTGTTGGAAGAGGCTTGGCTCGATTTCATTAACCCATACAAGCGTTTTATGACATTTAAAGACCATATCTTGAAACAAATGCGAACTCAATTAAAAGACAGTGGTTAAAAGATTTCAAGTCTAAGTTCTGAACAGCGTGACAGCGAGATAATGGGCAGCATAAATAATTAAAAACTCAGATATAAGGAATCCCAAATATAGACATTATTCACTACCATCAACCCTGTAACTAAATTTCTAGATCCCGAATTCGATGAGGGATAAATTCTGGAGTTAAACCTGCCTACTGAAGGAAACTGCGCAGGCTCATGCTAGTAAGAGTGACAGCTCGACCATGTGTAAGCTGGGCAGATCTATCTATTATACGTTTCTCGAAATTGAAGCATTTGCCCAGTCACCACGGAGACTTGACAGAGAGGGTTCGATGGCAGTCTTGATTTCAGGAGCAATAAAAATTACAGAGTTGAATAGGAGATTGATCCATAGCGATTTCATCAAGCTAGATCAATTCCACATGGATGGCGGGATTCAGGGTCCATAACGAATTCAATACATCGAAAATTAAAAAGTACAGCGATCTTTAAAAATGGATAATATACAGAGATCTTTTAAATATATAGGTATAAGACTAGATTTTGACACACACAAAAAAAAGATCTAATAAATGAATACTAAATAATCTGATAGAACCTATACCTATTTAGGATTACTTTAACCGAATGCAACTTCAATGATAAAATACTCGTATCCTATCTTAAATGCAACTAAGCAGGAGGAACTTATACTCTTACATACATTCTATCAAACGTGACACTCCGAGCTTATTTTTCTTTTTAATTAAAATAAATTACGCTAGGGTCTAGTTAACACTTTCCAGGATCCTTCCTCTGATCTAGAACAAACAGAGAACGCAAAGGTCATGCATAGGTCTAAACTTTAAGCAGAAATAAAAGGAAGGCGCATTCCTCCCGAGAATTCTCTGATTGGGAAGAAAAACAAAAACAAAAAAAAAAAAATATGAAAACGCAGAGTTCACCCACAGACTACTCTCGAATCAGGAAATATAACGCATTCATACAGTAAGTTGTGTTCTCTGAGCTGATCAATAAAACACAGTGATCACACACACAGATCTACTCTCAAACAGAGAAAAAAAACAAAGCGCATAGATCAAACACCGATCCGTTCTCTCAAACCAAAAGACAACGCATTCCTACAGGAAGTTGTACTCTCTGAGCTAAACAAGAAAACGCAGAGATGACAGAGAGAGATGCTGGAGCTCTGTCCAAGCATCTTCACACAAAGATAACGATTTTAACACGGAGCTGACTGAGTATTAACCTGCGGTGGCAGCCGAATCTATACACACGGCGATGTTAACACCTTGGGGATGGGCTTCCCAGCCGTTTGCAGAGGCCTAACTCTATTTATCAGCATGATTAATATAATGGTCTGCGCAGGCGTGAATGAATAGAGACCACTACTGGTCTTGGCAGGAGCAACTCTAATCAACAAACCATGTTTTACACCAAAAGAAGAATACAGCAAATCAATCCCCAGCGCATAAGTAAAAAAAAAATCAAATGAATTAAGGACAGAGATATCCCAAAACGAGATCCCCACGTGAACCCCCCGACAGGAAATTACAGGGATCAAGCGCAAGCGCTATCCCTTCCCCAATCTTCTACGGAACTGTTTTCAGAGATGTTTCCCTGAAATCCCAAAGAATGGCGTTCCCCAAAAAGACTAGAATTGCAGAACGCGGTGTGCATACAATAACACAGAGATCTTAAATATATAGATGGAACTTGAAATTTAGAACCTTAATTAACTAGTCATGAAAAGGATCAGCGATTATAAAATAGACAATTAGTGTATTTTAAAAAGAGACAGAATTTGTTTTCCAATTTATATATATAGTTCGACTGGCGTTAATATCCTCTGTTGCAAATATACAGCTATCACACGATCTCAGTAGAGCAGAAAATCCAACACTCAACCAATCGTGAAATGCAGCAGTCATCGACAATAAAAAAAAAAGCCACAAGAAGATCAACCAATCGGAAGCATTGATAGATCTGAACTTCAAATCGAAAATCATCAAACAATAAAGCCAGAAGGGAAATCGAGAGATCTCCAACTTCATACACACAAACATACACCCAGTCACCAAACGGAATTTCCACGAGGGAAAATCGACAGGGTTAACCAGTACTGCACAACGTTTCGGCTATAATAAACGCATTCTAAAAACAACATCTACAGCAGCATCTAAAATACAAAAACGAACAATCCAATGCTCTAGCAGCGTAGGTAAGGATTCCACGGGGTTACAGAGATCCGCCATTGATTAACGATTCCCATGAACCGAGCCCCAAGAGAAGAAGCGAACAAGATTACTATACGTTCATATAATATCGAGATCCACCATTCAGAAATCTAATTCATCAACAAATTTAATGCTGAGTTCAAATCTCCTTTGATATCCAGCATAAACAAAATAGATATCCGAAGCTGTGTCTCGGAATCATACTTTCCCCAAAGCAAAATATAAATAAATATCTGTATTGACACACCAACGCTCGAATGGAATCGAGGTCATACTCCCTTCATAAAAAGAAACAAACAGCAATCAAACAAAAAAAATGGTTTACAACCTTGATGATTACGCCATCAATAAGGCAGAAGCTCACGCCATCAGCAAAGAAAAAAGGAAATCAATACCCTCCCACACACGCAGATCCCAAAAACACAAGGAATCCTTCCATGTCTATACAGAAAACCCCGAGCAGGTTCTGTTCCATAAAATAAATAAAAGAAAGAAGTTCAATAGCACTGCCCATAGACGTTTTGTTTTGTTTTTGTTTTTTTTTCCAAAGGAGATCCCATACGATCGAATGGCATATCAATCGCTGGAAAGAAATCTCAGATCATAGAATTATTTCTAGCCCCAGAAATTAAAATAATTCTCCTCCCTTCATCGGAACAGAAATTTAAATTATATAACAATTTCTATTAGCAAAACAGTAATCAATATACAATATAATGATGATAAATTTTCATTGTAAAGCAATCACCTTCAAATTTCTTTTGCATGAGATCTAAAGTCCATAATCTCTAATAAAACAGAAATTGATACAAACTATTGTAGTAATTAAAAACCTGTAGGTAGCTGCTCTAGCTAATAGTGAAATTCCTCGGACGTCCAGCTTCACTTCCATCGTCCGGCCTCCACGAATCAGCGACTAACCCCTCTGATAAAAATATGAGTTTGGTGCCCTCAAGGCCCGACCGGCTCTGATACCAAATGTAGAGCCCCTCCTCTAGGGTCCTTCCTGTTTAACCTGAAACTCAACCACTTGATACAAAAGAGATTAGAAAGCATAATGACTGGATAAATAAACTAAATAAACGAATAAAGTAGCAAATTTAAAACAAACCATAACCATAACCAGCAAAGCTCGTTTAACCATAGGCGAAGCAACCGTTAGCTCCGCCACCCAACCATAGGCTCATGTTTTCAGTCGCATGGCCTCCCCCGAGCTTTGGGTCATAGAGCTCACACACATTTTTCAGAAATCCAGCTTGGGTTTCCCTTCCCACCAGGATTTCTTAGCCAAACCCTTAGATAGCAGCAAGTCTTTGAGGCATTCGAAAATTACAACAATCGTCCAAATTATGGGCCCTTTACCCATTCCCTAAGCCTTCCTTATAAAGGAAAATCTCCTGCGACACATGTCGCTTCATGCATAATTAAATATTTTTATTTAATTATTTAATTAAAACACTCACCCATCCAAGTGTCAGTTTCTCTGGGAAGTGCACCTACATCCCTAAGTTTGCTCTAGTTTGTCCCCCAGATATTTTAATCAACTCCTAGCTTTTAGTTGACTAGGTGTCTAATCTTAGGATTCTATTTTGATTCTAAATAATGATTTCTATTATTTTAAATGCTCAACAAAAACAACTACTCAAGTGCAAATGTCTAAACTATTTTTTTTATGCATTTGCTAAGTAATAATCTAGAGTTATTCTCCTAAGTTTTTATGCAGTTTAATTTAACAATCAAACTCATTAGGATCACGGTGCCGCGCCGTTGGGCTCCTGGTTCCTTAACTTTAATTCTCTGACATGGCACCACTCCATCGGGTCCAGTCATCCATGGTTTCCATTCCTCGGCATGGTACCGCATCGTTGGGTGCTTGCGTCCATTCTTTCATTTCTCGACAGGGTACCGCATCGTCGGGCCCTTCTGCCACCATCTTTCCGTTTTGACTTGCGGGAACTCTTGTAGGGATTTTAGGAATCGTTACCATCCATCCTCCGTCTACATGCTATCTAGGGACTAATGGCGCTGAGGAGTGAGTCCGTTCTCACTGCGCGCCCCTCAACTCGTACGTGACCAGCTCCGTCGTGGCCTACCTCGTACGCCCTCACGCATTCCTCTTGAGCAAGCGGATCAGTGCTTATCTGCTCATGCGTGGTATTCTTGTCAGAAGTCGACATCGTCGTCGCTCCCCCTGTGTGTGATTTACCCGTACTCTACGACCCTTCATATTCCTTTGTGTGTCCTTCGGTGAACCGTTTCACCTGTCGCTACACACATTTCTCACAAACATAAATCATTATTTTATTGATTTACAATCAATCGTAATCATAAATATACTCAAAATAAAATCAAAGGATTATTTTATTAATGTTTCAAACAGTCGGGTCACTAAGCAAGTGCCCTCAATGTCTACAGTAGTCTAGGGGAACTACACATAAGCTGGCTCCAAAGTTCTATGTGCCATATAAGTTTCTTTAGAAGATTGGGTATGTTCCTTATAAATTGGAACTTCCTCCTTCTTCCCGCATTCATCTAGTATTTCATGTCTCTTGTCTAAAAAAAGTTCTTGGCACCAACATCAAAGAACAAACTGTTTTACCAGAATTGGATAATGAAGGATCCATCATTTTGGAGCTAAAGGCCATCCTTAATAGGCACACTTGTCAGCTTGTCTCTCGATCCATCACAACGGTATTA
The DNA here is from genome assembly GCA_027924585.1 of Larix kaempferi. NCBI lineage: Eukaryota > Viridiplantae > Streptophyta > Pinopsida > Pinales > Pinaceae > Larix > Larix kaempferi. Next base: position 831,042 of record BSBM01000903.1, read on the forward strand.
ATTTAGTGGCACGGAATGCAACCAGAGGATGCTACATGGGAACCACTCCTTGAGATTCAACAACAATTTCCACATCTAAAGCTTTGGGGACAAATATTTTTCTAAGGGGAGGGGATGTTAGGAACCCATTTCAACCCTTCTCTTTTCTTTGTTAGTATATTGTTGTTGGACGCATATGCTTTGTAAGTCATTCCGTGAGTATATTGTATTATCCCACATTGTTAGTATATTGTTGTTGATCGCATATGCTTTGTAAGTCGTCCCATGAGTATATTGTATTATCCCACATTCATGGGGAGTAGTTGTTTTTTAGCTTATAATTAGTATATAAGTATGTGTTGAGGCCAATGAAGGCATCCACGAGTTATTTGTATTGAGCTTGCTCAAAGGAGGTTTCCCCCTCGAAGTGGCCTGCGATCAATAAATTCCTTCTGTGTTCTGCTATTTCTAATATATCATGCATTTTCATCATTTAATTGCTGGAAGTTCTCCACAGTGTCTTTCCTTAAGAGAGTAATTGGCTCAAATTGTAAAATGTAGACCAAGTTACCATAACTTAATGAAGAGGGCTCAGTTTGGATCCAAGCAGATCTAGTATTGATACCAAAGTGTTATTTTCGCAAGTGCATGGTCCAAGAAGTCTTAACCAAATGGAAATATATATCAGAAGATTCCACATGGGAACCAACAACGATTCTGAAACAATTTTGTCACCTTCAACCTTGAGGGCAATGCCTGTCTTGAAGGGAGAGAGCATCTTAGGGTTTCACCCCAACCTCCTTACTTTAGGATACATAGGAGTTAGTCAATGTGGTCATATCCTTTAAATAAGTCCCATTAGATAGTAGTGGATAATTAAATAATGTAAAAAGTGTCTTTTTTTTAATTAAGATTCACTAGGTAGTTGGTACTCATTAATGACGAGACAACAACTAGTTATGGTTTTTCCTATTAAAGGACTATTTAAAGAGCCAGGAGGCTATGGGTTGTTTTTCCAAGTATTGTATTATTTAGAGCTTTGTTCAAGTGAAATGTTACCCCACCTTAAGAGACAACAAACATTATTTCCTATTGGATTATTGCGCTGAGAGGCATTTTCTACAACCCAAGTGAGTGATATGTGTCATGTCTATCACTGTAAAATCTCAAGCACAGTTGAATCTAGCTACTGTGGATTCCTCACTGGTGAAAGATTGCACAACATTTGCAAGAATTAGCATAAAAAATTTAAATGAATGAAGAACAATACACATGAATTGGTGAATAATGTCAATATTATTAACTGTCCAACCTTAACAAAGGTTAAGAACACCCATATATACAAATCTGGAAGAATTCGAATCCATCTGGAGTGTTCACAATGATCTAGCTTAGAAAAAGCTCAAACCCCCCTAGGTTGACCAAAATATCCCAAACCATCCCAAACTGGTTCGAATCTGCAGTGTGAATGCTGGGAATGACTGGACAGGCCCATGTGACCTCACACATGTGAAGAAACTGGTTGGTTAGAGGTTTGGAGTCTAAAATTGGTCAAAAATGTGACAAAACAAGGCAAGATTGTCCACAAAGAGAGCAAATGCGCCCTAGGTAGAAGAGAAGCATGCTGAGTGCATTAAATGACCTGAGGAGGGCGCTCTAGGCATGCTGAGTGCATTAATTGCCCTGGGGAGCGCTCCACTTAGCTGGTTTGACTCAGCACTTGTTCACATTTGCCATCTAGTTCATGATAATTGACCATTTAGTAGCTAATCAACTTAGGGATGTAATCATTAATCACTTGGGCTAATTAATCATCATTAATAAATGATTAATGTACATAGGTGGAAAAATGTTCTAACACCCCCCCTTAAGCTAGACTTAGTGAAATATCAAAAATTAAGGCCTTGGCAACTAGGCTCAAGTCACCTTTTACATCATGAAAATTTATTTGTCCATGTAACCAAGGTAAGGAGGAAAACCACATGGGAAATAAAACCTCCCCTCTAAAATGGACATGTGGCATATATCAAAATACACCAATCATCACCATGCATCACTCACCCCAAGCAAAGATCTAAGGTGAGTGAAGGTCTTCTCGGTAAAACACTTGGTGAAGATATCAGCAGTTTGCTCACTGGATGGGCAATACTGCAATGCTATGATCCGGTCATGCACCAAACCCCGAATGTAATGCATGTGTATCTCTATGTGCTTGGTCCTCTGCCTCTGTACTGGATCGGTAGAAATCTTGATTGTACTTTGATTATCACACCAAAGAATAGTGGGTGAATCAAAGACAATCCTGAACTCTGCAAGAATACCTTGCAACCAAACACATTGTGTGGCTGCATTGACTGCTCCCCTGTACTCGGCCTCAGCTGAAGATAAGGAAATAGTGCTCTGTTTCTTGCTTGACCAGCATATAGGTCCATGTGCAAGCATAAAGACATAACCGGAAGTTGACTTCCGATCAATACAATCACCGGCCCAATCAGAATCTGTAAATCCTACTAGTTCAAGGGATGAACCAGCAGCATAATGGATACCAAAGGACTTAGTACCCTGAACATAATGAAGGATCCTCTTGGATGCCTTCCAATGGATCTCATGAGGCTCTTGCATGTGCCTTGCAACAGCCCCAATAGCATAAGACAAATCTGGTCGAGAGTGTGTAAGATACAACAAACTCCCAACTAGTTGTCTATACAACGAACTGTCAACTAGTGGTGAAGAACCCCATTCTGTAAGCTTAACTCCTGAAAGAAATGGAAATTTTGCAGACTTACATTCAGCCATCTTAAATTTCTGCAGCAAATCTGAAGCATACCTTGACTGACATACAGAAATTCCATTCACAGATTGATCAATCTCCAAACCCAGGAATTGTTTTAGCAATCCTAGATCGGTCATGGAGAATGCACTGTGCAATGCTCTCTTAACTGAGTCAAGTTCTTTGGTGCAGCTACCAGTGATCAAAAGATCATCAACATACAGTACAATAATCAATATCAGATCACTAACATGCTGCATATACACATTTGGATCAGACTTACACCTCTCAAACCCCAAAGATAGCAGAAAATTGTCCATTTTTGCATACCATGCTCTAGGAGCTTGCTTGAGCCCATAGAGTGATTTGTTCAACCTGCAAACAAGAGTATGATCAGAAATAAAACCTTCAGGCTGCTGCATATAAATCTCCTCATTCAGATCCCCATGAAGAAAGGCACTCTTTACATCCATGTGATGAATCTCCCATCGCTTGGAAGCCCCAATTGCCAAAACTAGTCTTATGGAGTCCATCTTTGCCACCGGTGCAAATGTTTCTGTATAGTCCACTCCTTGGACCTGAGAGTAACCCTTAGCTACCAACCTGGCCTTATACTTCAGATCATAGCAATCAGATCCAATTTTGGTTCTATAAATCCACTTGCATTGCACTAGTTTCCTCTTGGGAGGAAGAGGGACCAAATCCCAAGTTTTGTTCTCATGGAGTGAGTTCATCTCCTCTTGCATGGCTGATTGCCATCTTGGGTCTGTACATGCTTCTGAATATGACATTGGATCAGATCCAACCATCAAATAACATGCCTCACTCAGATCAGAATTATTATGTGCAAAGGAATTGTGAAATTGAGATCTAGTTTTCCTAGCATCTTGGGGATCTCCCACTAGCTCTCCGGCACTTTGAATTGTTTTCTCTGCCCACTTGGGCCTTGAAGGAGGGATATGTTCAGAATCCATATCAACATCATCTTCAGCAATATCAGAATCAGAAATATCAGAGAATGAATCACTACTTACTTCATCATCAAGACGAGGGAATGAGCATTCCCCATCACCTTGTTCACTATCTTGCAAAAATTCTTCCTCTTCGAATTTGACACTTCTTTCAATGAAAGTTTTGTGAGTGGATGGATCAAAGAGCTTGTAGCCCTTGGAATCGTCTGCATACCCAACCATGATTGACTCCTTGCTTTGGGGCTGCAATGCCTTTCTCTTCTCCGGTGGAATTCTGGCCCAAGCCCTTGAGCCAAAAATTCTGAAATGTGAGACATTTGGCTTGTGGCGCATCCAAGCTTCAAATGGAGTGATTCCTTGCAATGCTTTGTGTGGTGCCCTGTTCTGAACATATGCTGCACAATTCATAGCTTCAGCCCATAATTTAGGAGACAAATCCCTTGCTTGCAACATGCAAGTTGCCATCTCTTTCAGTGCTCTATTTTTGCGCTCTGCAACACCATTTTGCTGAGGTGTGTAGGGCACTGAGTGTTGCATCTGAATGCCATGCTCTTGACAGAGCTGCTGCAAATTGTTGTTGACATACTCTCTACCATTATCAGTCCTCAAAATCTTCATGGCCTTCCCACTGAAGTTCTCAACCATGCTCTTAAAAATCTTGAAACAATCAAAGACTTCAGATTTTTGCTTAAGGAAAAATAACCAGCAGTACCTTGAGTAGTCATCGATGAAGGTGAGCACATATTTGCTGCAGCCATAGGAGGGTGTGGGGAGTGGCCCTATGAGATCAGAATGTACTATCCCAAGAGGTTGATCATCCCTCCTAGCCTTCCCTTTATCATACTTCCTTTCAGGATGTTTCCCAATCATGCAACCCTTGCATGTTCCACTCGAAAATCTGATTTGGGGCAGCCCTTCTACCATATTTTCTTTGCTTAAAACTTGAAGATATCTGTAGTTTAGGTGCCCATACCTTTGATGCCATAGCTTGCTGGTCTCATTCCCATGTGACAGCAGCACACTTGGTGAAGAAAATTCGAGGAAGTGGGAGAACATGTACATCTTCATGTCATGGTCTGCAACACCCTTTGCAACAATTTTCCCGGTGGAAACTTCTGATATCTCCACTTCATCCTGAGTGAAGACCACCTTCTTTGCTGCTCCAGTATGAGTCATTTGATATACAAAGAGCAAGTTTGCTGCAAGGTTTGGCACATACAGCACATTGGAGAAGAAGCCATTCTCCATAGAGATTTTCCCAATGCCATGAGCAGGGATTTCTGAGTCATCTCCCATTCGAATTGAGAGACCACTGTAGGGAGCAAGTTCAGAAAACGAGTCTCTTGAGGAAGCCATGTGCCTTGAGGCACCTGAATCAATGATGAACAAAGGTGAATGAGATGAGCTAGCCACCAAAGCATGGCAGCTCTCCTTGTCTTCAGAAACGCACTCCTTCTTCTTGGAACTTTCAGGAAGAGGAATGTTATTTTTCTGTAGGAGATGTGTCATGGTGTCTATGGTTTTCTTCATGCATGAGATCTCTGGATGAAAACCTCTTTGACAGTAGCTACATTTTGTCTTCTCAGCCTTCTTTCCCTTGTTCTTGACAGGATTCGAAACCCCCTCAGAGGATTTGGGCCTCTCATCCTTTCTCTTCTTCTCTTGAGGTTTCGAAACCCTGGGTTTTTGCTTGCTTCTTCCACATTTCGAATCTCCAGCTGCAAGAACTTGATCTTTTTGTTTGATGGAGCCCATCAAGACCAGCTTGTCTTGCTCTTGAGTTAGCATCTCCATGAAGTCAGCCAAGGATGGCATCTTCCAACCTCTGACTGTGAGCCTTGTGGAGTTGAAGTAAGACACAAAAATTGAGTATTCTGAACCCAATTTTGAGAGAATGGACAACACCAACTGTTCTTCTTTCTTCTCTATGCCACATTGTCTGATCTGCAAGACCAAGTTCTTGAACTTGGTGAAGAATTCCTGGATGGAATCGAAATTCCCTGGGCTCAGTGAGACAAGCTCATTTTCGAGCTGGTGGCCTCTCATCTCATCAGTCTTTCCAAACAGTGTCTCAAGCTTGAGCCACACTTCATTTGGAGTTGCTAGACTTTCCACATGAAACAGGAGGTCTCTCGAAATGCTGAGACAAAGGAGGCCAAATGCCTCATCCATTCTGTTAAAAAACTTGGATTTCTCCACAGCTGAGTTTGGCTCAACCTCAGTGCCCATCGTGATTCTGTAGAGACCCTTGGATCTCAGCAAAATCACCATTTCTGCCTTCCAATCGAAATAGTTGAAGGGTGTGAGCACGTTTGGGTGAGATGGCTCCATTCTCCTCTGCTGCAATTCGCACTTGCTGACAATGCTGAACTCCAATACCTGCAAACAACTCTCAAAACACTCTGGAGGGATCTACACTCACAGATTCGAACCCTGTATGGATAGTGGGTGCATTCGGGAGAGCATCACACCTGAGAGGAGCCACTAGATTTCTCCAGTAAGCTCAAGGCAATGGCCTCAGGAATTATGTGGTTTCTCCACTGTTTCTGGCAATCCACTACAACAGTCTGCTGGTTCGAATTCTAGCTCCAAGAGCTCTGATACCATGTAAAATCTCAAGCACAGTTGAATCTAGCTACTGTGGATTCCTCACTGGTGAAAGATTGCACAACATTTGCAAGAATTAGCATAAAAAATTTAAATGAATGAAGAACAATACACATGAATTGGTGAATAATGTCAATATTATTAACTGTCCAACCTTAACAAAGGTTAAGAACACCCATATATACAAATCTGGAAGAATTCGAATCCATCTGGAGTGTTCACACTGATCTAGCTTAGAAAAAGCTCAAACCCCCCTAGGTTGACCAAAATATCCCAAACCATCCCAAACTGGTTCGAATCTGCAGTGTGAATGCTGGGAATGACTGGACAGGCCCATGTGACCTCACACATGTGAAGAAACTGGTTGGTTAGAGGTTTGGAGTCTAAAATTGGTCAAAAATGTGACAAAACAAGGCAAGATTGTCCACAAAGAGAGCAAATGCGCCCTAGGTAGAAGAGAAGCATGCTGAGTGCATTAAATGACCTGAGGAGGGCGCTCTAGGCATGCTGAGTGCATTAATTGCCCTGGGGAGCGCTCCACTTAGCTGGTTTGACTCAGCACTTGTTCACATTTGCCATCTAGTTCATGATAATTGACCATTTAGTAGCTAATCAACTTAGGGATGTAATCATTAATCACTTGGGCTAATTAATCATCATTAATAAATGATTAATGTACATAGGTGGAAAAATGTTCTAACAATCACAATGACATGGCACATGTCAGTTCCAAAAAATATTAATTTTTTTTATAAAACCAAGCACATGTCAGATCCAAAAATTAAATATATAAAAGAAAAAATATATAAATATATATCAAATTTCAATTTTAAATTCCATTGACACATCCTTAAATAGAAAATAAATAGTTACAATACATCTAAATCTTTATGCATTAGTTAGTATTTCCTTGATTAGATGTACATGAAGATACATATTTAAAACAGCTACATATGTATTAAGACACAATATATATATATATACACACACACATACATATATATATAATGAATGAGTGCAATTTTTTTTTTCACATGTGGTTCACAAACCCTCCAGCGGGGCTGTTACGTCCACGGTAAGAAATCACAGGGGGGCCCACCCGAAGGGGCTGTGCCCCGTTCGCTCTGATTATGGAGCTAACCCGATGGGGACATCAAATGAGGCCCTTATATAACAATGTATAGCCACCCAAGGATTTGACCCTGATACCTTCTGCTCACAACTTACAGCACTCAACTACTTGAGCTAGCCTAGCAGGCTATAATGAATGAGTGCAATTATTGTCTATCTCTAGGATTTATGTCTTATCATTTACAATGATTCCAAAATTGAATAACTGGAATGTATTATGTATTGTTAATCTAGAACAATGAGTTAGATAATTGGATCAATTGTAACTATTTTACTTCATAATTAATTAATTAATGTAATTTCTATTTATAGAATTTATGTGGTAGCATTTACAACACGGTTCCAAATTTGTATAGTTTGTGCCTCAATGACTGATAATGGAAAACATATTAGATTATATAATGTTAAGTTAATAATAATAGAGTGAGTTAGATATTAGATTTGAGTAAATAACTATTTTACTTCATAATTAATTAATTAATGTAACATTTTTCTATATTTTGTAGGATTTATTTATTGTTTACAAAGAATCGAAACAATTGAGTATTATAACTAATTTTTGGCTCTATCAAGCATAGAGAGGGATCAAATCTCTTGTGGTGGAAACCCCTTTTAGAATCTTAAACTCGAGGAAATATTTGCACTTCAAGAGATTCGATCCCTCTATAGATCTATGTTGATCATAACACAAGTGTGTATCACCCAACTTTTATTTCATTTTTCTTTATTTCTTGTATTCTACATTATAAACTTTGTGTACTTGATTGTGCTATAAATTTAAGGATTAAACAACACCACAACCACTAGTCATATTCTTTATGAAGATAATTTTCAATATAAATGAGTAGAGTTAATCAATAGAGTTTTAACATCTTCCACACATCGATTTCAGGTTCCCTTAGTTGTCTTTTGTAGAGTCTTCATTATAGGAGGTTATCCCTTTGAGAGTATGTGTCCTAGTCTCCATGTAGAAGGTGAGATCCAATGACCACAATTTATAGAATGCATGTGTCATGTGGTAAAGGTTTTCTCTATGAATATGAATTTCATTTTGAATATGACAAAAAATATAAGATATACTTTGACTAACAAGTCTCAGCTTTATTCTCCATTCACACATGAAAATTAAAAAAACATATTTCACTTTTATAACAAGAGCCACGAGGTGGCAAAATCCCCGACATTGACACCTGCTCTATTCACTTGAAGCTGGAAAGTTTGTATATGCATTTGTAAGGAGGATGGAAAATATTAAAAAATAAAGTAAAATAAATTACTCAAAATTTAACAATAGCATTCCGTGTCGTCCACATTGACACAAACAAATTGAGTCATTGAAGCCTTCGGAAGATGCTAGAACACTCTAAAATTACCATATATGACGCCTGGAATTTAATATAGGAATCCCAAACACTTAAGGATTATTACAATTTACATGCTAGAATATTAATACACATAAAATACCTCAAAGCATTTTTTTTATCAAAATGGAGAGGAAAAATAGAAATCTAAATGCATAAATGTCAGGCAAATGCATTCCATTGCTTCTTTATTGTCTAGTTTTCCTAGCCAAGATAGAATCTAACGTTGTAGTCATGAACATCTCTATTTCTGATTTTGTTTTTCTAATTTCCTCGTAAATATAACCGGTTGGTGTTTGCAAGGACTTAACTTATAAGACCTAATTCAAGTCTAGGAATTCTACAGATTGGAATTGTTAAATTATTTTGATTGAATGATTATTGAGCCTAATATGCAATACTTTTAAGAGATAGCACAATATGTTTCCTAATGCTATTCTTTCTAGTGTGTTTCTATACAATTGATAAATTTAAATCATATGCAGTAGAAACTCAGAAAATTTATTTGAATTTTCTCTGTCAATCTATAATGTTAGTCTTCGATCCACTATTTTACAATATTCATTGCAAATTTTCTAATAATTTCCTAATTTGTAAATAAGTGTGGTCAAGATTTTGAACTTAATGAACCCTATAGGATTAACTGATTTATAGAATCTCATATTTTACTTTAATATCATAATACATTTTACCCCATGCCCTTATCAGGTTGGTTTTGTTTTCCACACAATTTATCTTATCTACCTCGGGCTGGATTCTTTGTTGAATGTTGTCACCTTTTCTGCTATGTAAAATTTGAAAAAAAGGCCCATTTAATCATACTTTGATTGGTGATTTTTCAGAGGATCAGTTGCAACCAAGAGTCCAGTAGGAGTTTGTAGATAAGATTCTTATAGATCCATTTTATAGGTGCAAAGTTGAGATCTGAATCCTCGATGTACTGATGGGCGATCTCCTTAGGGATCAAGACTTCTTTAATCCAATGAAAGGAATGACCAAGGTTTAAGGCCAATAGTTATCCTTGTGGTCCATTAGGTCAATATTTAAAAGCAAAATTACAAATAATGCAAAGACTCTCTGGTAGTACAATGCACAATACACATAACATTGTATAGTACAATGCACAATACACGGAACATTATGCACATAATACTAATGACACACTGTAGTGCCCCTAGACTTGTGTAGACATTGAGGGCACCTGCTGAGTGACCCGGCTGATTGAAACATTAATTAAATAACCTTTTGACCTTATTTTTTGAGTATGTGTATCTGAACTGTTGAGGTAAATGAATAATTGCATATGTTAAATGATTAGCTATGACTATGGAAAATTATGTTGATGGATAATGCTTAATGACTAGCTGTATGGTGATTATGTATTTGGCGACGAAATGTATATTGGATAAGATGAATGAGCAGTTTGAATAAATCATAAATGTTTAACAATGCTAGAGTTAGAAACCAGATGATGATTGTTGAGAACAGTGCTACTAATAATTTGTTATGAGAAGTGTGTGTAGAAACAAGTGAGACGGTTCACCAACGGATACACAAAGGAACATGGAGGGTCGTAGAGTACGGGTAAATCACACACAGGGGGAGCGACGACGATGTCGACTTCCAACGAGAATACCACACATGAGCAGATAAGCATTGATCCGCTTGCTCAAGAGGAATGCGTGAGGGCGTACGAGGTGGGCCACGACGGAGCTGGTCACGTACGAGTTGAGGGGCGCGCAGTGAGAACGGACTCACTCCTCAGCGCCATTAGTCCCTAGATAGCATGTAGACGGAGGATGGATGGTAACGATTCCTAAAATCCCTACAAGAGTTCCCGCAAGTCAAAACGGAAAGATGGTGGCAGAAGGGCCCAACGATGAGGTACCCTGTCGAGAACGGAAAGAATGGACGCAAGGACCCAACGATGCGGTACCATGCCAAGGAATGGAAACCATGGATGATTGGACCCGACGGAGTGGTGCCATGTCAGGGAATGTAAAATTAAGGAACCAGGAGCCCAACGGCGCGGCATCGAGATCCTAGTGAGTTTGATTGTTAAATTAAGCTGCATAAAAACTTAGGAGAATAACTCTAGATTATTACTTAGCAAATGCATAACAATAGCTAAGACATTTGCACATGAATAGTTATATTTTGTTGAGCATTTAAAATAATAGAAATTATTATTTAGGAGCAAAATAGATTAGACACCTAGTCAACTAAAAGATAGGAGTTGATTAAAATATCTGGGGGACAAACTTGAGCAAACTTAGGGATGTAGGTGCACTTCCCAGAGAAACTGACACTTGGATGGGTGAGTGTTTTAATTAAATAAATTATTAAAAATATTTAATTATGCATGAAGCGACATGTGTCGCAGGAGATTTCCCCTTATAAGGAAGGCTGAAGGAATGGGCAAAGGGCCCATAATTTGGACGATTGTCGTAATTTTCGAATACCTCAAAGACTTGCTGCTATCTAAGGGTTTGGCTTAGAAATCCTGGTGGGAAGGGAAGCCCAAGCTGAATTTCTGAAATACTTGTGTGAGCTCTACGACCCAAAGCTCGGGGGAGGCCATGCGACTGAAAGCATGAGCCTATGGTTGGGTGGCGAAGCTAACGGTTGCTTCGCCTATGGTTAAACGAGCTTTGCTGGAGGGGTCCTACGGAAGACGCAGACAACAATGGACCAGCTGGATCGGGTTGACAGGTTAAGGTTTGCTTATCTTTGTTAAGTTATTCACTCTTTTATTTTATTTTTCCAATAACTATAATGGCTAATTTGTTTGTATGAAGTTTTTAAAGTTTCAGGTTCAGTTCAAGGGGACCCTAAAGGAGGGGACGCTACACACACTAAGATTGGAAACTCAAGCCATTCAAGGCCATACACACCATTGGCATACCACTACCATTCACTAATTATGTATTTATGGAGGTTTACAAAATAATATTGAATATTCCACACAAACTGTGCATTCTAGAGTGTCGGTGCTATCTAGAAGTATCTCCACAAGTAGTGATGGTGCGATCTAGAAGGTTCTTCACATGTAGACTCATCTACGGTAACAACTAGATACTTCTAGTCTACATTATTCTTACATAAACCTTCAACTAAATTTAATTAAACATCACTATATTCATATCAAAATTGTTCAACACCAAGACTTGAGGTAAATTACATTGTTTGAATAGTTTCCTATATAATGTAATCAATATCTTACCCATTCTATAAGTCTTTCTTTCTAAGACAATAAATCATAGCATATATGTAGCCATGCATAGCATAGTATAATACCATATTTCAAGACATGAACAAATGTTATACATAATGTGCATAGCATATATTCTAGTGCCATATACACTCTACATATTCAAATTACAAATTCTAAGACATGAAAAAATGTTAAGAATTGAGTACTCTATGCAACAAAATGGTCAAATATATTTTACAAAGAAATAGTAGTCCTACATCTCACCAAATAAAACTCAACCGATCATGTAAGTCCCTCAACACAAAGATGAGTGTATTAAAAAATATAAAACTATGAACATGTCAAATGCTTTGCGTACCTAAGGCAATTGTAAAAATAGAGATAAAATAAAAATACTTAATTGTTTATACGAAAGTGACAGAGGAAGCTAATGCATAATCTGTCCTTCATATCAAAACCCTATCACACATGCACTACATATGAATGCCGAGTATTATGGGTGAAAAAAAAAGGAATGTCGAATATTCGATTCCAGTGGACAAGTAGCTTAAGGTTTCATTTGCATTTATTGGTATCTCTACATTGGATCATTTTGTGAATACTAGTGGAATGTGTAGAGTTCATCTTCTTTTCCGGACTTGGACCAAAAAGAAGTTTGAAAAACAAAGCACACTCCATTCACAATCACAAGTTTGTTTTTAGTTGGGATAAATCTCCTCCACATAAAGTGTGATAATGTGGCGGATTAATCGTTCCATGTTATGATGGATGATATTCAAGTATAAAGGCTAACCAAAACACCCCCAACTCGCCGGAATCCGGCAAAGGTCATCTTGCTTTAGGAAACAAAGGTCCCATATCTCTATTCAGAAACATGAGCTATCTATGTGAGTTTCTATCTTGAGTTCATAAACATATATTATTTTGGGTGCTGCAAATTTATAGAATTTATAGTATTTGTTGTAATACCCCCATTTTGACCCTTATAATATTTTGGGCTATAATGTAAATATTGTATGCATATTATGTATGATTCCTAGCGTGGAGCTCAAGGCCAAGGCCCCGCTAGTGAACGCTCGGACTTGAAGAGGCAAGTATTTGATATTATGTTACCCGTGTGCTACTGAGCCATGGGAATTGTAAATATGCGTTTTAATATAAATGCCCACAACTAGCTATGCAATGCAACAAGAGATGGGGGCATTATGTGTACAAGGAATTGGGAGGGAAATATTCAAACCCATGAACCCTCAACTACCCATGTTGACTTTTGTGCCCAATCATTCATTTCTCCCAAGAGTGGGTTGAGGTAGTTAATGCCTTGGGGAATGGAGAGGTATGGCTGTCCAAATTTGAGAATGGGAAAGCCACCCATCCTAGAATTTTGTGTTTGTCTTCTTGGGAAATAAAGGAGCCATGAAATTGCCCCCAAGCCATTATTCACCCATCAGTTTTGCTCTCCCACAAGTTTTGAGCTACTTGGGTGTTTTCCTCTATGGATTTCTTGTGTTTCCCTTCATTTTCGTAGCTGGGAAGGGCGTTTTTGTTGTGGCTAACAGTGGGGAAGAAGGGGAAACGATCTGGGGTTTTATTGAGGCCGTTTTGGGTGTCCCACTGAATGCTCATACATCTGTCGAAGAAATTGATCTTCTTCCCTGCGGTTGATTCTCTCTTCCCATAGTCCGTTTTGGGTGTGCCACGATTTTGGGAAAAACCTATAGACCCTATTATGTGAATCCCATTGTTTAAATGTGTACCCATGGCCAATTTTGAGTTGCTGTGTGTAAAATAATGTTGGGGTTGAGATGGGTATCCATTGCTTTGGGCCGTGCTAAACTTGAGAGTCCCCTTTTCCTTGTAGATATCATGCCCAGATCGGGGGTGGTCTCTGAGTGCTGAAATACTACAAGTTAGGCAGAGACCTATGGTTGGGTGGAACGTTGCAGTGACATAGCTAGTTGTTTGGGACATCATTGCAGTGAGATAAGTATATTCTCTTATATGTATTTACTTCTGCACTGTTTTAATTAAAGGATGGTTGTTCTTGATATGGTTGATGCATGTGAAATGTATGTGGATGATGTTTTATTCCGCTGTACATGTTTGCCAGATTGTTAGGCAACTGTTTATATTTATATGAATCATGAATGTTGAAACGGGCTAAGTTTTATAAAAGCCTAGATTTGGGTATCATGTTCCCTTCCTTGCGTTAATAGATGGGAGGGGGTGTGACATTTGTTGTCCATACTTTTCAATTAGCCATTTGTCTGTAGATCTAACAAACAAATGTATACTGTTTGTTCATGTACCAACTGAATATTTCAATGAATAACATTAGCATTTTTTTTCCATAAAATATCTCTGTGAAATGTGCAATACAAATACAGAGATGCTAGAATTGGATGGCTAGAGATAATTCTAGTAAGCCCCAAGTGGATAAATCCTCTCGGTGTAGATAACGGTTGCATAGTCGTGACAGAAATATGTGTGTTAAAACCTCCGGTGGCAGAACGGAAATCCTGTGAGACTGGGACAACTAGTAGAGGATAGGAGGCTTGCACAGCATATTTAATCTTTGGCCGAGGGTCAAAAGGAAAGTTAAACGGTCCATGGTTTCGAAGAGAGACCTGCTCTTCCAAAAGTAGACGTTGTTTTAAAGCAACACTGCATCCTGGTCGGTGACTTTTTTATTAGGAAATCTATTACCAGAACAATATGGTGCTCCTTGAACTATCAGTGTTGACTTGAATCTATCACCATGCTCTTGTCTATTGTGGTCATACTCATACTCAATAATCAATATTGCAATAATCAATAATGAAACTGCCTATGGTTTCTATATATGCAAGCAGTTATGTATCTGAATAACCTCTATCACAGTATTTCTCATACACCTCTATATTCTCTTAGCATGCTTTGCAGGTCATTGTTTAATTGTAGCCATTTTTCAAGGGAAAAGCACACCGCACAACCAATTAAAAATTAACTACGCAGTCACAATGTATATTTCTTTTCTTTCGAACTTTGACGGAAACCCCAACTTTTACTTCACCAAAGACTTTCACGTCACAGAGCATTTACTTCGTGGAGATTATCTTTCGTGGAACTTAACTTTGCACAACTTGATTTCGCATAAATTTACTTTGCACTTATGCGAAGCTTGTACTTATGCGAAGTACGTTGAAGTCACTCCGCGTTGAAATAGAACTTTTACCACTGTGAAATACATGGAAATCTTGATTTCTTTTACAGACCGTAAATGTAAACACCATTTACACATGTAAATATGAAGAAAATATGTGACATGCAATAACCAACATCCTTGAGAATGAACGCATAACTAAAGACTTATATTACCGTAGTAAAACAAAACAACTTTGCCGAATTACAAAGAGATGAGTTTTACTTCAATCTTTCACCAATTTACAAAGCTTGGGCTCTTAAAACATTTCACCATCAATTTCTTCTTCTCCTTTCTCCCTTCCTCCGTTCCTCTCTTTCTCTCTGTATGATTTTCATTTCTTCTTTTTCTACATATACACAAACTTGAGATCGCTTCACCTGGAAGCTACTTAACTCCATTAAAGACTGTAATAAATTTCTACCTAAGAAATTTTTCTTGTGGAATACAAACGCGACTGAATAAATACAAGGAAGTGTGCACGAAGCCTTTTGACAGACTGAATGACTGTATGAAATCTCTGCGACTTCTGCGGACTGACAGAGTCGGCACAAACTAGATACACAATCAACTCGTAATTACATTTTTCCAACACTCCCCATTAATTATGAGTAGATGGGGATCATTAAACAAAAATAAAATTTTACAAAATATTTCAGAGCTGAAACATGCTTTATGCATGACGAAGTTCACTTTGCAGAACTTGTCACTCCCAAACAACTTCGCAGATATTGGACTATGTCCCTTTCCAATGGTTTTGTGAATATGTCTGCTACCTGATCTTCAGACCTGCAAAATCCTAAACAGATTTCTTTGTTATTTATCAATTCTCTGATAAAATGATACCTTGTGTCGATGTGCTTGGTTCTCTTGTGGTACACATGATTCTTTGACAGTGCGATAGCTGAATTGTTGTCGCAGTAAATGGTTGTGGGTTCTTTCTAGTTCTGCGACATATCACTTAACATCCTCCGCATCCAAACGGCTTGACATGCATCGCTTGTAGCTACAACATACTCTGCTTCTGCTGAAGGCAGAGTTACAATGGGTTGTTTCTTTGAAGCCCATGATACAACACCTGTTCTGTAACATCTCCAAATAAATGAGTTAGAAAATTTGTAAAAATTTTAAAACTTTCATCCATTAACATTCTAAGGATAAAACCCTTCTATAATGAGGACAAAGTTCGCTGTATCATACCCCATATCACCAAGTCAATATGTTGGGGTAAAACTAATGGAAGTTTTCACCACTATTACTCAAGTTGTAAATTATAATCTCTTATGAGTTCAGTACAACATCTTTTCCTCATAATCTGGAACAATTATATGTAAAGAAAACATTGAAGTTGCATATCATAATCTAGTAAATTCCTCCCACATAATGAGAACTAAATAAGTTAACCATAATAGCCCATATGCGAGTCCTTCCGTCTCTACCATTGCACAATATCATGAAAATTGTTACCTATGCATGATAATCTTTAGATGTACGAAAACCAGTCAATCAAACCACTATGTAAACAATAGGAACTATAATGACTTCTCTTTACCAAGGATTCACCCGACAAGGTATACACTTTAAATCAATGGCATAAACAATGAGCCATCCAAGTTAAACCATTGACATAACCACAAATCATCAACTTGAAACATCGACATACGAAAAGCAGCCAAATTTAAACATTGTCATAAGCATTAAACCATCAAACTTACACATTGACATCAGAAAATCACGCCATAGAGATTTACACATGAAGACAGATATAGGTGGTTCACCCACTATCGGGCTACGTCCACGAGGAAGGGTCTCAATCTATTATATTAATCAAAATAGGAGATTACACTTACACCCTGCAATAATTCCTCATTCGCCAAGTCTCTCTCGTAGAGGCTTTCTTCAAAATACTCAACACTATTAATAAAAAAGGCAGAGATATACACTTCAGCATACATACAAGGCTTTCAGTCTCTACATTCCAGAAACTTAGCCAGAATAGAAAATCTCAATTCCTTTATACAATTTTCCAAGGAACAACGATCTATATTTCATTTATTTACTAGCAAATATTTCAACTTCCACAAGTGTTACGTTCCTACCGAAGGCGACATATACCATCTTTCCAAACTAGGATCATCTCAATGCCCTACAAAGTTATAAGGGCAAATATCATATAGAACATTATCTATCTCAGAGATCTAAACCTGAAATAGAAGATAACATATAAAATGTAACCTCCGATATTATTTGATCAACAAGTAATCAACAAACCTATAGGCAGAGAGCGTCGCAGCATTCCACATATGCCGAGATCATAACTCGATTTTCTAAGAAAGTAAGGGTATAGGCTCGAAAGGCAGCATCAAAATCAAACGCGGATCAAAAATGAATTACGTGGTTGCACTATATACAGAGATCCTATCCTCCTGTGAAATGCAGAGATAACCTGTATTGTTAAATGACAAGCAAGGTTCATATTCTCCAGATGTCGATGCTATGATAACTCTATCAGTTGGTATGTAAAGTTCACGGTTAAAAGTATTTATAAGATTAAACAGTTACTGAGCGTGAGCTCTAAAATTGCCTAGATAATTTGTAAGGTTGGAAAGCTACTTCGCCTAGATAATTTGTAAGGTTAGAAAGCTACTTCTGTCCCATGAATTTATACAAGACTCTACTTCATACAACATCTACAACCAATCCATCACAGAGACTCGACATAATATAGAATTATAATACTCACAAATATAATTACTCAGATTAGCAGAGCGAACACGCCTTGGTTTGCCAGTTTATACAACGATATGCTCCAACGATTCTCCTTCCAAAGATCGCACAACTAAACATTTCCAAGATAAAAGAAATATTTATATAGGGAACTAAACAGATAACTGAGACTCCAAAACGAAATCCCTCGCTGGCGGAGGTCCTAAGAGAATAGGGTTTATAGGGCTTTAGCTTTGAGTTACGTTTCAGTATTGCCAACTACGATATATAGAAATCAAATCCAATTTCTGACGAGCAAATGAAATAAGCAGGAATCTAATCTGATTCTCAAGCAGAGATTGCTTATCAAACCAGAAACTCCAATCTGAAAGCACCTACAGAGTTAGACAAGTCCCTAAACTTACACACGCAACAATATAGAAAAATAGACAGAGCTCTTACCTCCCGTACTCAGAAATATACAGTCACCACAAAGCTAGGAGATCGACAGAGCTCTTACCTCCTGCACGCAGTAATGAGAGAAGAATTTAGACCCCTCGGGATCTCCCCAGATCCAGAAATCGTAGTCGTTTCTTCCGAGACTCCATCCAAGGCGGATCACTGGTACATATTGTGCTCAGGAAAACATATCTCGCTATGATTCCACCTCAATACACAATAAGCAAACAAAATGTGGATTGTAACCATGCAATTTCCATAGATCCACTATTTTGCAGGCAACGCTTTCATCTTCATACAGTCTATGCTAATAGATGACATCCATATTCCACCACAGAGGACCCTTAAAAATGATTTCAATACCAATTTTAAAAGAGGGATCTGCGATTCAACCGAGATCCACGATCTCCCCCTCAACATACAGCCGAGCCCTCGGCCTAAGAATCATTTCCCTTCCCCCTCTAAAGGCTGGATTTCTCCTCCTAAATAACATCGCCCCACTACTTTACTAATAAACGAAAGCTGCCACATGTCGAGGACCAATAATATTCTTTTTATGAGGTAGATGCACTCCCATTCGTACGAGTGGGCGATACTTCCAAAGGACCTCGCTAAGCCTTAACAAGTGGCGAGCGCATTAAAGATCCACTACACATAGACTCTACTCCACAATCGTTCTAGGGATTTCTTCTTAGGCACAATACGATGTGTCCACTTAAAGAATTATTAAATACTTATTTAGGCTATAGTTTATTCCTTCACATAGGTAAGAAATGGAAAACTATTCCCTTCTTCACGTGGATAATGTAATGGATTATGATTTAGCAAGGGATAGAAGCTAAGCTCAAAGTCATACTTACTCACATATATTTTCAACTTGCTTTGTTCGTGTACCCGAAAGCAACATGATGATACTTATTTAAATTTAACTTTATCATGATTACTTAACTCCAACACTTTGGAAGTTATAATAATACTTAGTCTATATATACACATATATAGATAGGTTCTAGCGCCTTTATTCATTAAATCAGATGAATATTCATTCATACTAATGGTCTCTCATTTTTATAAGGATTTGGAAGTATAAACTATAACCATTATTAAGTCTTCTCGTAACACCATGTCATACTCTACTAATTTAGCCAATGACTATTTATTCATACGAATAAACAATTGCTCTTCATATGATGTTTAATAATATTTAGGTTTACGCTAATATGTAGCTCATAGAAGTTCATTTTTTTGTTTATAACGAATAGTTTCTCCGCTTATGTCTGACCCTAGCTTTAGGATGATACCTAAAGTATTTAGGCCGTTGAGAAAAATTTACTTTTCGTTAAGTGTCTATGGCACCATGATGACCCTTGTCATCAATATTTAGATTCACATGACCTCCTAACCATCAAACCCTTACCTTAGTGGACTCAATAGCCCGTCATTTTGTTGTGTTATACTAAACAGTTTCAACCTAGGAAAATAAAATCAACCAGACTTCCAAGGTCGAGTGGTGGGGCCTTGGCCTTGAGTTCCTCACTAGGCCAATCTCATAGTTACAATATACATTTATAAAACTAATAGGGGCATAAAAGAGGGATATCACATGTTCCTAAATGAAATGTATTTTCAGACGCGTTTTTTCTGTCATTTATGCTGCCTCCATTGTCACTGTCAGTGTAGCCAATGAGTTTGAAATTTTTTGAGGTTGAATAAAAAATACCAAAGTCTTTGGTTCCACTTACATACCTCAGAATTCTTTTACCTACTTGCCAATGAGATTCTTTTGGTGACTCCATGAATCTTAAGATTAAACTGACTCCATACATGATGTCTGTCCTAGTCACTGTAAGATAGATAAGGCTGCCAATAAGTCTTTTGAATAGCGTAGGATCTACATTGGATCCATCATCTTCCTTGCTCAATTTCAAACCTATTATCACTAGTGTTGGAGTTGTCTTACAGTTTAACATCTTAAATTTGTTTAAGACATCACTTGCATACTTCGACTGAGATATAAATATACCCTTTTTAGTTTGTTGGACTTTAATGCCCAGAAAATACTTCATAAGCCCCAAATTAGTCATTTCAAATTCACTTTCCATGACTGATCTAAATTCCTCTATGCCAAAATCACCAGTAAATATTAAATCATCTACATACAGGCAAATCATTAGCTTATTACCTTTCTTGTTGATTTTTTTGTACAGTGTTGACTCACATTCACTTTTGTGAAATCCATTATGAATGAGGTAAGAGTCAATGCGACTGTAACAAGCTCTAGGAGCTTGCTTCAAACCATAGAGTGCATTTTTCAACCTGTATACTTTATGTCCTTGTCTTGTAACTTCATAGCCTTGTGGCTGCTCCACATATAGTTCCTCCTCCAAATAACCATTTAAAAATGCAAACTTAACATCCATTTGATAAACATGCCATTTATTTTGTGCTGCGATGGACAAAACTGTTCTGACAGTGTCCATTCGTGCTACAGGTGCAAAAGTTTCATTGAAGTCTATGCCAGGTTGCTGTGTGAATCCTCTTGCTACCAATCTTGCCTTGTGCTTTTGCACATTTCCATCAACATCTTGCTTGGTCTTATAAATCCATTTGATGCTTATCACATCATTTTTCTTAGGAACATCAACTAGTTCCCATGTTTAATTCTTCTCAATGCATTCTATTTCTTCATCCATGGCTTGTGCCCAAACTTTAACTTCAACAGCTTCTTCAAATGTTAGCGGATCATTATTTTGAGAAAATAATGCAAAAACTAAGAATGAATTGGGTGTACCAGTCTCATATATCTCACGCAGACTTCTTGTCTTTGTCGGAGTTGATGATGTCGAACTTCGCGAACTACTTGAAAAAGTTTGTTGCACACTTGGTGTGCTTGTCGGAGTAGCTTGAACTATGACTTGTGTCGGAGTTCTTTGTGCTGAAACATGTTGCGTTGTCCTGGGAGTAGACAGAGTTGCGAAATTATGATTCACATGCAAAGTCTCAACCACATCTTCTGCAATGTCATCACTTTTGACGTGTGACACGATTTTAACATTCTTCTCTACAGTTCCATCCCATGTTTTATTTTCTACAAACCGAACATCGCAACTGATAATAACTTTTCTTGTGACAGGTTCATATAACTTGTATTCTTTTGTGTCTTCAGAATACCCAATAAAAATACATTTCTTCCCTTTGTTGTCTAATTTCCTTCTCAGCTCATCTGGAACATGTGCGTATGCGACACAACCAAAAATTTTTAAATGTGAAACACTAGTTTCATACCTGTCCAAGCTTCCTGCGGAACTTTGTTCTTCACACTCTTCGTCGGACATCGATTCATGATGTATACAACATTTTCCACTGCCTCATCCCAATATTCATTTGACAAATGCATAGCTTCCATCATACTTGTTAGTTGTGGAGCTTGATATTCTAGTCTCATAGATGATTATTCAGCTGTGTTTGTACCCCAGGTTTGGTTATGATCGTGGCATGCGCAACAAGGGGTCTGGGGGGCGTGGGGGTCAGAGGGCCCGCGAAAGAAATTTTTGTTATGGGTTGGTTTTTCGCCAACAGGTTACGGGACCATGGTTTTGGGTAACCCATGGTATTTTCCCATTGTATTTCCCCTTTATAAGAAAGACATTGTAATACGGCTAGGGTTGATGTATTATGTATTATGCATTGTAAATATCTCTGAGATCGTGGAAGAGAGACTGTGAGACAGTGAAGAGGAAGTGCAGCGGATGTGTTGTAGGTTGTATCCCTTCATTTGTTGGATGGTATAATAATAAGGACTGAAAATTTTAGTGTGGTCGTAGCCCATATTGGGTGAACCAAGATATATTGGTGTCCCTCTTGTAATGTGTTTATGTGATTGTATTTGCATCTTGTTTATTGTTATTGCTCTACTATCCTGTTTTTCTAACAATTAGTATCAGAGCCAAAGATCTATTTGGCAAATGAACTCGCAGGAAACTAGGGTTTCTGGTTCAAGTGGGAGCAATGGCAGAAGAAGGAAAGTTCAAGGTCGCGAAATTTAATGGCCAGAACTACCAGTTATGGACGATGCAAATGGAGGACTATCTGTACCAGAAGAATCTATTCCTACTGTTGGGAGGGAGAGCAAAGTAGCCAACGAATATGAACGACGAAGAATGAGAGGTTCTTGATAGAAAGGCACTAGGAACAATATGGTTGTCCCTGGCTTTGTCGGTGGCTTTCAATATCTCAAAATAAAAGACAATGGAGGGTTTGATGAGCGCATTGGGTAAGCTGTATGAAAAACCCTCGACCTCCAACAAGGTATTTCTAATGAAGCATTTATTTAATATGAAGATGTATGAAGGTGGATCTGTTGCTGATCTATTAAATGAATTTAATATGGTTACAACTCAACTAAGTTCTGTAAGTGTGAACTTTGATGATGAGGTTAGGGCTCTTCTAATCTTGTGTTCATTGCCAGAAAGCTGGAATGGCTTGGTCATGGCTATAAGTAACTTTGTCTCTAGTTCAAACACCTTGATATTTGATGATGTTGTTAGTGTTATTCTTAGTGAGGAAATGCAAAGAAAAAGCATGGGTGAGACATCAGGTAATGCATTGACCATGGAGAGAAGGGGAAGACAAAGGGAGAAAGGAAAGAGCCAAGGTAATCATAGCAAGTCTAAAATGGGAAGATCCAAGTCCAAACTGGGAAAGATAGAGTGCTGGAACTGTGGAAAGAAAGGACATATTAAGAAAGATTGCAGATATCTAAAGAAGAAAGGAGATGGATAGCAGGAAACTACCCAGGAAGCAAATGTAGCAGGTGATGTGTTACAATATGCTTTGATTCTTGCATTAGATAATACTAGTGATTATTGGGTAGTAGATTCAAGGGCTTCATGTCATGCCACACCCCATAGGAAATATTTTCATGATTATGTTCCAAGCGATTTTGGACATGTTTTATTGAGTGATGATGAGCCATGTAAAATTGTTGGAATGGGTAAGGTATGGATAAAATTTAAGAATGGAATTGATTGGTTGTTGAAAGATGTAAGGCATATTTTTGCTATGAAAAGAAATCTGATCTCAACAGGGCAGTTGGGAGATGGAGGTTGTCTATCTGCGTTTGGAGAAATGTGGTGGAAGATCACTAAAGGATCAATGGTGATAGAAAAATGAGACATGATAGGTACGTTATATTTATGTCCTCATAATACTGACCATTATATCTCTTTAGCATCCACAGGAACAGATACAACATTGTGGCATCATAGACTTGGTCACATGAGTGAGAAGGAGATGCAGATTCTCCACTCAAGGAAGTTGCTACCAAATTTGAAGCAGGTAAGTTTGGAATTCTGTGAGAAGTGTGTTTATCAAAAACAGAAGAGAGTCATATTTCTCAGGGTTGGGAAACAGAAGAAGAATGAAAAGTTAGAGCTTGTGCATACAGATGTATGGGGATCGGGTCAGGTACAATCTCTTGGTGGCTCTCATTATTATGTTACATTTATTGATGATGCAACTAGGAAAACTTGGGTTTATGGCATTAGACAGAAATTTGATGTGTTTAGTACTTTTAAGAAGTGGAAAGATTTGGTTGAGAATGAGACGGGAAAAATGTTGAAGTGTCTCAGATATGGTAATGGAGGTGAGTACTGCGGCATGGCGTTTGATAGTTATTGTTCATACCATGGTATTCGTAGAGAGAAGACAATCCCAGGAACACCACAAGAAAATGGTGTGTTAGAAAAGATGAATAGAATGATCATGGAGCGTGTAAGGTGTATGCACTTGCATGCAGAGTTTCCCTTACAGTTTTAGACAGATGTTGTAAATATTGTTGTTTATTTAATAAATAGAGGGCCTTTAAGTGTTTTGGATGGTTGTATTCCAGAGGAGGCATGGACAGGTAAAAAGGTAAACTACTAATTTCTGGGAACTTTTGGTTGTGAAGCATTTGTCCATATGGATAAAGAAAATAGAACAAAGCTTGAAGCTAAATCCCAAAAATGTACCTTTCTTGGATATGGGGTTGATGATTTTGGTTATCGCTTATGGGATTATGAAAATCACAAAATCATTAGGAGTAGAGATGTGATATTCAATGAAAAGGTCATGTATAAAGATTAGTTGCAGGAAAAGAAACAGGAAAAGGAAAACACAGAGTACACAGTACTTGATGAAATTAAAGAAAATGAAGTTCCAAAGGTGCCAAGAAATCAAGAACAACAACAAGTACTTGAAACTCCTGCAAGTGTAAGAAGATCTACCAGGTTAAGTAGACTCCTTGAACGATACTCTCCTTCAATGTATTATTTATTGGTGACTGATTCTGGTGAACCAGAATGTTATGAAGAAGCAATGCAGGTGGAAACTAGAAAGAAGTGGGAGCAAGGCATGAATGAGGAGATGGACTCATTGATAGGAAACCAGACTTGGGATTTGGTGCAGTTGCCTGCTGGTAAAAGAGCATTGCAGAACAAATGGATTTAC
Source organism: Larix kaempferi (assembly GCA_027924585.1). NCBI lineage: Eukaryota > Viridiplantae > Streptophyta > Pinopsida > Pinales > Pinaceae > Larix > Larix kaempferi. The sequence goes on from BSBM01000903.1 coordinate 855,910, forward strand.
AGGTTGAAGGAATAAGAAGGAGGTAAGAAGCGGTACAAGGCCATACTTGTTGTGAAGGGGTTTGCACAGAATAAAAGGCATAGATTTTGATAAAATATTTTCTCTTGTTGTTAAGATGACTTCAATTAGGACTATTTTAAGTCTAGTGGCGGTAGAAGATTTGCATCTTGAACAGTTAGATGTAAAAACAACCTTTCTCCATGGGGATTTGGAGGAAGAGATATATATGCAGCAGCCACAAGGGTATGAGGTCAAAGGGAAGGAGAATTTGGTGTGTAGGTTGAAAAAGAGATTGTATGGCTTGAAGCAAGCTCCAAGGCAATGGTATTTAAAATTTGACAGGTTTGTGATAGAACAAGGTTATAGTAGATGCCATTATGACCACTGTGTTTATTTCAAGAGGCTAGATAATGGAACATATATTATCTTGTTATTGTATGTGGATGACATGCTTGTTGCAGGGTCTAACATGCAGGAAATAAATGTCATCAAAAGTAAGTTAGCAAATTCATTTGCGATGAAGGATTTGGGTGTTGCAAATCAAATCCTTTGTATGAGAATAACAAGAGACAGGAAAAATCACAAATTGACATTGTCTCAGGGTGAGTACATACAAAGGTGTTGGAGAGATTCACAATGTAGAATGCAAAACCAGTTAGTACACCTTTGTCCAGCCATTTCAAACTAAGTAAGGAAATGTGTCCCAAGACATAGGAAGAGATAGATTACATGTCCAATATTCCCTATTCATAAGCAGTTGGCAGCTTGATGTATGCCATGGTGTGCACAAGATCAAATATTGTACATGCAGTGGGAGTTGTGAGCAGATATATGAACAATCCAAGTAAATAACATTGGAAGGAAGTACAGTGGATTCTCAGGTATATGAGAGGTACTACCACTCATGCATTATGTTTTGGAAGTTCATACATTGTTCTACAAGGATATGGTAATGCAGATATGGCAGGTGATAAGGATAGTAGGAGGAGCACCACATGGTATGTGTTTACTGTAGGTGGAACAACAGTAAGCTGGATTTTGAAACTACAAAAGGTTGTTGTACTTTCAACAATAGAAGTAAAGTATGTTGTTGTTACAGAGGCTAGTAAAGAGATGATTTGGTTGCATAGGTTTATGGAGGAATTGGGTAAGAAGAAGAAGAATAACAAGTTGTATAGTGACAGCCAGAGTGCCATTCATCTTGAAAAGAACTCGGAATTCTATTCCAGGACTAAACATATACAACTCAAGTACCATTTCATATGCTCTGTTCTGGAAGATAAACTGTTGAAGCTGGAGAAGGTACATACTAACCAAAATTCTGCAGACATATTTACAAAGGTAGTGACCAGAGAGAAACTGAGTTCCTTCTCGGTTTCAATTGGCCTTCTAGTGTGAAGGTGAAGATGAGAAATTTTCCAATTCCAAGGTCCAGCAAGTACAACGATGGTGGAGTTGATGTGATCAGTCTCCAAGTGGGATATTGTTGGTTGTGGAGCCTGATCTTCTGGTCTCATAGATGATGATTCAGCCATGTTTGTACCCCAGGTTTGGTTATGATCCCAGCACGTGCAACACCGAAATAAATTTTTGTAATGGGTTGGTTTTTCACCAACAGATTATGGGCCCATGGTTTTAGGTAACCTGTGGTATTTTCCCATTGTATTTCCCCTTTATAAGAAAGACATTGTAATACGGATAGGGTTGATGTATTAGGTATTATGCATTGTAAAGATCTCTGAGATCATGGAAGAGAGATTGTGAGGCAGTGACGAGGAAGTGCAGTGGATGTGCTGCACATTGTATCCCTTCATCTGTTGGATGGTATAATAATAAGGACTGGCAATTTCAGTATGGATGTAGCCCATCTTGGGTAAACCAAGATATATTGGTGTTTCTCTTGTAATGTGTTTGTGTGATTGTATTTTCGTCTTGTTTATTGTTATTGATCTGCGATATTGTTTTTCTAACAATACTGCGCGCCCTCTCCATAATGGTTATGTTCTTCCTGTTAGGATATTCCTATACTCCATCCTAGTCCCACCAGTATTTTGATCATTTACATTTCCAGTCATGCATGCACTTTTAGGGTTTGCATGCATTCTAGGGTTTGCATGCATCCCAGTCATCAGTCCAGCACTTGGCCCTCAGTTAGCCAGCCCCCAGGAGCTTCTCACTATTCAGTTTTAGCCCTCTAGTTGCTTAATGCACCCTTCTTCCTTGATTTTAGGAAGCAACCCGCCCTTCTTCACCTACCAGTCTAGTTGTCTTCAGTTTCCACTCAGTTACACTTAGTTACACTCAGTTACACTAAGTTACACCTACCAGACTCAGTTTGACTGATGGTTGACAGTTACTTGAGCATTGATGACTCCACCGATGATGATGATGACTTCCAGTTGTGCTCCGATGATCATGAGGACACCTAGTTGTGTTCCAATGACACTCTATTGATCTTATGATCACTCTGAGAGGCTAATTCGAATTGCCACCTTAGGCATTCGAATCCTCTCTACCATTGTACTATTTATTTGTCCATATTGTGATTAATTAATTAGTGTGTGTGAAGTATTTTTGCTTCTATCTGAGGTAAAATTAGCTATTGGAGGTGATGCATTGGCTCCTCTCAAGCAATCATCTCTTTTATAATACTATATGATAATTAATTCATGCATTCAAAAAGTTATTGAAGATTATGGCCATTGCCATTCGCTTGGGATAAATTCTCATGCAATTACTGGTTTTGATCTCACCTCTCATGGTTCAAAGGAGATATCAAGAAACCATGATTCAAGTCTTGGATCTAATTTAGATTCTAAGCAATTACTACTTGGGATAATTTCTCATACATATGATAGTTTTGATCTCACCCCTGCTAGTTCAAAGGAGATCTCGAGAAACTATTCTTCAAGTCTTAAATCTGATTTGGATTTCAGGCAATTATTATTTGATGGTTCTTTTTGACATAATCTCATCCATGATGGTTTCAAGGAGAAGACAAAAGACTATCTGCATATTCATGATTTTGATCCTACCTCAGCTGATTCGAATCATAGGTTCAAGGATCATCCTCATACTTTTGGATTTGTTCTCATCACATTCGATCTGAAGAGCAAGTACAAGCACATGTTTTTTTAGCATGATCCACTTCTTCCCAGGAAGAAGATACCTCTAGACATATGACCAACCATCACACTTGCTTGAGTTTGGAGCATTTATTTTTGTGTGTGCCTTACAGTCTGTTTTTGAGGAGGGGGTATGTTTCCCATGAAATTTTCCCCACTTCCTTGGATTATTGACTATTATTATTCATTGTATTGGGTGACCTTTGTCTTAGTTACCAGGGCCCAGGATGGATTAAGGGGGGGTGTTAGGATATTCCTATACTCCATCCTAGTCCCACCAGTATTTTGATCATTTACATTTTCAGTCATGCATGCACTTTTAGGGTTTGCATGCATTCTAGGGTTTGCATGCATCCCAGTCATCAGTCCAACACCTATCCCTCAGTTAGCCAGCCCCCAGGAGCTTCTCACTATTCATTTTTAGCCCTCCAGTTGCTTAATGCGCCCTTCTTCCTTGATTTTAGGAAGCAACTCGCCCTTCTTCACCTACCAGTCCAGTTGTCTTCAGTTTACACTCAGTTACACTTAGTTATAGTCAGTTACACCTACAAAACTCAGTTTGACTGATGGTTGACAGTTACTTGAGCATTGATGACTCCATTGATGATGATGAAGACTTCCAGCTGTGCTCCGATGATCATGAGGACACCTAGTTGTGCTCCGATGACACTCTATTGATCTTATGATCACTTTGAGAGGCTAATTCGAATTGCCACCTTAGGCATTCGAATCCTCTCTACCATTGTACTATTTATTTGTCCATATTGTGATTAATTAATTAGTGTGTGTGAAGTATTTTTGCTTCTATCTGAGGTAAAATCAGTTATTGGAGGTGATGCATTGGCTCCTCTCAAGCAATCATCTCTTTTATACTACTATATGATCATTAATTCATGCATTCAAAAGGTTATTGAAGATTATGGCCATTGCCATTCGCTTGGGATAAATTCTCATGCAATTACTGGTTTTGATCTCACCTCTCATGGTTCAAAGGAGATATCAAGAAACCATGATTCAAGTCTTGGATCTAATTTAGATTCTAAGCAATTACTACTTGGGATAATTTCTCATACATATGATAGTTTTGATCTCACCTGTGCTAGTTCAAAGGAGATCTCGAGAAACTATTCTTCAAGTCTTAAATCTGATTTGGATTTCAGGCAATTATTATTTGATGGTTCTTTTTGGCATAATCTCATCCATGATGGTTTCAAGGAGAAGACAAAAGACTATCTGCATATTCATGATTTTGATCCTACCTCAGCTGATTCAAATCACAGGTTCAAGGATCATCCTTATACTTTTGGATTTGTTCTCATCACATTCGATCTGAAGAGCAAGTACAAGCACATGTTTTTTTAGCATGATCCACTTCTTCCCAAGAAGAAGATACCTCTAGACATATGACCAACCATCACACCTGCTTGAGTTTGGAGCATTTATTTTTGTGTGTGCCTTACAGTCTGTTTTTGAGGAGGGGGTATGTTTCCCATGAAATTTTCCCCACTTCCTTGGATTATTGACTATTATTATTCATTGTATTGGGTGACCTTTGTCTTAGGTACCAGGGCCCAGGATGGATTAAGGGGGGGTGTTAGGATATTCCTATACTCCATCCTAGTCCCACCAGTATTTTGATCATTTACATTTTCAGTCATGCATGCACTTTTAGGGTTTGCATGCATTCTAGGGTTTGCATGCATCCCATTCATCAGTCCAACACCTATCCCTCAGTTAGCCAGCCCCCAGGAGCTTCTCACTATTCATTTTTAGCCCTCCAGTTGCTTAATGCGCCCTTCTTCCTTGATTTTAGGAAGCAACTCGCCCTTCTTCACCTACCAGTCTAGTTGTCTTCAGTTTACACTCAGTTACACTTAGTTATAGTCAGTTACACTCAGTTACACCTACAAAACTCAGTTTGACTGATGGTTGACAGTTACTTGAGCATTGATGACTCCACTAATGATGATGAAGACTTCTAGCTGTGCTCCGATGATCATGAGGACACCTAGTTGTGCTCCGATGACACTCTATTGATCTTATGATCACTTTGCGAGGCTAATTTGAATTGCCACCTTAGGCATTCGAATCCTCTCTACCATTGTACTATTTATTTGTCCATATTGTGATTAATTAATTAGTGTGTGTGAAGTATTTTTGCTTCTATCCGAGTTCTACTGTATTATTATTCTGTTGCTCATTATACTGCATTGACCACTCTTTTTCTATTTTCCTGCTTAATCATAATTATTCTCTTGCGAGGTATACATCATCTCTTAGATCTGCTGTGAGGATTTTCACACTTCCTCTCTGCGATACCATTCTGTTGTAGTGTATACCACGCAGCGAATTTCCTCTGTATGCCATGACCTTTACACAAGTTTAAGAAATCATTTTAAGCATACTCACAACCTCTGTCTGTCCTTAAGATCTTGATGTTGTAACCACTATGCTTCTCCACAAGTGCCTTGAACTGCTGAAAACATCTAAACACATTAGATTTATGTTTTAGAAAATATGACCATTTTTTTCTTGTGAAATCATCAATAAATGTGAGAAGGTAAGTGCATCCTCCCATGGATGGTGTTTGCATTGGTCCAAAAATATCAAAGTGCACAATTTCAAGTGATGTGCGAGCTCTATATGACTTTCCGAATGGAAAAGTCTCTGTGTATTGTTTGACAAAAATACATCCTTCACAAATTCTTTGTGGCTTTTCAATCAATGGAAATCCTTTCACCATGTCCTTCATGTGCAGTAGCTTCAACCCACCAAAATTCAGATGTCCAAACCTGAAGTGCCACAACCAAGATTCATCCCGTATTTCTGATTGAAACACTGCTTTCATTTCTGTAAAATCTCAATCACAGCTGAACCTAGCTACTGTGGATTCCTCACTGGTGAAAGATTGCACAACATTTGCAAGAATAGCATAAATCTGTAAATGGATGAAGAACAATACACATGAAATTGGTGAATAATGTCAATATTATTAACTGTCCAACCTTAACATAGGTTAAGAACACCCATATATACAAATCTGGAAGAATTCGAATCCATCTGGAGTGTTCACACTGATCTAGCTTAGAAAAAGCTCAAACCCCCCTAGGTTGACCAAAATATCCCAAACCATCCCAAACTGGTTCGAATCAGCTGTGTGAATGCTAGGAATGACTGGACAGGCCCATGTGACCTCACACATGTGAAGAAACTGGTTGGTTAGAGGTTTGGAAGCTAAAATTGGCCAAAATGATGACAAAGTTGGCAAGATTGTCCACAAACTGAGCAAATGCGCCCTAGGTAGAAGAGAAGCATGCTGAATGCATTAAATGACCCGAGGAGGGCGCTCTAGGCATGCTGAATGCATTAATTGCCCTGGGGAGCGCTCCAATTAGCTGGTTTGACTCAGCACTTGTTCACATTGCTAACCAGTTCATGATAATTTGACCAATTTACCAACTAATCAACTTAGGGATGTAATCATTAATCACTTGGGCTAATTAATCATCATTAATAAATGATTAATGTACATAGGTGGGAAAATGTTCTAACACCCCCCCTTAAGCTAGACTTAGTGAAATATCAAAAATTAAGTCCTTGGCAACTAGGCTCAAGTCACCTTTTACATCATAAAATTTATTTGTCCATGTAACCAAGGTAAGGAGGAAAACCACATGGGAAATAAAACCTCCCCTCTAAAATGGACATGTGGCATATATCAAAATACACCAATCATCACCATGCATCACTCACCCCAAGCAAAGATCTAAGGTGAGTGAAGGTCTTCTCGGTAAAACACTTGGTGAAGATATCAGCAGTTTGCTCACTGGATGGGCAATACTGCAATGCTATGGTCCGGTCATGCACCAACCCCCGAATGTAATGCATGTGTATCTCTATGTGCTTGGTCCTCTGTCTCTGTACTGGATCGGTAGAAATCTTGATTGTACTTTGATTATCACACCAAAGAATAGTGGGTGAATCAAAGACAATCCCGAACTCTGCATGAATACCTTGCAACCAAACACATTGTGTGGCTGCATTGACTGCTCCCCTGTACTCGGCCTCAGCTGAAGATAAGGAAATAGTGCTTTGTTTCTTGCTTGACCAGCATATAGGTCCATGTGCAAGCATAAAGACATAACCGGAAGTTGACTTCCGATCAATACAATCACCGGCCCAATCAAAATCTGTAAATCCTACTAGTTCAAGGGATGAACCAGCAGCATAATGGATACCAAAGGACTTAGTACCCTGAACATAATGAAGGATCCTCTTGGCTGCCTTCCAATGGATCTCATGAGGGTCTTGCATGTTCCTTGCAACAGCCCCAACAGCATAAGACAAATCTGGTCGAGAGTGTGTAAGATACAACAAACTCCCAACTAGTTGTCTATACAATGAACTGTCAACTAGTGGTGAAGAACCCCATTCTGTAAGCTTAACTCCTGAAAGAAATGGAAATTTTGCAGACTTACATTCAGCCATCTTAAATTTCTGCAGCAAATCTGAAGCATACCTTGACTGACATACAGAAATTCCATTCACAGTTTGATCTATCTCCAAACCCAGAAATTGTTTTAGCAATCCTAGATCGGTCATGGAAAATGCACTGTGCAATGCTCTCTTAACTGAGTCAAGTTCTTTGGTGCAGCTACCAGTGATCAAAAGATCATCAACATACAGTACAATAATCAATATCAGATCACTAACATGCTGCATATACACATTTGGATCAGACTTACACCTCTCAAACCCCAAAGATAGCAGAAAATTGTCCATTTTTGCATACCATGCTCTAGGAGCTTGCTTGAGCCCATAGAGTGACTTGTTCAACCTGAAAACAAGTGTATGATCAGAAATAAAACCTTCAGGCTGCTGCATATATATCTCCTCATTCAGATCCCCATGAAGAAAGGCACTTTTTACATCCATGTGATGAATCTCCCATCGCTTGGAAGCCCCAATGGCCAAAACTAGTCTTATGGAGTCCATCTTTGCCACCGGTGCAAATGTTTCTGTATAGTCCACTCCTTGGACCTGCGAGTAACCCTTAGCCACCAACCTGGCCTTATACTTCAGATCAGAGCAATCAGATCCAATTTTGGTTCTATAAATCCACTTGCATTGCACTAGTTTCCTCTTGGGAGGAAGAGGGACCAAATCCCAAGTTTTGTTCTCATGGAGTGAGTTCATCTCCTCTTGCATGGATGATTGCCATCTTGGGTCTGTACATGCTTCTGAATATGACATTGGATCAGATCCAACCATCAAATAACATGCCTCACTCAGATCAGAATTATCACATGCAAAGGAATTGTGAAATTGAGATCTAGTTTTCCTAGCATCTTGGGGATCTCCCACTAGCTCTCCGGCACTTTGAATTGTTTTCTCTGCCCAATTGGGCCTTGAGGGAGGGATATGTTCAGAATCCATATCAACATCATCTTCAGCAATATCAGAATCAGAAATATCAGAGAATGAATCACTACTTACTTCATCATCAAGTCGGGGAAATGAGCATTCCCCATCACCTTGTTCACTAGCTTGCAAAAATTCTTCCTCTTCGAATTTGACACTTCTTTCAATGAAATTTTTGTGAGTGGATGGATCAAAGAGCTTGTAGCCCTTTGAATTCTCTGCATACCCAACCATGATTGACTCCTTGCTTTGGGGCTGCAAGGCCTTTCTCTTCTCCGGTGGAATTCTGGCCCAAGCCCTTGAGCCAAAAATTCTGAAATGCGAGACATTGGGCTTGTGACCCATCCAAGCTTCAAATGGAGTGATTCCTTGCAATGCTTTGTGTGGTGCTCTGTTCTGAACATATGCTGCACAATTCATAGCTTCAGCCCACAATTTGGGAGACAAATCCCTTGCTTGCAACATGCAAGTTGCCATCTCTTTCAGTGCTCTATTTTTGCGCTCTGCAACACCATTTTGCTGAGGTGTGTAGGGCACTGAGTGTTGCATCTGAATGCCATGCTCTTGACAGAGCTGCTGCAAATTGTTATTGACATACTCTCTGCCATTATCAGTCCTCAAAACCTTCATGGCCTTCCCACTGAAGTTCTCAACCATGCTCTTAAAAATTTTGAAACATTCAAAGACTTCAGATGTTTGCTTAAGGAAAAATAACCAGCAGTACCTTGAGTAGTCATCGATGAAGGTGAGCACATATTTGCTGCAGCCATAGGAGGGTGTGGGGAGTGGCCCTATGAGATCAGAATGTACTATCCCAAGAGGTTGATCAGCCCTCCTTGCCTTCCCTTTGTCATACTTCTTTTCAGGATGCTTCCCAATCATGCAACTCTTGCATGTTCCACTCGAAAAACTGATTTGGGGCAGCCCTTCTACCATATTTTCTTTGCTTAAAACTTGAAGATATCTGTAGTTTAGGTGACCATACCTTTGATGCCATAGCTTGCTGGTATCATTCCCATGTGACAGAAGCACACTTGGTGAAGAGAATTCGAGGAAGTGGGAGAACTTGTACATCTTCATGTCATGGTCTGCAACACCCTTTGCAACAATTTTCCCGGTGGAAACCTCTGATATCTCCACTTCATCCTGAGTGAAGACCACCTTCTTTGCTGCTCCAGTATGTGTCATTTGATATACAGAGAGCAAGTTTGCTGCAAGATTTGGCACATACAGCACATTGGAGAAGAATCCATTCTCCATAGAGATTTTCCCAATGCCATGTGCAGGGATTTCTGAGTCATCTCCCATTCGAATTGAGAGGCCACTGTAGGGAGCAAGTTCAGAAAACGAGTCTCTTGAGGAAGCCATGTGCCTTGAGGCACCTGAATCAATGATGAACAAAGGTGAATGAGATGAGCTAGCCACCAAAGCATGGCAGCTCTCCTTGTCTTCAGAAACGCACTCCTTCTTCTTGGAACTTTCAGGAAGAGGAATGTTATTTTTCTGTAGGAGATGGGTCATGGTGTATATGGTTTTCTTCATGCATGAGCTCTCTGGATGAAAACCTCTTTGACAGTAGCTACATTTTGTCTTCTCAGCCTTCTTTCCCTTGTTCTTGACAGGATTCGAAACCCCCTCAGAGGATTTGGGCCTCTCATCCTTTCTCTTCTTCTCTTGAGGTTTCGAACCCTTGGGTTTTTGCTTGCCCCTTCCACATTTCGAATCTCCAGCTGCAAGCACTTGATCTTTTTGCTTGATGGAGCCCATCAAGACCAGCTTGTCTTGCTCTTGAGTTAGCATCTCCATGAAGTCAGCCAAGGATGGAATCTTCCAACCTCTAACTGTGAGCCTTGTGGAGTTGAAGGAAGACACAAAAACTGAGTATTCAGAACCCAATTTGGAGAGAATGGACAACACCAACTGTTCTTCTTTCTTCTCTATGCCACATTGTCTGATCTGCAAGACCAAGTTCTTGAACTTGGTGAAGAAGTCCTGGATGGAATCGAAATTCCCTGGGCTCAGTGAGACAAGCTCATTTTCGAGCTGGTGGCCTCTCATCTCATCAGTCTTTCCAAACAGTGTCTCAAGCTTGAGCCACACTTCATTTGGAGTTGCTAGACTTTCTACATGAAACAGGAGGTCTCTCGAAATGCTGAGACAAAGGAGGCCAAATGCCTCATCCATTCTGTTAAAAAACTTGGATTTCTCCACAGCTGAGTTTGGCTCCACCTCAGTGCCCATCGTGATTCTGTAGAGACCCTTAGATCTCAGCAAAATCACCATTTCTGCCTTCCAATCGAAATAGTTGAAGGGTGTGAGCACGTTTGGGTGAGATGGCTCCGTTCTTCTCTGCTGCAATTCGCACTTGCTGACAATGCTGATCTTCAATACCTGCAAACAACTCTCAAATCACTCTGGAGGGATCTACACTAACAGATTCGAACCCTGTATGGATAGTGGGTGCATTCGGGAGAGCATCACACCTGAGAGGAGCCACTAGATTTCTCCAGTAAGCTCAAGGCAATGGCCTCAGGAATTATGTGGTTTCTCCACTGCTTCTGGCAATCCACTACAACAGTCTTGCTGGTTCGAATTCTAGCTCCAAGAGCTCTGATACCATGTAAAATCTCAATCACAGCTGAACCTAGCTACTGTGGATTCCTCACTGGTGAAAGATTACACAACATTTGCAAGAATAGCATAAATCTGTAAATGGATGAAGAACAATACACATGAAATTGGTGAATAATGTCAATATTATTAACTGTCCAACCTTAACATAGGTTAAGAACACCCATATATACAAATCTGGAAGAATTCGAATCCATCTGGAGTGTTCACACTGATCTAGCTTAGAAAAAGCTCAAACCCCCCTAGGTTGACCAAAATATCCCAAACCATCCCAAACTGGTTCGAATCAGCTGTGTGAATGCTAGGAATGACTGGACAGGCCCATGTGACCTCACACATGTGAAGAAACTGGTTGGTTAGAGGTTTGGAAGCTAAAATTGGCCAAAATGATGACAAAGTTGGCAAGATTGTCCACAAACTGAGCAAATGCGCCCTAGGTAGAAGAGAAGCATGCTGAATGCATTAAATGACCTGAGGAGGGCGCTCTAGGCATGCTGAATGCATTAATTTCCCTGGGGAGCGCTCCAATTAGCTGGTTTGACTCAACACTTGTTCACATTGCTAACCAGTTCATGATAATTTGACCAATTTACCAACTAATCAACTTAGGGATGTAATCATTAATCACTTGGGCTAATTAATCATCATTAATAAATGATTAATGTACATAGGTGGAAAAATGTTCTAACAATTTCTTTGTCGCTGTCTTTTCTTTTCTTGTCGCAGTGAATGTCTGCTTCTTTACTTTCTGGTTTGAATGCAGCTCCATAATTTTCATTTTGAATTCCATGAACAACTTGAGTTGTTTTTCCTTTTATGATTGGTCTTATCCTCAAAGGAAACAAGCGATTGCTTGCCATCTACACTTTCGCTATTAAGATATTGCTTGGATATATGTTCTTGATCAGGCAATGCTTTCCTGTCATATGAACTCTGTAACCTTTTTCTATGAGTTTTTCAATTCTCATCAAATTATGCTTCAAACCTTGAACATAATAAGCATCAGGCATAAATTTCTGCTCCCCCTGTTTGGTTAGAATATCAACAGTACCATTTCCCAAGACAGTGACTTGAATATTATTTCCAAGTGTGACATCAGTTTGAACTGATTTATCTAGACTAGATAATAGATTTAAATTACCAGTCATATGATTGCTACAGCCTGAGTCTAAATACCATATGTCATTTGGACTTTCTTGGACAACATTGCATTCAAGTGGCGATGCACATGCCAAGAACAATGAGTTGTTTGAAGTGTTGGTGTTGCTTGACTATGATTGACCTTGATTTCCTTGGTCATACTGCTTCTTCCTACATTCATATATGAAGTGTCCAAACCTCTTACAGTAATGACATTGAATTTTTGATTTATCATACCTTTTTCCACTTAGATGACTGGGGATTTGATTCTGACTTCTACAAGTGACATATGCAGGGCTGCTACTGCGACCTACTTTGAAAGAACTTCTTCCTCTGCCTCTAGAGTTTGATCTTACCTTGCCTCTTCCACGACTTATGGATGACTGTGTTGCGAATGCACCTTCCAATGATGTATCTGAACTGTTGATTCTATGTTCATGATTGAGTAATGAGGCTTGCAATTCATCAATAGTAAATTGGGACAGATCTTTGTTTCCTCCAGGGTCACAACTAAAGATTCAAATTTATTTGGAAGAACTCTAAGAACTTTTTCAACAACTTTGTGGTCACTTAGATTTTCTCCATGAGACTTTATTTGATTAATCAGACCAATAATATGAGTATAGAATGATTCTACTCACTTTGCATCTTTCATTGACAGAGATTTGAAATCTCTTCTAAGGATTTGTATTTTAGCATTCCTTACCTTGTTCAAGCCTTGATAAGAAGTTTCCAGTGTGTCCCACGCTTCTTTGCCTGACGTTGTTGTTGTTACTCTTGGGGGTATGGATTCATGTGTTTCTTGATATATGTGGAACAATGTATTTCCATCTTTCTTCCTCTATTCCCTCAAGACATCTGTAGGGACCCCCTTTTTGGGGTCCCAAAAAAAACTTCCAGTACGATTTTTTTTTTTAGAAGAAGATATAGAAGTCACAGATCTAGCTCTATCTATTGTAGTACATGAATGTTAATATATAAAACAACATACTTAGATTTATTCATTCTCAAAAAGATTTGGCAAAATAAATAAAATAAAAATACTTCAAACTTGTTTTCGACAGTTGGTTTAGCGAATCGATGGAGTCCTCGAAGTGGTTTTTGCACGATCCAATCCAATCTCTTGACAAAGTACCGAGTGACCTCTCGGTTGACCTCCCTATCGTATCGGGGTTACTCTTCTTCACCCCAAACCCCCGAGCTAATGGGGTCATAAGAACACACACAAATAGCCTCCCGAAAGGATCTCCCAATCCTCGTTCCGGCTAATCCCAACTCCAAGGATCATAACATAATCCGAGATTATGATGACCATCCAACATTAGGGAGCAAGAGATGTCCTTCTCTCCTTCTCCTCCCTCATTATATAGCAAAATCCTGTGTGCCATGTGTCTGTCCATGCACATATTTAATTTAATTTAATATTTTAATTCCCAATATTCTCAAATACATGTGTCTTCTTAATGTCTTTAATGTGCACCTAAATCCCTAGATCAGTGGGAGTTAGGTGTAGAAGAGTTCTACTTCTCTTTTGGTTCTCATTTAGTTTACTTAACAATCTTTTAGTTAGACTTATTGCTTTCTACTTTTCTTTATTTTTCTAATATTAAGATTGAATTAAAATATGATTTTTTTTTTCTTTTTTCTTTTTACTAAAAGTATAATCTATTTTAAATTTATAAAATGTTTTAAATGAATAATAAAATTAATTAAAGTAAATTCTTGAATAATAATAAAAGAAAAACAATTATTTTGTTAATGACCTATTTCAATTCTTTCTCAAAATAATGAAGTCAATTAAAAATAGAATCCTGAATATAATTATTTAAAATAGTAAAATCCATAAAATTAAAATCTTTGAATTTAATTTAATTGGATTCGACTTCCTTTCCAATCTCTTCCACCCATTGAGCAGTGAATTCAATAAGTCATTAATGGAGCAGGAATTCCACTCGTAGTACATTAATTTCACTCCTATTTTTCTATTGTTAAGAGAATTCTCCAATGTAAACTTCAAGTCGAGCATAAGAAGACATGAGATGGAGGGTAGATATACGATTTTAAATAAGCCGTCATAATAGGCCCATAAAATGCATCAACGTTCACCATACTTACTACATCGACAACATTGACAGAGTCGTCCGATGTTAACTAAGTTCGAAGCCTTAACTCATTGAACAGTCCAAAATTAACTTGCTGGCTAAATCAAGGGATAGCATCCATCAATGGGTTGACCTGGGCATATGTAAGTTTTGGGCGGTCTACATGAGATATTAAGCATTTTCCAGAGTGAATCTTGCACATTCTGTTAATTAAAGGACTCATTATATGATCCTGGCAGTTGAGACATGACGTTGGTAGATCGAATTTACCCTGACAACAAAGGTCGACCTGATCGGGAGTTTAATTAATTACTTGGAATTCATACAAACAGAGTCACATATCTCCTCGATCTGGACGTTAAATTATTTCCCCGGTAAAAGAAAAGGAAAGAGGAACAGAGACAGATTTTAATTGGTTCTATTTATACTAATTGCATTCTGATTTTTAACTAGGATAAAAAAATAAACAGAGTATAATACTGTCGATTGTCAGCCTACTTCAGATTCTGATGCATTCTCTTGGACAAACAACAAATATTTTATTCTCAAGTACAGAAATTCTTCAATTCCAAAATTTAGACAATATCTAGTTTATGCATCCATGATCTTTAATATCTCTAGAATAAAACAGAGGATATAACTCTCGAGTAAATAATTCTTGTATCTCTAGAATTTTTAATAGCACAGAAACTATGTGTTTAAGATTTCAAGTAATTCCTAAAAACAAAACAGAGCATATAAATCTTCAACACATAATCTGCATTTCTAGAAATTGCCTTAATCACAGAAATATACATTTTTAGACCTCGAGTATTTCCTAAATCAAAAGGGAACATAAATAAAACAATTTGAGTAGATATAACTTGCATGAGTAGTAGCTCCAACCTTTGATGTAGTCCCAAGGAAATCATGGCTTCTATTCCTTCCCCGATCTCCACGAATCACCGACGAACCCCTAAAAACATATGAGTCCGGTACCCTCAAGGCTCGACCGGCTCTGATACCAAATGTAGGGACCCCTTTTTTGGGGTCCCAAAAAAAACTTCCAGTACGATTTTTTTTTTTTTAGAAGAAGATATAGAAGTCATAGATCTAGCTTTATCTATTGTAGTACATGAATGTCAATATATAAAACAATATACTCATATTTATTCATTCTCAAAAAGATTTAGCAAAATAAATAAAATAAAAATACTTCAAACCTGTTTTCGACGGTTGGTCCAACGAATCGATGGAGTCCTCGAAGTGGTTTCCACACGATCCAATCCAATCTCCTGATGAAGTACCAAGTGACCCCTCGAGTGACCTCCCTACCATATCGGGGTTACTCTTCTTCACCCCGAACCCCCGAGCTAATGGGGTCATAAGAACACACACAAATAGCCTCCCGAAAGGATCTCCCAATCCTCGTTCTGGCTAATCCCAACTCCAAGGATCATAACATAATCCGCGATTATGATGACCATTCAGCATTATGGAGCAAGATATGTCCTTATCTCCTTCTCCTCCCTCATTATATAGCAAAAGCTTGTGTGCCATGTGCCTGTCCATGCACATATTTAATTTAATTTAATATTTTAATTCCCAATATTCTCAAATACATGTGTCTTCTTAATGTCTTTAATGTGCACCTAAATCCCTAGAGCAGTGGGAGTTAGGTATAGAAGAGTTCTACTTCTCTTTTGGTTCTCATTTAGTTTACTTAACAATCTTTTAGTTAGACTTATTGCTTTCTACTTTTCTTTATTTTTCTAATATTAAGATTGAATTAAAATATGATTTTTTTTCTTTTTTCTTTTTACTAAAAGTATAATCTATTTTAAATTTATAAAATGTTTTAAATGAATAACAAAATTAATTAAAGTAAATTCTTGAATAATAATAAAAGAAAAACAATTATTTTATTAATGACCTATTTCAATTCTTTCTCAAAATAATGAAGTCAATTAAAAATAGAATCCTGAATATAATTATTTAAAATAGTAAAACCCATAAAATTAAAATCTTTGAATAAAAATAATTATCTTATTAGTAATTTTTTTCAATCAGTATAATTAATCAAGTTTAATATTGAATAAAATCAATTAAATAATTCAAATTAATGAAATCAATTAAAAAATAAAATCTTGAATAGAATTATTCAAATTAATAAAATAGAACAAAATAAATAAGGTATTTCTTAAATCTTATGTAAAATTTTCATTTATACCATTGATTAATTTTCTTCATCTCGTTCTTGTCTAGGTACCTCTTCGGTGGACCCTTTTGACAGTTTCATTTCTTCCTTCTTATGGGGAGTGCTGCGTAGTGACTGAGAACCATTACCGTGATCTCTCAAATATGCTCCTTGGAGACTAAGGGATGTTTAGGGATAAGGCTCTCCTTATTGCGCGCCCCTCAACTCATCGTATGCGACTAAATCATTATGGCCTTTCCCGTACGTCATACGCTTCCCCGGGTGAGATGAAACGGCTTTACCCATGCGTGGATTGCTAATCCAGGGTTGATAGTCAGTCGTTGTACCCCTATGTGTTCTTTCCATTCTTACGACTCCTATAATTCCATTGTGGGTCAGTCGGTAATTCATCTTACTTGCCACTGCACACACACACACTCAAGCGCACATTAGTAGCGCTGCACTATGAAATATTTCATCATCCATCATAATATCTCAGTCAGTTGAGCATATCTAACATTTAGTCATTCTATCTCAATCAATCGAGCATATCTAACATTCAGTCGTTCTATCTCAATCAGTCAAGCATATCCAACATTCAGTCATTCTATCTCAATTAGTCGAGCATATCTAACATTTAGTCATTCTATCTCAATCAGTCGAGCTTATCTAACATTCAATCATTCTATCTCAATCATTCGGGCATTCATTTATTAAGTAAAGTAATAGTTTCTATAACTGTCGTTCAAGCATTTTCAAAGTAAATTCAAATGGTTCGTGTTTTACTTAACTGGTTCATTCCAAACTAGTATCTCATTATTCTAAACAGTTAGGGTACCGAGGCGAGCATTACAACATCCTTCTCAGCTTGTGTGAGATTGTTATATGTTGTCAGATCTACTGGTTCTACATAGCCATTTTGAACTATTTCCCCTACATATTGACCTCTGAACAAAGCTTTCATTGTTAGAGACCAATATTCATAATTTTTACCAGAAAATATTAGAGTTTGCAAATTACCAGAAGTGGAAGCTATTCTTAATTACTTTTTCCTTTTTGTAAATAGAATTTCTTTTCTCCGTAAACCAAGCTCTAATACCAGATCAAGGGAAAATCACACCTCACAGTCAATTAAAAATTAACTGTGCAGTAAATGTATATTTTCTTTGCTTTCGAACTTTGACGGAAACCCCAACTTTTACTTCACCAAAAACTTTCACTTCGTAGAGCATTTACTTCATGAAACTTAACTTCACACAACTTGATTTCGCATAAATTTACTTCGCACTTATGCGAAGCTTGTACTTATGGGAAGTTCTCAACTTATGCGAAAGGCTATACTTCGCAGACTTCTTGACTTGAAGATACTTTTTACTCTGCGTAACTTCTTAACTTCGCGAACTTCTTGACTTAGAAATATATGGAAATCTTTATTTCTTTTACAGACAGTAAATGTAAACAACATTTACACATGTAAATATGAAGAAAATATGTAACATGCAATAACCAACATTCTTGAGAATGAACACATAACTATCGACTTTTATTACCGCAGTAAAGCAAAACAACTTTGCCGCATTACAGAGAGATGAGTTTTACTTCAATCTTTCACCAATTTACATAGCTTGGGATCTTAAAACATTTCACCATCAATTTATTCTTCTCCTTTCTCCCTTCATCCATTCCTCTCTTTCTCTTTGTATGATTTTTATTTCTTCTTCTTCTACATATACACAAACTTGAGATCGCTTCACGTGGAAGCTATTAAACTCCATTAAACAATGTAATAAATTTCTACCTAAGAAATTTTACTTGCGCAATACAAAACGGCTGAATAAATACAAGGAAGTGTGCACGAAGCCTTATAATCATAGATTGACTGACTGTATGACATATCTACGACTTCTGTGGATTGAGAAAAGGAATGATAGAGCCGGCGCGAACTAGATACAAAATCAACTCATAATTACATTTTTCGAACAATTGTTTGTCATGGACTAAAGCTGTAATTGGAAAAATCTAGGAAGTAGTTTCGACAAAAAAAATTGAGGAAAAGGAAGAGGTTCAATAGACACACAAACGGGATATCTAGTAGCAGAGTGTAGGGAACCCCATTTTGGGTCCCCCAAAAATACTTCCAAAATAGAACATACATCATAAGCACAGTAGTAAAAACTTGAAAATCAAATATAACCATAAAAGCAAAATTACATAAACTCAACTAGTACATGAAAATTGAACATTATACCTTTCGACTGTAGTTGAGCATTCCGTTGACGAAGTCCTTGTATGTACGGTCGTCGATCTTCCTCAAGCCGCTTCCAGCCTTGCTGATTTTACCAAGAGACCCCTCGGTTGACCACCCTACCGTATCGGGGTTACTCTCCTTCACCCTGAACCCCCGAGCTAATGGGGTTGTAAGAACACACTAGCGAGCTTCCCGAAAGGATCTCCCAATCCCCATTCCAGCTAATCTCAACTCTCAAGAATCATAACATAATCCGAGATTATGATGCCCATCCAACATTATGGAGCAAGAGATGTCTTTCTCTCCTTCTCCTCCCTCATTATATAGCAAAAGTTTGTGTGCCATGTGTCTGTCCATGCACATATTTAATTTAATTTAATAATTTAATTTCAATTATTCTCAAATACATGTGTCTCAATATCTTTAATGTGCACCTAATTCTCTAAATCAGTGGGAGTTAGGTGTGGGAGAGTCCTACTTCTATTTTAGTTTACTTAATATCTTTTCTTTGTAAACTAGTTGTTTTTCATTTCTTTATTTTAAATATTTAGAATTAATATTTATAAAAGAGAAAATATCTTTTAATTAATAACCTCTAATATATTTTGATTCAAAAAGTTTTAAAAGATTATAAATGATTTATATATTTATATATATATACTTTATTTAATTCTATTATTCCTTAATAGAATACTTCCATCTAAAGTTTAACTTCTCTTAGCATTCATTTCTAATAGAACTTCCTTAGCATGGTTTTAGTTTTCCTTCTTTTCAGAAAGTAGGCAAATAAAATAAGTTAGACTTAACAAATTATTTTTGTTTGTTTCTTCTCCATTTCTAATATCATTCTTTTCTTTTAAAAATAAAATAAGGAATATTATTTTATTTTAAATTTGTCTTTTAATTTAAAGTCCCCTGAATTTATCTTTGATGAGTTTTCAATTTCTTCGTTTAAATAACATTATCTTTTCTTGTCCAGGTGCCTCTTCAGCGGCCCTTCCAACAGTTTCATTTCTTTTTTTTTATGGGGAGTACTGCGTAGTGACCGGGAATCGTTACCGCGATCTCTCAACTATGCTTCTTGGAGACTAAGGGATGTTGAGGGATAAGGCTCTCCTTACTGCACGACCCTCAACTCATCGTACGCGACCAAATCATTATGGCCTTTCCTGTACGGCATACGCTTCCCTGGGTGAGTTGAAACGGCTTCACCCATGCGTGAATTGCTAATTGAAGGTCGACAGTCAGTCGTCGTACCCCTTAGTGTTCTTTCCGTTCTTACGACCCCTATAATTCCATTGTGGGTCAGTCGGTAAATCGTCTTACCTGCCACTGGACACACTCAAGTGCACATTAGTAGTATTGCATTATAAAACTTTTTTCATCATTCTTTTCAGTATCTCAGTTAGTTGAGTCTACTAAATATTCATCATCTTAACATTATGCTTTGGTTAGTCGAGCATGTTCATCATTCATTGTTTTATCTCAGTCAGTCGAGTATAAAACTAATCATCATTTTCATTTCAAGCATTTTCAACATTCATCATTTCTTCATTCTAAATTATTTTCATCATTTATCATTTTCTCAGTCAGACGAGTATATCCATCATTCATCATTCATCTAATCATTTTAATCTCTATCAGTCAAGCATAAATATCATTCGATCATTTCCATTACATAATTTCTCAGTGAGTCGAGAATATATTTCATTCAATCGTTTCCGTTTCATAATCTTTCAGTCATTCAATCATATACAACATTTATTTATCATTCATTATGCTAATCATTAAGCAAAACATTCATTCATTTATTATTTTTAAGCAAAGCATCCACTTCTATAAGTGTCATTCACTGTGTTGTTTTCGTTTATCATTTGTCATCAAGCAAATCATCATGTGTTTCTCAGTCGTTCAAACATTTCAAATATTCAAAAGACCATTCTACTAAACTTTATTCGGTCAGATCACTTGGAAAGTGTCCTCAAGTATATGGTCAGACAATGTACTGGGGTGGGCATTACATACACCTCCTCTTATTAGAACTTCATCCTAAAGTTAACTTTTGTTTTTGTAATTTCGATGCTAGGCTCTTCTTTAGTTTCCCATTTTCATCTTCGAGTCAGTTTCTTCTATTTTTATCAATAATCCTAAATCATTAGTTTTGTAAATCATCCAACATGGTTCCAATACACCCCGAGGAACTCAATCGCAATTTCGTGTAATGCCAATCCAATAATACCTTCATAATTGTTAGTTTCAACTTATATTTTCTATACCTTCTAGTCATCTACGAAGGTTTACAATGTCCAATTATCTACAAGCTGCATTGCATCAAAATCCACCCAAAAGTTTATCAAATCATCATTCAACATAACAAATCCAAGTAAGGATTCTCATCTAATAGGTTATCCTCCCTTCAAGACGAGAAGGTAAACATCATACGACATATAGTCAAAGATAGATAGGTAAGATATAGTCACAGTTTTTAACAAATCAGGAGCGACTACCAAATGATCAAAATCCAATCCCCAAAAGACTACTTCCAATTCCACGATTGCTAATAAAATGATTCTCCACTCGATACGAAAGTGTCGTAACATAGAGACTGAGTCGAACATATTAAAGTTTATCTCTTAGTCCTTTCATCGCTACCTTCATGTACAAATCAAGGATCTCATCATGTTCTTACATCATTTCATTGTTTATGTTGTCGTAGGAATCCTTCTGCAGACCATCCAAGTCATATCATGTGTGTCGATAAAGTTTCGTCGGGTCTTGTCTTAGGGACTAGTCATCTTCTTATATATTTTTAATCATGTCATGAGGTTAACATTGTTGCATTCAATTCAGCGTGTTGAGTATATCCATACTTGGTTTTAAAAAATCCATCTTCATTCGGCCTTTTTTGGCAAGTTTGCCAAGTCACATTCTCCTGATTACTAAGTCATTGTTAAGTCATGTTTGTACTTTTTCATTCTCTTTAACATCATTGTCATTCTACAAATTTAATTTAATTTCACTCAGCTCATCGTGTTGGTCATGTAGAGCTCATTGATGTAGTTGTAAAGCTTGACTGAATTTTTTTATTTTTTTTATTTTTTAACCCACAACTTCGTTAATTTCTAAGATGTTCTTATATCTAAAAACTTCAATACTTCTGACCAGCATTATTTTCGAATAAAAAAAAGTAGTCATAATTTCTAAACTTAGTTTCATTATTTCCAATGCATTTTAAATGAATGTTATTAAAGAAATACTAGGTCAAATAATACTTATCGTACTTACCCTCTAAATTTTTATAATTATATTAACATAGAATATGTTTATAACTATTCCTTACTTTCCTAATGTAATATATAAAGTGATGTATTAAATCTATAACCCTTATCTATACTTGCACACTCATCTATATATAAATATAAATCTAAAATATAAGTATATCTTACCCATACTTTTCTATTGCACATTAATTAAATATAACCTAAAATTTGAGCATTAATATCCAACATGTCTCAATTATATATGTATATGAATATATGTGTATTTATATAAATCCTTCAACTATCTAATCAATCATTAAGTGCACTAAGGTAATATATAAAAAAAAATAAAAATCATTTCACTCCCTAACTATGTTAAACAAATATATATATTAGGTATTTTAAGCATTATTCCTTATCATTAACTTCAACCATCCTACCATTTTCTAAATGAATGAAAGAGTTATTTATGAGTCCCGTTATCTTGATTATCACTAATATATTCGAATATCTCACTAGTAATTCTCATACTATAAGGTTTATTCACGAATGGATGAAAGAGTTCTTATAAGTTCCATTATTCAACTTATGAAAAAGAACCAAAAGTCAACCATTATCAAACCTTTGCAACCATAAGAACAAAAAGTAAAAAATGCGCAAACATTGTCAACACCTGCATAACCATAGAGAACCAAAAGTCAAACATGCGTAACCATGGTCAACCATTGTCAAAGATTCATTGTCAATACTCAACAATGATTTAACATGCGCAACAAAAAGTAACCCAGGGCAAACATGTGAAGCCATAGTAAACGAAAAGTCAACCATGGGTAAACATGCACAACTAGAAGTCAAACATGTGAAACCATACTCAACTATGTTCAAACATGCACAACCATGGTCAATGAAGGTCAAATATGCATAACCAAAAGTCAATCATGTTCAAGCATGCATATCCATAGTCAACCATGGTCAAACATGCATAACCATGGGTGAATGTGTTTAACTAATGTCAAACATGTACAACAATAGTCAACCGGAATTCCAATAGTGCACAATCTAAAGTTAGCCATGGTCATATTTGTACAACCTAAAAATCAACCATGGTCAAACATGCAGAACAAAAAGTCTACCAAAAAGTTGAACCATGGTCAATCAGAAGCCAACCATCGTTAAATATGAGGAACAATGGCCGACTATTGTAAACCAAAAGTCAACCATGGTAGAGCAATGTAAGCCAAAATTCAACCATGGTCAAATATGCGCAACCATAGAGAACCATGCTCAACCATAGACAATGAGAGTCAAACATGCGCAACCATAAAGAAGCAAAAGTTAACCAATGTCACACTTGCGCAATCTTTGAGAACCAAAAGTCAACCATGCGTAAACATAGAGAACCATAAGTCTAACATGTGAAAACATGGTCAAAATATAGTCAACTATGGTCAAACATTTGCAACCACAAGTCAACCTTGATCAAACATGCACAACAAAGAGACAACCATCGTCAAATGGCCATTTATTCTTGATCATTCTTGAAAAATAGACCATAGTCTACAAGCCAAATAAATTCAATAGACTATATAATATTATAAGCCATATAATATTATAAATTCAATCATATATAAATTATAAGCCATTTAATACTAATTTTAACATAATTAATACTAATATTGATATAATTAACATTAATATTAACCTCATTAATATTAATGTCAACTATTAAGAAGTTTAATGTTAAAAATAATATTCAACCTATTAATATTGGCAACATTAATATTAATAATGTTTCCTAATTTTAATAATACTATTTGTGATGTTGTCATTATTAAACATTTTTAATAATAACAGGTATGATATCTAAAATTAATGTTATCAATATTCATTACTAACACAAATATAAATATTATATTATAATATTAATATATATAATCTAAAATACCTTAATATTAATATATTATTTATGAAACCTTCACACATTAATTTATTGTTAGTATATTATAACCATCAATATTATATATATATATATATATCAATAATTAATATTAATTTAGAAATGAGAAGAAATATTGCTTATTAATTATTTATTTTTATTTAAAAAATAAATATTAACAATTTTATTTACTTATTTATAATTGATTTATTATTATTATATATTTATAAATAATCATATATATTCATATTAAATAATTATTATCTCTTAATAATATTTATTATAAAAATAATAACATAACTTTAACTGTAGTATTGAAATATTTTATTATTATTATTATTATTATAAAAATAATAATTATTATAATTAAGAATTAAATAATAAATACTATAATAAATATTACACTAAATATTATAATAAATAATCAATATTATAATAATAATATTATAATAAATAATTATTATTATAATAATAATAA
This sequence comes from Larix kaempferi, assembly GCA_027924585.1. Classification (NCBI taxonomy): domain Eukaryota; kingdom Viridiplantae; phylum Streptophyta; class Pinopsida; order Pinales; family Pinaceae; genus Larix; species Larix kaempferi. Next base: position 880,427 of record BSBM01000903.1, read on the forward strand.
TAATTATAAATATAATTATAATTATAACTTTAATATTAACATTTATAATAATAATAATAATTTCTTATAATCATAATTATAATAAATAATAATTAAAATTGAAGAATCCTTCCTCCTCGTACGTCGACCGTCAACTAGCAAGCCATATCAATATTAATAATATGGCTTATATACGCCGATCGGCGTATATCAACCACATTTAAACCATATTGATATACGCCGATCGGCGTATATAAGCCATATTATTAATATTGATATGGCTTGCTAATATATAACCACATGTTTTATTCTCTTCTTTTCATACTATGAAAATATTTGGGTATACCATGAACTCTCAACACTAAAGTAACTATAGTTAGACGGATATGTTTTCCCTTCCCTTATGCCTATAATTGATACACGGTAATCATAAATTTATTTCCAAACATTAACTACAATCGCAAAGATGCAAAGATTGGAAGGTCATATATATATCCTTCATAATTAAAAGAATTTTATGAATTGCAAGCATAACTTTATCCCTTCCATATTAATGAAGCTAGTTGTAATTAAATATACCAGCGATTATATGAGTTTTATCATTCATTATTGTAAATGATCGTGACATCTGTCGTGGGAGAGTTTAGTTACTGGATGAAAAAAAAGTGATCATCTCTAGATAATATTCTCCGGTAGGCAACTCAATAAATTAATTGAAACAAGTAAATAAATAAACAGATCATATTGATTGTACTTGCCACGACATTTGTCCACTAGATTTCTAACTACCTGGAATTTAATAAGTTTATTTAAAACATGCAATTTAAATAATCTATTCTTACCAAACGGAGTTAAACACAACTCAATTCCATGAGATAACTGACGGCAAAAACAGTATTAACATCAAAGCATTTATAATAATGAAAACTTATATGTGAGCACAGTGTAATATAACCTTTCGAGCATATCCGGAATAATTATATATTTTTTTTCATTCTTTTAGTCTATACGTTGATATGAGTATTGCTGGACACCTGGGAGGCCGTCAACCTTAGGATTTCAATCCAATATAATCACGATAGCAGCCATCAAGCCTCGTCAACGTACAACAGGTCGGTTCTGCACGCAATCACCATCGAAGGAACATGGGTAGATTCATATAAGCGACTGAATAAAATCCCCTAATTAGATTACAGTTGCAGTCTGCCATCGAGATGGGCAGAGATAGGTTTATTAGGGATATATATATATATATCACTAAAGTTCATGACATAATCACACCGAGATTTTCTGGCGTTAACTGTTATGTTGGTCCTTCGCTAGCATCACATGTGACAGAGATCAAAGCTGATCCATACAGGAATCTAGAGGTCTCAGAACAATAATTCATTCTGGCAAATAGAGATTTAAAAAGAAACAGAGATCATAATAATTATAATCACTGGGTTTGAAACAACGCAGGGATAAGAGAAACAAATGCAGAGTCAGTGTAATAACTAATGACTGAAACGAAATACATTTCGCAGAACCCATCGAAATCATCGATCTGATCACAGAGATATTCTTTGTTATTAATTTTTAAAATGTAAAACAACATTTGGGGAAAAATCCGTCTAGATCTATGGAAAAGAGTGTGCTCAGATCTCCACAGAGATCGATAAATGAAGGCGTGTGCCCCGATCTCAGGCAGAGATCTATGAGAAAAGGGATTGTTCATAACTCAATAGAGATCGATGTATAAAGGCGTACTATGATCTCAACGGAGATCTCTGTAAAAGTTGTGCACAGATCTAACATTAGTTATGGAATATGTACATATTGAAATGTGTTCTGATCTCGGCAGAGATCGATGAGACTAGGACGGTTCACTTACTTTTCACACAGAGTATCAATTAACCCTTCACAGAAATCAAAATGGAGTTTTAAACAATCGCTCGACAAGGGACAGATCTGGATCTATGTAGCATAGTTTTTAAATCGTAGGGATCTGCACAACTGAAGCACGATCTACAGCCTACGGCTTCAACAAATATAAATTTGATTCTAGAGAACGATTTGCTGAGTAGCAATTCCCACATAATGGATCTTCACAATAAAATAAATATATAACAATATATAACAGTACACACAGCCCCTTTTTCAACGGTTTTGCATCTATGGGGTTCGACAGAATAGATCTTCACAATACGAACAACTTTTGCAATGGTTTTGGCATCTATGGGGTTCGACATAATAGATCTTCATAGTACAAAAAAAAATATATGACAAAATATAACCGTACAGAATTCGTTGTACATAGACTTCAAATTGACTGTAAACGCTCAGCAATTTCGATCGTCAGAAGACACACAGAATTTATAAAAATGGTTTTGCAGGGTTGATATCCATTTGTTAATACAAAGATCAAGAAGTCGTGGTACATGGACTTCAAATTTAACTATAAACACTCAGCGATTTCGATCCTTAGTAAACACACAGAATCTATATTACTCAAATAATTTTACAAGATTGATATTCATTTATACAAATCAAAACAGAACCTATGGATTTGTAGATTGGCATATCGACCTTCGTACGCTATTGTCTTCTTCATGTATTCATATAAATTTGAAAATGTATATAAAACAGAAACCAGAGCATATAATTTGCAGAACAGTATTTTGATCCTCTTTCAATATCAATCTCAAATGCTGAAAAATAGACAATTTAAAAGACTTTGAAACCTGATTTGCCTGTCGAATATGAGATGGGTCAACCGTTGCAGTAGCAGTTGACCTGTTTGTCCCGGCCAATCTAACTTTGACGAAGATACCGACAACCACGGATAGGAATATGAGTCTGGTGCCCTCAAGGCTCGACCTGCTTTGATACCAAATGTAGGGACCGCCATTTCCGGTCCCCCAAAAATACTTCCAAAATAGAACTTACATCATATGCACAGTAGTAAAAACTTGAAAATCAAATATAACCATAAAAGAAAAATTACATAAACTCAACTAGTACATGAAAATTGAACATTATACTTTTCGACTGTAGTTGAGCATTCCGTTGACGAAGTCCTTGTATGTACGGTCGTCGATCTTCTTCAAGCCTCTTCCAGCCTTGCCGATTTTACCAAGAGACCCCTCGGTTGACCACCCTACCGTATCGGGGTTACTCTTCTTCACCCCGAACCCTGGAGCTAATGGGGTCGTAAGAACACACTAGCGAGCTTCCCGAAAGGATCTCCCAATCCCCGTTTCAGCTAATCTCAACTCTCAAGAATCATAACATAATCCGAGATTATGATGCCCATCCAGCATTACAGAGCAAGAGATGTCTTTCTCTCATTCTCCTCCCTCATTATTTAACAAAAGTCTGTGTGCCATGTGTCTGTCCATGCACATATTTAATTTAATTTCAATTATTCTCAAATACATGTGTCTCAATATCTTTAATGTGCACCTAATTCCCTAAATCAATGGGAGTTAGATGTGGGAGAGTCCTACTTCTATTTTAGTTTACTTAATATCTTTTCTTTGTAAACTAGTTGTTTTTAATTTCTTTATTTTAAATATTTAGAATTGATATTTATAAAAGAGAAAATATCTTTTAATTAATAACCTCTAATCTATTTTGATTCAAAAAGTTTTAAAAGATTATAAATGATTTATATATTTATATATATATACTTTATTTAATTCTATTATTCCTTCATAGAATACTTCCATCTAAAGTTTAACTTCTATTAGCATTCATTTCTAATAGAACTTCCTTAGCATACTTTTAGTTTAGTTTTAGTTTTCCTTCTTTTCAGAAAGTAGACAAATAAAATAATTTAGACTTAACAAATCATTTTTATTTGTTTATTCTCCATTTCTAATATTCTTCTTTTCTCTTAAAAATAAAATAAGGAATATTATTTTATTTTAAATTTGGCTTTTAATTTAAAGTCACATGAATTTATCTTTGATGAGTTTTCAATTTCTTCATTTAAATAACATTATCTTTTCTTGTCCAAGTGCCTCTTCGGCGGCCCTTCCAATAGTTTCATTTCTTCTTTCTTATGGGGAGTACTGCGTAGCAACCTGGAATCGTTACCGCGATCTCTCAACTACGCTTCTTGGAGACTAAGGGATGTTGAGGGATAAGGGTCTCCTTACTGCGCACCCCTCAACTCATCATACACGACCAAATCATTATGGCCTTGCCCGTACGGCATACGCTTCCTTGGGTGAGCTGAAACGGATTCAACCGTGCATGTATTGCTAATTCAAGGTCGACAGTCAGTCGTCGTACCCCTTAGTGTTCTTTCTGTTCTTACGACCCCTATAATTCCATTGTGGGTCAGTCGGTAAATCGTCTTACCTGCCACTGCACACACTCAAGCGCACATTAGTAGCGTTGCACTATAAAACATTTTTCATCATTCTTTTTAGTATCTCACTCAGTCGAGTCTACTAAATATTCATCATTTTAACATTATGCTTCGGTCAGTCGAGCATGTTTATCATTCATTGTTTTATCTTAGTCAGTCAAGTATAAAACTAATCATCATTTTCATTTCAAGCATTTTCAACATTCATCATTTTTTCATTCTAAATTATTTTCATCATTTATCATTTTCTCAGTCAGATGAGTATATCCATCATTCATCATTCATCTAATCATTTTAATCTATGTCATTCAAGCATAAATATCATTCGATCATTTCCATTACATAATTTCTTAGTGAGTCGAACATATATTTCATTCAATCGTTTCTCTTTCATAATCTTTCAGTCATTCGATCATATACAACATTTAGTCATCATTCATTATGCTAATCATTAAGCAAAGCATTCATTCATTTATTATTTTTAAGCAAAGCATACACTTCTATTAGTGTCGTTCAATATGTCGTTTTCGTTTATCATTTGTCGTCAAGCAAATCATCATGTGTTTCTCAATCGTTCAAACATTTCAAATATTCAAAATACCATTCTACTAAACTTTATTTGGTCAAATCACTTGGCAAGTGTCCTCAAGTCTATGTTCAGACAATGTATTGGGGTGGGCATTACATAGAGCTAATGATATAATGTAGAGGCAGAGACAGTATATCCTCTTGTTGATGGAGCTGTATATTATGCAATTAATCCAACAACAAAATTCAGTTAAGCAGTAGATTAAGCAAGTGATTGTATGTATTCAGTATCGATGAGGTTCAAGGCTTTGTCGAGTTGCATCAATGTCCTGACTCCTGAGCCTCCATTAATTTCCCTCCAATGTCGGTCTGCAGGCTGTACAAAACACGGGATGGGACTGGAACACCACTAAATGCAATTAAACCACCGTGATGCTAGCACATCGCCGCCGCTAGGGGCCTGGGGCACAGAAACCCAGGTCGATGTCATGGCTAACGAACCAAGAGAAACTGAGATAAATTGGTCTTTAAATAAATCATAAAAATCAAAATTTGTGGAGACTATGCCAAAACTTTACTCCAACTAAAAATTGAAATGGCATCCCGTTTAATATTTCCTACCGAAAACTATATATCTGGGACATAATAAAGTCCGAAATGAGTCAAAAATTCATAATGATAGTTTTCCCAAAAACAAATGGGCAAAGCATGCATGAATTCACTCTAAGAAGGAATTTCCAAGTTCTTTCATAATTCAAACAATAAAGAAGGAAATGAATGAAAATGAGAAGTGACTCATTGTCCATCGAGCAATTGAGCATGCATGAATTCTATTTGTAATAAGGAATTTATAGGTTCTTTCATAATCCAAACAAGAAACAAGGAAAGGAATAAAAATGAGAAGTGACTCATCCTCCATCGCATGCAACAATAGACAATTGAATCACCGTTCAAAAAGAATTTTTGGGTAGATTCTCAGCTCTTTCCATACTATTTTGTTTGACTGAAAATGAAACACCTGGTCCAAGAAGAAATTTCCCCGTAAATTCTTGGCTCCTTCCTATTCTATTGGAAATCCCATTAAATAGCCAGGCCATAGACAACTCCATAGACAATTGAATCACTGTCCAAAAATTATTTTTGGGTAAATTCTCAGCTCTTTCCCTACCATCTAATACCGGGGTCAAATTCCTTGAAGTACCCTCAAAGTCCATGTCCATATGAGGAAGATTTATTATTTGAGGAATATTTATTATTTGATTTGTGAAAATTGATATCTTATGTTTTGTTCGACTGTATACACCCAAAAGCACGTTCATTGCAAATTGGAATCCATCCTCACTCAAAGGAGTTTTCTTTCCACACGACGTTTCAATGTCAATAGCATACTTTTTGTCACTCACATGAATGGCGGATTGTGCCATAGATTTGTTCTTCTGATTAAAAAAATGCCACCATTATGTGAAATCCTTGACATTTTGATATGGTGATTATATTCATACTTAACGATAGAAAAGGTTGTCATATTTCAAATTTATTAATAACTTGGCCTTGGCATTAGCATTGTAATTGTGTCATTATAAAACGGTCCATAGAGCTGAACAGGGCCCAACTTCCAAGCATCACACCACCATGCTTTCCATGGAATCCCATCAATACTCCTTCCAGGTAAGTAGCCATTACCAAATAAAAATGAACCCCCGGTCCAAGAAGAATTTTCCCCGTAAGTTCTTGGCTCCTTCCTATTCTACTGGAAATCCCATTAAATAGCCAGGTCGAGTTCATTTCAGTAAGAAGCTCGAGCCACTATGAAAATAAATTTCAAACCGACCATGAATGAATTTTAACTATTGGGAATTGAATCTAATTCATTACTTGTTTTCCAAGAAAACACTCTGCATATCAAAACGACCAAGATGGAGATGGAGTGTATTTGTATATTCGGTGAAGATTTATTTATACAAAGAATCAAAGTTACATCAACAATGTTCAGATAGGAAAGTATATACAAGCAACTTTCCTAAAATGTCCAATAAAAAATGTTTCTGTCCCGGTAACCTTCTAGATCAGCCAAGATCAATAACTAACTGTTCAATATGCATATGACTAATCTACATATTATATATGCAATAAATTAGTTTACAAAACTAACTCCAAAAAGGTTCATAATCTAGAGCAAAACATGAAGGGAAGATTAGAATAAATGAATAGATCATTTATCGATCACAATATTCCCAACTAATTTCCCATATAGAATATTACCATCCATAGCCCCTAGAGCTTCCTTTGAGAGTCGGTCATCTTCAAAGTTGAAAAATAGCTGGAAAATATTGAATCAATTCCTTAATCCTATACAACCATTGAGATAATTGTAGAGCACAAAGACTGTTTTTACCTTTTGCGCAATCTATTACAGATTTTGAATCCCCAACAATTTGGATTTGAAGAATCCTCCTTTTTTGCATAGCATAATAGCCCCCATAAGGCTAACGACTCTGCTTTAGTATTTGAACTCCAAATAATCCTCTATTATGTGCCCCATCAAAAAAACCAACAGGATTTGAGAAGTCTAACTGAGTATGAGAAATAATTGTGCTTCTTTGATGAGTTTTTTTCTTATGAAATTCAAGAAATAGGCTAATGGATCTATAGCTAATCAAAGAGATGGAAGAATTGTTTCCATCAAATATGCATATGTTCCTTGACTTCCATACTTCCCAAATGATAAAGAGAGGCAGCTCTTTATATTTTACTTTCTTACTCTTTTTTTTAATTATTAAATTATTATTTCGTGATAAATTTATTTTTAAGTAGTTATATATATATATATATATATATATATATATAATGCTTGGTCAAATGCCAAATTAATATATAAGATTTTCATGTTTGTAAATCCATATTCCAAAACATAAAACAAATACAAAATAAGACGGAAGATATTGTTTTTATAAAAAAAAAAAATTGTTCTCGGTATTTTATTACACCAAACACACTTATTTTTATTTTAGATTTTATCAAAATAAATATAAAGAATTGTTCCATTGAACTTATGATGATGATAATTAAGAAAGAAAATTAAGGAACTATTTGGTTTGCTTTAGAGTTTTTTTATGTGCTCAAAAAGCTTGGAGAGGAATGTTCTTAAATTACTATAATAATTTTTTTGAAAGTGAGATCTTATGTGGGTGTATGCAGAGAAATCTAAGAGGCAGTGCTTTTCTTCCTCAAGACTCATAGTTTCACAAAAATGGCACATCATGAGAGTTAGTTCTTATTTTACCTATGTGGATCTTCTTCTTTAGGCTAGTTAAAATATAGAGATAATTTTGATCTTCAAGATTATAGTTAATGACCTCTTTGTAATATCTTACTTTTCTTTTATCTTCTAAATTTTCATGGCACCACAGTTTCTCTTTGAACTTTGAAGTAATAATATTTTTAATATCATCTATATTTTTCAAAGTGACATTTTGATCAATCCCCCACATCTTTAACCAAGATATGAAAGCAATTTTAGGAAGTCTTTGACCTCCCAAGTGTCATCTACCCCCACATGATATTACAGAAGTGAGTGAAAACTATCAACTTTCAATTGATTTAAATTCTAGATCATTTATTTGTGGAGATTTTTTATACATGCAACTATTTGTTTTCAAAGCTACCTTATCTTCCATGAAATAACATCCAATGCTAAAAATATATAAATTATACATGTTATAAAAATCATTAAAGCCTACATTTTTTTATTTAATTTAATTCCATAGTCCATCCTATACGTAGCTTTGTACATCATAAAATCTCCATCTAAGTCATATATCCATTGAACTCATCAATTTATACTTAATACTTATTCACTTTTCATAACTTTACCTTATTCAATATATTTCATAAGATAATTAAAAAAACAATATAATCAATCTATTCTAAATACATTTCATAATATAATTTAAAAACAATATGATCAATCTATTCTAAATAGATTCATAAGATAATCTAAAAACAATATAATCCATATATTCTAACACATATGAACAACCATTCATGACGTGTAATGGCATTCAAAAGGGTCCATGCTACTCAAAGTCTGTATAATAGATTCCACTATTACCACTGGCCCGATGATCCGAGAACAAGATCTTTGCTACTCTATGACGTTAACATGAATTGCATAAAGAGCATGAATGAAACTCACAAATCCATAAGAAGAGAACCAAACAGCATAGACAATACGCACACAAAGACAACAAGTTGATAACGGAGTTCGTCCAGGATGGACTACGTCTCCGGGCCTGCTTCTCAATAGGAGGGCCGATCTATAATCTCAGCATAAAGGAAAAATACATAGTAACGATACAATGATACCTTGGCGACAATGGCCAGGAAGAGAACTGCTGCCCAAAACACAACAAGACTGCTTTCAACAACTCTGAAGCCTGAAGACGATGTAAAATGAGTATAAACACTCGTACCTTTCTCCTGCAGAGCTACGCAATCTCCCTTCTCTCCTTTAGCTACAAAGTCTCTACTCCAAAGCATGCTTGACAATGGAAAATGAGAGAGTTTATATAGGCTTGTATGGACTCCTCTCACATGATCCTCATGGTTTCCCAAGTTACAACAATTTTGCCTAAATAGGCATATGGTTACAACTCCATGTTTGGTTATCATGTGGTTGGGATTTTTATTAAAAGCTTCTAGTTGGAAATTTACCAACTATAGCATATTACATTAGCCCTTGTTCTAACTTAACCAACCGAAACTATGGAGAAGTGCCAAATTTAATTGTCATCTTATAAAAATAGAATTTGTTGGAACGATAACCCACTTGCCATATAGTTTTTAATAGACATGTGCTGTTTTGTGTGCTGGCGCGGGCTCCACATGCTACAACGCCCAACGGAGCGGCCCCCAAGTGGCATGGTGTATGAGCAGGACAGTCGGAGCTCCCGGTTCTGCGCATTGGCGACATAAATCCATGGGTCGGGGCTTAGCCCCGGCCCTTTTTTTGCCCGTTCAAACGTAGGTTCACATTTAAAATGATTGTTTCCCATTCTGAGACGAAACAACACGAGGTGGCCTATTGGCTAAGACGTTGTGCAACCAAATTGGAGGTCACGGGGTCGAACCCCGTGGAGGCACATTATTTTGCATCTGACCATTTTGGCCAATTCGGGCCTACCACGAGGCAGGCACCGATTGGTCCAACTCATCGGCCAATTGTTGGCCAGCTCAGCTGAGTCATCTGCCACGTCGCCGAGCCTTACTGCCACATCACCATCCGTACGCCTAGTCAGTAGTATGCCAACTTGGATCTGTACTACCATGTGTCACCTTGTGATTGGTTCGTACTGTACGGATGCCACGTGGCACCGCCACTTTGCCAAATTTGCCTATTTCATCAATACAACAGAACGCGATAACTTTCTCATACTGAGTCCGTTTGAGGTGAAACGAACAATATTGGAATTGTCTCGATGAGCTCTTCAATCTAACGCTAGTCTTGCTAAGATTGGAGGAATTTAAATTTTTGACCTTCTTGGATCCTCCTGGATCACCCGATCTCCACTTAGAATGAGGAGGACATGCAGCCGTAAACATAAAGTGACCGCACCTATACCTTGGTTGATTGGTATACACAGAGGTGTAATCACACTTTGTCAAAGGAAAACAATGCACTGGCAGCTCATCCGATGAAGTGGAGATTGCCAAGCATAAAGACAACACAAAGAACGTTGGAAGCTCGTATGTTTAGATGTCGAGCATAAACATAACACAGAGATGTTGGCAGCTCGTCTGGTTAGACGTTGAGCATAAACACAACACATAGATGTTAGCAGCTCTTCTGGTTAGACGTCGAGCATTTTACAACACAAAGACGTTGGCAGCTCGTATGGTTAGATGCCGAGCATGAACACAACACAGAGATGTTGGCAGCTCGTCTGGTTAGACACTGAGGATAAACACAACACAAAGACGTTGGAAGCTCGTCTGGTTAGATGCCAAGCATGAACACAATACAGAGACGTTGGCAGCTTGGCTATCAAAATAATTAAAAAGCAGAGTTTTAAATAAACTTCCCTTCAACAAATAGATGCAAGGTTTAAATGTAGGATCGAACTGTCTCAATACACTGATTTGGATTGGAACAATCCCATATAAGAAAACTAATCATAGGTTTGGATTGAATTCGTCTCAATACATAAGTAATATATACAAGCAAATTAATTACAGGTTGGATCGAAGCCATCTCAATACACAAGTAATATATATATACAAACAATCAAAGGTTTGGATTCGGATCCATCTCAATACAGAAGTTATATATATATACAAACAATAGATCCGGGATGCATAATGCTTTCCCATAGTGAAGATGATTTAAGAAAACAAATCTTTAACAAGTATTAAAATGCTACCATTATTTCAATCACTGAGATGCTACGATTCATAACATAAATTGTAAACAAAGAATGATACAACCATTTCCTTGCCAGAACACTATGACTACCTCCAATAGCATAAATGAACCGAACAGAATATACATACTTACTTACTTGAATAGAAGGATTACACCGAACGAGAACACACCAGAGAGGTATCAATTCCTCCCAACCATAGAGAATTTTCAAATCACCAGATCTCACCCCCGAGCTGGATCACTACCTCAATCTGCTGGACCGGCACTACTGCAACACAACACTCCCACCTTGGAGTCTGTAACAGTATAGGATGGGCTTAACAAATAAGAGGATACTCAACAAAAATGGTTCAACATAATGGTTTTCCTTTTGCAGAACATGCCCTCATACTCTCTTAGTGCTCCTCTTTATAGTATTTTCGTAAGTCTTGTGCCATCACCAACCCAATCTCAAGTAAATCCTGGAATCCCTATCTATGTGGATCTTGTTGGAGTGTTGAGGTCTCCACTTGGATTGATTGGTTTTTCATAATGGTTATGTTATCTCTTGTCCATAGTTGTAGGTGGTGTCCCCTCTTTTAATTGATCCTCTATAATGTTTTTCTTTTATTTAAAATAATAATAAAAATAGTTTTAGTGCACATAACTCTCACATAAATGTGAGTTTTAATAACTCAAGGAATAATAATAATAAAAAAAAAACTTTTACTTCAAGTAAAATATAATTTTTTTTGTGAGGGGGTGTCACATTCCTCCCCCCCTTATTCTAAACACAGTCCTCGGTGTTACTTTTTGTTTATTTTTAATCAGAGCCTTCTTGCTCTTGCTGGAAAAATGAAGGGTATGCCTCTCGCATTTTATCCTCCAATTCCGAGGTAGCCTCTTCTAGGCTAAAGTGCTTCCATTGCACTTTAATTCGAGCGATAGCTCGGTTCTGCAGCGTTAGCTCCTTCCTCTCGAGGATATGCATAGGCCCAATTTGGAATTCTCCCTCTGGTTCTACCTGAATCATGTTCCAGTCAAGTATGTGAGTAGCATTATGAACATACTTTTTCAACAATGATACATGAAAGACATTATGAAGTTTAATAGAGGGAGGAAGTGCAAGTTCATAGGCTACCGACCCTACCTTTTAGAGTATCTCGAAGGGTCCACAATACCTGGGAAAAATATTTGAACACTTACCCAACCTTAAGGAACTTCTTTTTGCTTTTACCATTAAGTGGACATGGTCCCCAACACTAAACTCTTTCTGAGTTCTTTTGAGATCTGCATAACTTTTTTGACGATCCTGTGCACATTTTAGATTTTGTTGTACCTGTTTAACAATTTGTTCCATGTCTCTTAACAAATCAAGTCCGAGCACAATCCTATCCATGAGGCTATCCCATGTTCTAGGCATGCGGCACCTTCTGCCACATAGTATCTCAAAGGGTGTCATTTTTGTTGACGTTTGATAACCATTTTTATATGCGAACTTGACTAAATGCAAATATTCTTTCTATTTACGTGGTTGGTTCATCACGTACATCCTTAATATGTCTTCAAGTATTTGGTTAATTCTTTTTGTCTGCCCATCTGTTTGTGGATGGTATATGCGGTACTAAAATTTAACTTTGTATCTAACCCTTGAAGTAATGCTTTCCAAAAATTGCTTGTAAATTTTGAATCTCTATCTGATATCACCACTTTTGGAATGCCATGCAATTTAAATATTTCCTTCATAAAAATGTCAGCAATATTTATAGCTTTAAAAGTAGACTTAACTGGAATGAAATGTGCAGCTTTACTTAGTTTATCCACTACTACCATAATTGAATCATGTTGTATGTTATTCTTAGGTAATCTAGTTATGAAGTCCATACTTATTACCTCCCATTTCCATTCCGGAATGGGCAAGGGCTGTAACAACCCAGCTGGATGTTTATGTTCAGTTTTTACTTGCTAACATTCTAGACACCTGGATAGATAGTCGGCAACATCCTTCTTCATATTAGGCCAATAATATTCCTTCTTTAAAGTCGTTAACATTTTCGGGTACCCAAGATGTCCAGAGTAAGGTTTCTTATGAGTTTCATTTAAGATTAATCTTTTTACTTCTTCCGAATTGGGTACATATATTCGGTTCTTGTATTTAAGTAAATTGTCAGTCCCAAAATTAAAGTCGGTTGGTTCTTCCTCGTTAACATTTCTTTGCCATTTTTATTTAGTTTTCAAATACTCTTAATCATTTTCGGAAACATTATTTATTATGTTCTCCAAGTCTGTTTTATAACTGCTCATCATATAGAAATCTGGAAATTTACATTCCTACTTAAAGCATAAACAATCTTATTCTCTTTTTCCTTAATGTGTTTAATTTGAAAGTCGTACTCGCTCAAGAAGGCCAACCACCTTTCCTGTCGAGCATTAAGATTTTTTTGATCAAAAAGATATTTTAGGCTTATGTTGTCAGTTTTTTAAATGAATCTTTTCCCTATTAGATAATGTCTCCACATTCTCAATGCGTGAATTATGGCTGCCAACTCTATGTCATGAGTCGCATAGTTCTTTTCATGTTGCTTAAGTTTTCTGGATTCATATCTTATTACATGATCTTCTTGTAATAATACCCCACCTAGCCCTTCTAAACATGCATCCGTACAAACCACAAAGTCTTTGTAGGGATCAACTATTTTTAGAATGGGTGCGGTGGTAAGTAAGTGTTTTAACTTTTCAAAGCTTTCTTAACACTTAGGTGTCCAATTAAATTTTATCCCTTTCTTTTGGAGTGAAGTTATAGGATATACAATTTTTGAGAATCCTTCGATAAATCTACAGTAGTATCCCATGATACCGATGAAGGATCTGATGCCTGTCACATCCCTTGGGACTGGCCAATCTATGATTTCTTTGATCTTTTCTGGATATACCATAATCCCATCTTTCGAAATTACATGTCCTAGATATTATACCTTGTCTTGGTAAAAATCGCATTTACTAAATTTTGCCTAAAGTTTATGTTCTCTTAAAGTTTGTAGGACCATTCTTAGGTGTTCTTCATGTTCTTCTTCATTTTTAGAGTAAATTAAGATGTCATCTATAAAGCCGACGATAGATTTATCCAAAAATTTGTGTAACACACTGTTCATTAGACACATTAACATTGCTGGGGCATTATTCAAACCAAAAGGTATGACCATGAACTCATAGTGCCCATAACGTGTTCTGAAAGCAATTTTATAAAAATATTCATCTTTTATTCTTATTTGACGGTATCCAGTTCTTATATCAATTTTTGAGAATATCGTTGCTCCTCATATTTGATCGAATAGATCATCTATGCGAGGGAGCGGGTATCGAGTTTTAAAGGTCATCTTGTTTAGTTGATGATAGTCAATGCACAACCTCAAGGTGTTGTATTTCTTTTTTACGAAAATCACCGGTGCTCCCCAAGGGGACACACTCAGTCTAATATAGTGTTTATCAATTAATTCTTGCAACTGCATTTTAAGTTCTATCAATTCTGGTTGATTCATTCTGTAAGGTGCTTTAGAGGCAGGTACCGCACCAGGTACCGACTCGACAGTGAAATCGATATCCCTCCTCGGGGATAAACTAGGAACTCGGTTAGGGAATACATCTTTAAATTCTTGTAGGATAGAATAATCTTCTAGATTAGGTTTATTCTTTTCATTAGAGTTTTATGTTATATGCATAGCAAAAATTTTAGAACCCTTTCTAGCACACTTCTTCAATTGTAATGCTGATACTTTTGTAATTGTACTTTTCTTTGGAATGCCTCTAACAATTCTATGATTACCAGATTCGTCAATGCAAGTAAAAATTTTGTCATAGCAATTTAAAATTACTCCATGTTTTTCAAGCCAATCCATACCAATTAAGATATCATGGGATCATAAAGGTAATATGTTTAAATCATCCTTTGTAACATAATCATTCATAAAAAATTCACATGTGGAAATAAAACTTGTTACTTTTCTTTTTCTTCCCGTGGCTAGCTGAACGAACCAGGATTTTTGAAATTCTCTTTTCATCAATTTACAAGCATCTACCAAACTAGGAGATATATAACTTAACGTTGAACCAAAGTCAATTAAAACATAAATAGATCTTTCATAGATTTTACCTTCTACCTCTATCATGGAGGGCTGGAACTTGGCTTAATGATTATCCAAGGCTATGCTTATCTTTGGAATGTTCCTCACAACTTCTCCAACTGTGGCAGCTTCTTTGACTGCATGAATACTTCGGTTGTCCCTTTTATGCAGACAATCCCCGTAGAAATGGATTTCTCCACATCCCCAACATTCTAAAGGTTCTCTTTTTATTTCTTCATTTTTCTTGTATCCAATGTTATCTTTAAATTCAGGTTTGGCTGGTTGACTTTTGTTAAAATTATTTTTGGGGAAGCTTTTATTCTTATTGAAGGGTTTGAATTCTCTTCTTTTAAAATCTTGTCCCTCCCTCTTCTTAAATGTTTTTGGGTTATCATGTCTATGTTTAGCTTGATCATAAGCTAACTTAGCTTTACTCATTGCTTCATAGAGTGTTTTAGGGTTATCAAATTCTAGTCTATCTTTATAAAAGTTCGGTAGACAACCAAGGAACCTATGTATTTTTGGATTTTCTTCAGTGAGGTAGGGTACATATCTTAATAAGGATAGGAATTTAGTTCATAGATCGTGCATTGACATTTTCCCTAACCTTAGTTCATAATATTCTTTCGACTTACCCTCATAGTAATACTTAGACAGATACTCTTTTTTAAATACTTTTTAAAACCAATTCTAGGTAACTTTACGGTCATTAATACCCTTAGATTTATTTAGGTCTTTCCACCAAATCTCAGCCTTCCCAACCAAGTTAAAAATAACCATCTTTGCTTTCACTGATTTAGAGTAGTTATACATGGTGAAATACTTTTTCATACTAGATAGCCATGCTTCGGATTTTTCTCCTTTCTTGACTTCCCCGTCAAAGATAGGAGGTTTAATCTTTTAAAATATTCGTATATCTCATCCCTACGCTTCTTTTTCCTTCCTTGTCTAT
This sequence comes from Larix kaempferi, assembly GCA_027924585.1. Lineage (NCBI taxonomy): Eukaryota > Viridiplantae > Streptophyta > Pinopsida > Pinales > Pinaceae > Larix > Larix kaempferi. The sequence continues at coordinate 896,764 of BSBM01000903.1, forward strand.
GCTCATCATTGTTGCTAGAGTCATCCAACTCACTGTCAACGGAGCTGTCATTGGAAAAAGTTTCGGATGAAGACTCCATTCTTTTATTTTTATATTTTCTTTTCATCCCCACATGACCCGTGTATTTAGTAAATTCAGTTAATTTTTGCAATAAAGCTTCATTTACATCTTCTTGGGTCCGCATCACCCGTTCGTGTTCCAGTTTAAACTTTTGTAAGTCATTTTGAAGTTCTCTTACAGTTTGCAGAATTTCTTGTTGATTATCATTTTGGATTTTATTATGTTGTTCTTCTTCAGTTAATTCAACATAGATGGGAGTGGATGATCTTGGTCAGAAATAGAACGTATATAAACATTAGAATTGAGCTCCATTAGGTCCTAGTGTAGGAACCTAGGGCCCTGATACCACATTGTCATACCCCCACATTGCAATAACAAGAATTAACGTATATAGAAAAAGATTATTCATTCACTTCTTTTAATTTCATGATATTACAGAAGTGAGTGAAAACTATCAACTTTCAATTGATTTAAATTCTGGATCATTTATTTGTGGAGATTTTTTTTTACAAATCAAAACATACATGCAACTATTTGTTTTCAAAGCTACCTTATCTTCCATGAAATAAATCCAATGCTAACAATATATAAATTATACATGTTATAAAAATCATTAAATCCTGCATTCTTTTATTTAATTTAATTCCATAGTCCATCCTATATGTAGTACATCATAAAATCTCCATCTAAGTCATATATCCATTTAACTCATCAAGTTATACCTTAATACTTATTCACTTTTCATAACTTTACCTTATTCAATATATTTCATAAGATAATTAAAAAAATATAATCAATCTATTCTAAATACATTTCATAAGATAATTTAAAAACAATATAATCAATCTATTCTAAATAGTTTCATAATATAATTTAAAAACAATATAATCCATCTATTCTAACAGATATGAACAACCATTCATGACGTGTAATGGCATTCAAAAGGGTCCACGCTACTCAAAGTCTGTATAATAGATTCCACTATTACCACGGGCCCGATCTCCGCTTAGAATGAGGAGGACGCACAGTCGTAAACATAAAGGGACCACACTTATACCTTGATTGATCAGTATACACAGAGGTGTAATCACACTCTGTCAAAGGAAAACAATGCACTGGAAGCTCATCCGATGAAGTGGATATCGCCGAGCATAAACACAACACAAAGAACGTTAGCATCTCGTCTGTTTAGAATTCGAGCATAAACATAACACAGAGACATTGGCAGCTGTAATGTCCCCATTCAAATAAGTGCATAGTAAGACAATCCCATCAATCCTACTAGTTTCCTAGGTTGGATGGGCACATGTGGGATGGTAATAAGGAAACTAATAAATGATATTTAGACATTAGAAGGGTTCAAGCATTTAATAAATATGATGAATAAATAAATTCAAGAGAAATTCTAAGTGGCAAGTGGTTTTGGAGACATATGGAGGTGGTGGGACCCACACTAGCTTGATTTTTCAATGACACATGGCAGCTCTCTCTTGCCAATTCGAATTCATGGGAAGGTGAACACTCTTGGGTGAGTTGGTAAGTCATAACACATGGCATTGAGCATCTTAGGTCGAAATGGGATGGAATAGTAACCTCCATGGGAGAGGAAGAGTCAAATTGGAGACTAGTGGACACTTGGGCTAGATTCCCTAGTTTTATGACAACAATAATGAAGCATCTATGACATTTATGACAAAATTCAGACCTGACTTCTTACACCTGACCATTATGACATGTCAGCCCCAAAAATAGGCTCAAGAAGGCACTCATGGAGTTGGAGGAATCTAAAGAGACTCAAATTCGAATTTGGGAGAAGATGGAAGGTTGGAACTAGGAGACAAGTGGCAAATGAGGAATATTTTCTAAATGAAAAATTATTGAATCTATTGAGAGGATTTCGACCCCTTGAAGGCTAATGTTGGTTATAAAATGTAGAAATCAAGTATGAGAATGGCTTTTGATGATTTGAGAAAAATTGTATTTGTGAAGAGAGAGCTAGTGGATGACTAGTTTCTTGCCTTAGCCAATTTCGAGGGTGAAAGATTCCCATCCAAGTTGGTGTTTGGAGAGGCCACTCAGGTCTTTCATGGTGCTTTAATGGAGTTTTTATTTGCAGGTAGCAGCTACAGGAAGTTTCATGGTTTGGTTTAGTGCAGCACTTTCTCTCCACCATTTCTAGTTTTGAAGGCATATTCGTGCTCCTTGAGGGAGGGCGTTTTTGGTGAGCACTTGTGATTCTTGAGAGAGATTATCATTATATATTTCTGATTTTAATAGCTTCATATCCTCTATTATTAATATTTATAAAGTCTCAGGTCGAAATACCCACTGGTTGTATGCAAAACTATTGATTAATGAGCAAACAATGTCCATTTCCCCAATGCATTGATGTATGACACTATAATGTTGATTATTTCGAATGGATGGATGATTATCTGATATATTTGTGATCAATATACTGCCACGGATGTCTTCTACAAGTTTCATGTACTGTACTTGAGCATTTGAAGTATTTATACTCAGTTTAGTTGTATTGGGAGGTGAAATAGTGCCATTTCCCCAAGGGTCGAATTGGGGGTTTTTGCTGTTGAATGTGAGAGAGTTAGAACAGTAGTAAAAATCAATTAATGGTGCATATCAGACCTTAATCACATACTTAACACATTATATACCTCTGTTCATTTATTTGTGGGAGTTTGGAGGCATTTGGAAGGCCATTTGCAGTGTTACCCGAGGGGGATTTGATGCACAAATTACTAATCAAAATTACATATATTGATCAGAATACAAATCAAGTTTGCAGCAGTATTTGGAGGGCCATAAAACATCCCTGAACCTAATATTCAAGTCTAAATACCATTCATACACTCCTACAGAAGATTTGGGAGCATTTGGGTTGATTTGGAGGTCAAAACAGTAAAACTAGTCAAAGGTCGAAATTGGGAAAAAAAGTGAAAAATTGGGCATTTTAATAAAATTTGAAAAAGGGATATTACAGCAACTCGTCTTGTTAGACGTCGAGCATAAACACAACACATAGATGTTGGCAGCTCATCTGGTTAGACGCCGAGCATGAACACAACACAGATGTTGGCAGGTTGTCTGGTTAGACGTCGAGCATGAACACAACACAGAGACGTTGGAAGCTCATTTGGTTAGACGCCGAGCATGAACACATCACAAAGATGTTGGTAGCTCGGCTATCAAAATAATTAAAGAGCAGAGTTTTAAATAAACTTCCCTTCAGCAAATAGATGCAAGGTTTAAATGTAGGATCGAACTGTCTCAATACACAGATTTGGATTGGAACCGTCCCATATAAGAAAACTAATCAGAGGTTTGGATCGAATTCGTCTCAATACATAAGTAATATATATAAGAAAATTAATTACAGGTTGGATCGAATTCATCTCAATACACAAGTAATATATATATATATATATACACAAACAATCAAAGGTTTGGATTCGGATCCATCTCAATACAGAAGTTATATATATATATATATATATATATATATATACAAACGATCAACGTTTGGATTCAGATCTGTCTCAATACAGAAGTTATATATATATCTATATATCTATATCTATATATATCTATATCTATCTATCTATATATATATATATATATATATATATATATATATATATATATATTCACAAGTAATCAAAGGTTTGGATCGGCGCTGTCTCAATACACAGAGATCATTTAAATGAAACCAAACAACAGAAATCCAACGTTGGTATCAGCGATCCACAGGCAGCGTTAGAAATTTTAAACAGAGTTTTAAGGTCTGGAATGCAAGCACACATTCAACCACAGAGACAATCTAAACAATAGATCTGGGATGCATAACACTTTCCCACAATGAAGATGATTTAAGAAAACAGATCTTTAACAAGTATTAAAATGCTACCATTATTTCATTCACCGAGATGCTACGGTTCATAACATAAATTGTAAACAGAGAATGATACAAACATTTCCTCACTAGAACACTACGACTACCTCCAATAGCATAAACGACCCCAACATGATATACAGATTTACTTACTTGAACAGAAGGATTACGCCGAACGGGAACACACCAGAGAGGTATCAATTCCTCCGAACCATATAGAATTTGCAATTCACAAGATCTCACCACCGAGTTGGATCACCATGTCAATCTACTGGAGCAGCACTACTGCAACGCAACACTCCAACCTTGGAGTCTGTAGCAGTCTAGGATGTACTTAACAAATAAGAGGATACTCAACAAAAATGTTTCAACATAATGGTTTCCCCTCTGCAAAACATGTCTCATGCTCTCTCAGTGCTCCTCTTTATAGTATTTTCCTAGGTCTTGTGCCATCACCAACCCAATCTCAAGTAAATCCTGGGATCCCTATCTTTGTGGATCTTGTTGGAGTGTTGAGGTCTCCACTTGGATTGATTGGTTTTTCATAATGGTTGTGCTATCTCTTGTCCATAGTTGTAGGTGGTGTCCCCTCTTTTAATTGATCCTCTCCAATGTTTTTCTTTTATTTAAAATATAATAAAAATAGTTCTAGTGCACACAACTCTCACATAAATGTGAGTTACAATTTTTGTGAGTTTTAATAACTCAAGGAATAATAAAAAGAAAAAAATCTTTTACTTCAAGCAAAATATAAATTGTTTTGTGAGGGGGTGTCACACCAAGTTATTTAATTTTTTCTTGTACATTAGGTACCTAGTCATAGATATGCTCTCAATGGGGGAAATGTTCACTTCAATGAGGAGAATAGCATAGGTCCACTTCAATGGGGAGAATATGATATGGCGCATTGCTTTTAATTTTAAGATTGTAAGTCATAAAATGCTTCTGATCCTGTGATAAGCTTGTGATGGATATCAATCCTAATTAGATTTTATTTGGGATTGCACTAGCTTGGGCCACACCAACCCTTAATTGGTTGGATTTTAGGTGTCTCCTCCCAACTAGCTGAGAATCACTCTATTGATGAGACCCACACCTTAACGGAATGAGTTAGTAACATTTGACTGACATTTATCTTTAATAGTTAAAGAAACTTTTCTCATAATTTTTTTATTTTTTGTCACTTTACATACATATATTAATATACTTTCAATTTTATTTTATTTATAGTTTTTTAAATAAAAAATTAATAACTAATTTTTAAGATTTAATATCAAATTATCACAAACACATTTTTTTAATTCTTAAAAATATAAAAATTATTATTTTTGAATAAGTATTTAATGATTATATTTTAAAATCCAAAATAATAAAATCAAGTCATTTAAAATTAATTAATAAAAGTTTGAAAACTTAAAATAAATAGACTATATATATAAAAGTTAAACTCAACCGTATTAATATTATTATTAAATGTTTGCTTTTTAAATTAAATTTTATTAAGCATTATTGATATAGAAATATATTTTTTAACAAGCTACATCTATTATAAATTATGTTTTTTCTTTAATAATAAATTTAATATTGTTAAATTAATAAAAAATTAAAAAAAAATTATATCCAAATTGTTATAATATGTTTCATATTTTTCTAATAATAAATTTAGTATTGATAAATTAATAAAAAATTTATAAAATTCACATCCATGTCCACATGTCAAATATTAAAAGATAATATAAACTTAGTTTAGATTTTTTCAAGAAGATAATGTAAACTTCGCCTGCTTAAAAGTATTAATTTACCAATTTACCATTTTATATATATATATATATATATATATAATCCATAAACCATATTTAATATTACTAAGTACCTGTCTTTTAAGTTAAATTTTATTATTTGAAATTTTATTTCAAAATAAATTCAATTAATGGAAATTGTGCCAGCATAGCATTATTGCTATAAAAATAAAAGTTTTTGACAACTTCGTCAATTATAAATTGTTTTTTTTTTTTTTTTTTTTTTCTAATAATAAATTTAATATTGATAAATTAATAAAAATCACATACGAATTTGTTTAATATTTATTTAATATTAAAAAATTTAAAAAATTCACATCGAGATTGCTATAATATGTACTCTTTCAAATATTAAAAGATAATATAAACTTAATATAAAGTTTTCAAACATTAGAAGATAATGTAAACTCCATGGTTTTAGTAACTAAGAGTATTGGCATTGGATAAAAAAAAATCAACTTATTGTATTGAACACCATGAAGAGGTGAATTGGCAAAGTTGTGGGATACATTATTTTTTTTTATGAATTACTTTACCAAAAATTAACATTTTTGCTCATTCTAAAAATAGGGTTATATTTAGTTGTGGACATTGTCACAGAAGTGTGTTACTAATGAGTTTTTATGTTATCTTGACTTCTTGCTTTACAATTATTTTTATATCGATAGGTGTTTATATTTTAGAATTTGAGATGGACTACCATTTATGCTTTTCCTAGATTAAAGAAGGATGGGACAAATGTATTGTCCACATTGATTTCATGAACGTTGTTCAAAATTCAAAATAAACAATTATATATATATATATATATATATATATATATATATATAATTGGTAACTGATGCATGGATAACTCGTAGTTCATGCATGGATAACTTGGGTAATGACAGACAACCCATTTAACTAAAGAAGGTAATAGGTAGCTAAGCAAAGACAAGAGGTGATTACAACTAAGCATGGAGAACAAGTAACATATAACTTGTTCATGAGTTCATGACACTTAACTTGTGATCTATGGATGTTCAACAGTCAGAAGTTAAGTGGTTGTGCTAGTTACAAGCCTATTAAACCTTCTATCAAAATAAAATTGTTAAAAATAATGTGAACAAACGATCACTTATACTCTGCTCTACCTTGATCAACTAGAATAGCTATAGTATAAATGAAGACAACATAAAAATTTTATTTTCTTACGAGGATAGAAGCAAATAGATTATAAATTTAAAATTTATCAAACTAGTGAACTCTTATAAGAATGAAAGATTAGGATATCCTGAAACCCTCTCTATGACGTCATTAAATCATTCTTCTTTGTCTGTAGATTTGTAAGAGAGTCTATTAAATTGTAGGAATATCTCCTTGGTTTCATTCGAATTAAAATACCTGGATCGTTTTGTGTGATAAAGATTGGATTGCAGGTTGATTGGTCTCAGACTGTGGAGTCTAGTCTAGTCTACTAATGTCGAGGAAAGAAGACTCACGAGGACCGTTTACTCCATTCCATTTATTTAATCCTAAAATCCCTAATTAATTACATCGATAGGTGTTTATATCTTAGAATTTGAAGTGGAATATTATCTATGCTTTTGCTAGATTGAAAGAGGATGGGATAAGTGCACTGTCCAAATTGATTTTACGAGAGCCATTCAAAATTCCAAATAAACAATTCTAAAAAAATGAAATATAAAAAATAATTGGTAGTTGATGCATGGATAACTCTTAGTGATAGACAACCCATTTAATTAAAAAAGGTAATAGATAGATGAGGCATAGAAAACAAGTGATTGCAACTAAGCATGGAGAACAAGTACCAAACAACTTGTTCATGAAACTTAACTTATAATGATAATGACCTATCGTTCACTGACCACAAGTTAAGTGATTGTACTAATATTCAAATCAAATTGTCGAGATTACTACTTGACTCAATTTATCAAAGCAGATAGGCTATGGCAAAGGGAATCAAACCACCAGGTATTTGGGAAGATAAAACCTTCTAAATGAATTCAAATTTGAAGAGATCTGAAGAAATGAGAGGCATTTGGATTCCCCTCATAGCTTTATTATCAAAATGGCGCCCCTACCGAATACTCTCGCAATACCCTTTCTCTTGTGGAACTGATTGCCAGGGAAGGAAAGAGGCATTCCAACCAACGTGGAGGTTCTCGGAAGCAGAAGCATCATCGCGAGGAGGACGATGAGGAAGAATCACATAGTTCTACTACCTACTCATGCTAGCTCCAGTTTCTAATGGTTGTGTGTAGATCCAAGCACGAAGCTCTAAGTATCAATGGATAGACATACATTTTTCAATTACACATGTTCACATAGCAATCATAACAAAGTTGGTCGTATTGATTTGTCATAAAATGTGATATATATATATATATATATATATATATATATATATATAATAATAATGTATTGACATTTGGCTTTTAATTTTACCAACGTTCACTGTACAGATTAAGTTGAACGCCCTAGATCATAAAAGAATAAAAATTAATTGTAATCAATTACAAATGGCAGGAAAAATCACTTACTATTTTTTATTTTTTTAATTAAAAATTTTAATTTGACAAATGAATTTCAAATCATATGAAAATAATCTTTTTATAAACTTCTACAATTATAATAACATTTTATATTTTAAAAAATCATAAATTAATTTTCATTTTTCAAAATATTTTATTTAATATGTATATTTTCAAAAGCTTTAATAAAACTTTATTAAAAATATTAACAAATTGCAAATTAATAATTTAAAACCAAGTTGATTATTAATAAAACGTAGCCATGTAGCATTTAGTCTCTTGTTAGGGCAAGGTGACTTTGAGCACACAGGATAAATATAGAAGGTTTTAAGTTTATGTTTCGATGTTGCAATTCCTCTAAGGCTGACTTGAAATTAAAATTAGGTTACAACTAATTAAACAATCTATTTCAATACAATTGACATTAACATTTTATTTAAACAAATTATATTTGAATTACTTGAATGTCAAAAGCTTGTTTTAACACATTGGGTAGGAACATTTAATTTAATCAATCTATGATTTCAACTATTTGAGTATGTTGCATTTGCATTTAACTAAAATGCTTGGCACGAATGAAACAATTAACATGAACAAAGTGCCATTTCCATTTAACTAAAATGCATGGTATGAATGAAACCATTAACACAAATGAAATATCACTGAGCTACAACAACGAAAATATTTTGATGGCTGAATGTTGAATTGAACCGAACACTAAACATACAAATATTATGCAGATGAAATTAAGATGCAAGCAAATGTAAAGCAAAATATCAATGTAGCTAGAGAACTCTTGTTGATCTAATTTCTATTTGTTGGAAGTGGATTAATTATTCCACCGTTTGATAAGATGTCCGCTGAAATTTCCACTGCCCAGATATAATTTATTATATTTCTAAACGGCCATCATCAAAATCATAAATTATTGAAGACACAAACCAAATCAGATTTTGTTGACTGCTCAAATCCCTGAAGAGGCCTCCACCGTTAAATCGACTTAAACATTAAGGTTGAAGCAACATTCATAAAATCTGTTGCAGCATATCAAATTTTGAAGAGGCACCTACAACATGTAATTTAAAACTTCTCAAGACTGTAACAAAACAGACATTTACTTCTACAATGATGATTTTGTTACGAATGGTCATTTAGCATTTAATGATCAATTAGGGTGAAGCACTATAAATACTTACCATTGGAATCATGATTCAGAGACAGAGGTGAATATAATTATTAGTTGAAGTTGAACACATAATTTTACTGTGTATTTCTGTTATACTCTATTATTTTGAGTTTGAAAACTCATATTTGTTTTGAAGTTAGTTTGTTGTAGCAACTTAAGAGATTAGTGTTATTTTGTGAGTTAAATGTGTTTAACTAATGAAATAGAGTATTAGTCAAGTTTATGAATGCAAGGGTCATCAAAATATAGCCAAAACAGTCAGTTGTTACTGTCAGCTGCGACTATTCTATAGGTGGAAATTCCTAAGTCTAGAGATCCGTGTGTGTTGCTGGAAGTAAGAGCAACACCCTCCTGCCTTCCCACAGTGGTATCAGAGCCTGGTTAAGTTTTCTTTCTCGTTTTTTTGTTTAGTAATTTGGAATTTAATAAGTAATGGCGACTAACAGCAGTGTAGTGCAGCCACAAATTCATGTGTTGACTGAAAGAAATTATGATACATGGTTTATTAAGATGAGAACTATCCTGCGTGATTAGGAAATTTGGGAGTTTGTTACAATTGGCTACCTAGAGGCAGCTGATCAAGCTGCTGAATTGGCTTTGTCAAATGCTGAGCGTGTTCTGTTGAAAGAAAATAGGAAGAAGGACAACAAAGCTCTTGGCCTTATTCAACAAGACCTAAGTGAATCCATATTTTCGAAGATAACAAGTGTTCAGTCTTCAAAGAAAGCTTGGGACACTCTTGAAACTTGCTATCAAGGTGTGACCAAGGTGAAGAATGTTAAGTTGCAGAACTTGAGAAGGGACTTTGAGAATTTGAAGATGAAGGACAGTGAGACTGTTGATAATTTTATGACTCAAGTTATGAATATTGTAAACCAGCTGAGACAGTATGGTGAAAACCTCTCAGATCAATGTGTGATTGAGAAATTGCTGAGATGTTTGCCAAAGAAGTTTGAAGCAGTGGTTGTTCCAATTGAAGAGTTTAAAGATCTTAGTCAAATGCACATTGATGAGCTGACTGTTTCTTTGATTGCTCATGAATCAAGAATGAATAGGTATGATGATACTCCATTAGAAAATGCTTTTAAATCTTAGTTACATGTTACTAGAGGTAGAGGAAGGTCTAGTAGCAGAGGAAGAGGAGGTCGATCTGCTAATCATAGTGACAGCAGAAATGATTCAGAATCTGAAGAGAAGTTACATCAGAATACTCCTAGCGTAAGGGGGAGTAGCAGCAGAACATGGAAACCAAGAAATCAAAGGTATGATAGATCTAAAGTTCAATGTTTCTATTGCAAGAAATTTGGGCATTTTGCTAACAAGTGTTGGAAGAAGCAAGCAGATACTATTAAGTTGTCTACACACATTACAAATGAGACTGAACATGAGGAGAATCCTATGTTTTTAACTTGTAATGTCACCCAGGAAAGTTCAAAGGATATATGGTTCTTGGACAGTGCATGCAGCAATCACATGACCAGAAATAAGGAGTTATTTCTAAATCTAGATACAAGCATTCAGTCTGAAGTGAAGTTAGGTAATGACATTAAGGTAAAATTTAATGGTAAAGGTGTGATTGTTGTATATGCCAAGAATGGTAAAAGAAGAACAATTCATGATGTTTATTATGTTCCTAGTTTAATGTGTAATTTATTGAGTGTGGGACAGTTGTTAGAGAAGAAGTACAGAGTGTTCTTTAAGAACAAGGTATGTACTATTTATGACAAATATTTAAGTAAGCAGTTGATAGCCAAAGTTGAAATGACAAAGAATAGAATGTTTCCACTGATTATGAGAAACGATTTGACTAATTCTTTGAATGCTTATAAAACTAAGAGTTTAGATCAATCATGGTTATGGCATTTAAGGTATGGCCATTTACATTTTGGTGGCTTAGATTTTCTAGAGAAGAAGCAGATGGTAAAAGGGTTTCCCAGTATCCAACAACCAACAAGATCATGTGAGAGATGCATATTGGGAAAGCATCATAGAGAGAAATTCATCTCTGGAGTCTCATACAGGGGAAAAGCACCATTGGAGCTGGTACACACAGATTTCTGTGGACCGATGCAAACACCTTCCTTGACTGGTAATGTTTATTTCATGACTTTTATTGATGATTTCAGTCGAAAAACTTGGGTGTAGTTGCTGAAATAGAAATCTCAAGCTTTTGATGTGTTTAAAAGTTTTAAATCTATGGTTGAAAAGGAGAGTGACAGGTTTATAAAAGTGTTGAGATCAGATAGAGGAGGTGAGTATATGTTAAATGATTTTGTGGAATTTTGTCAATATCATGGAATTAAAAGACAGTTTACTGCTCGCTACACTCCACAGCAAAACGGAGTGGTAGAAAGAAAGAATCGAACCATTATGAACATGGCTCGAAGTATGATGAAGGAGAAACATCTTTTAGATGAATATTGGGGAGACGCTGTTACTTGTTCAGTGTACATTCTGAACAGAAGCCCAACTAAGAGCATGAAGGATCGAGTTCACCAACAAGCATGGAGTGGTAAGAGTAGCAGCATATCTCATTTAATAATTTTTGGGTGTGTAGCTTATGCACATGTACCTGAAGAGATGAGGCGAATGTTAGATGACAGAAGTTAGGAATGTATTTTTGTTGGATATAGTGAAGAATCTAAAGCATATAGACTTTATAATCCCATTACCAGGAAGTATGTCATCAGCAGAGACGTGATGTTTAAGTAAGAAGAAGCATGGGATGGAAGCATAGATAATTTGGTTGCAAAGGACGTTGTTACATCTCACGTAGAAGATGAAGAAGATGAGCGGGGCATACATGGAGGACAATTAACTCCACATACGCCTACACCGGCAGTAAGAGCACCAGCCAGAACGCCCAGAACTCAAGAACATGGTGAACCATCAAGTGTTGGTGGATAGAAAGGAACAGGATCATAGGTAAGTAATGAATAAAATCCTACATTATCTTCATTAAGAAACATAGTTAGAGGTCAGAAGACTAGAAATTTAAGAGAACTGTATGAGCAAAATGAAGATGTAGATCAAGTTTCAAATTTTGCATTGATAGCATGTGATCCTGTAAATTTTCATGAAACAGTTAAAAAGGGTGTTTGGATAAAAGAAATGAATGAAGAAATTGATTCCATAGAAAGAAATAATGCTTGGGATCTTGTAGATTTTCCTGATAATAAAAATTGTATTGGTGTCAAATGGATTTATAAGACTAAGTTAAATGTTGATGGTGAAGTTGAAAAATAAAAAACAAGACTTGTAGCTCAGGGGTTTAGTCAACAACCTGGTATTGATTATAATGAGACTTTTGCACCTATATCCAGACTTGATACGGTAAGGATGGTATTAGCTATTGCTGCTCATAATAAATGGTATGTATATCAAATGGATGTAATGTCTGCATTTTTTAATGGATCTTTAGAAGAAGAAGTTTATGTGAGACAACCGTGTAGATATGAATTGATGGACAAGATGACAAGGTCTACAGATTAAAGAAAGCATTGTATGGATTGAAGTAGGCACCCAGAGTATGGTACAACATGATTGATGAATATTTGAATAGTGAAGGATTCAGCAGAAGTCCAAGTGAGCCAACCTTGTATACAAAGGTAAACCAAGAAGGTAAAATACTGATTGTTTGCTTATATGTTGATGATTTGATCTTCATTGGAGATCTTTCAGTAGATGAGTTTAAGAAAGCCATGAAAACAAAATTTGAGATGACTGATTTAGGAATGATGAAATATTTTCTTGGTATTGAAGTAAATCAATCCGAGGATGGTATATTTATCAATCAAACTAAGTATGCAAATGATGTACTAAAAATATTCAGAATGATGAATTGTAAGCCAGTTGCAACTCCAATTGCAACTGGTACAAAACCTAGTAAGGAGGATGATGGGTCAAGAGTTGATCCAATGTTGTATAAGAGATTGGTAGGAAGTCTTATGTACTTGAATGCAACAAGACCTGATATAGTGTTTGCAGTAAGTATGATTTCAAGATTTATGGAGTCCCCAAAGAATACCCACTGGCAAGCTGGAAAGAGGATTCTGAGATATATTGTTGGAACAACAAATTTTGGTATCCAGTATACATCAAATTCAAATTTTAAGTTGATTAGATATACTGACAGTGATTTTGTAGGTTCAACAGATGATAGAAAGAGCACATCTGGATATGTATTTAGTTTTGAATCGGGATCAGTAGCATGGGATTCAAAGAAGAATCCCATAGTGACATTATCCTCTGTTGAGGCAAAGTATGTTGTGGCAACAACAGCTGCATGTCAAACTGTATGGATGAGAAGAACTCTTTCTGAGTTGCAGCATGAACAAGATGGACCAACTCAGATTTTCTGTGATAATAAATCAACCATTGCACTATCAAGAAATCACGTCTTTCATAAAAGAAGTAAACATATTTATACAAGGTACCATTTCATTCAAGAATTGATAAACAAGAATGAAATCAGTATGGAATTTTGTAGATCAGAAAATCAGTTTGCAAACCTATTTACAAAACCTCTGGGAAAGAGTTGTTTGAGTTTCATAGGAAAAACATTGGAGTTTGTAAGCTATAACAGGAATCTAGTATTTCAAAGTTTTGTTTTTTGAATGTAGTAATTAAGGGGAGAATGTTGGAAGTGGATTAATTACCCCACCGTTTGATAAGATGTCCGTCGAAATTTCCATTTCCCAGATATAATTTATTATATTTCTGAAAGGCCATCATCAAACTCAGAAATTATCGAAGACACAAACCAAATCAGATTTTGTTGATTGCTCAAATCCCTGAAGAGGCCTCCACTATCAAACCGACTTAAACATTAAGGTTGAAGCGACATTTAGAAAATATGTTGTAGCATATCAAATTTTGAAGAGGCACCTACAACCTGTAATTTTAAACTTCTCAAGACTGTAACAGAACAGAGCATTTACTTTTACAGTGATGATTTTGTTACGAGTGGTCATTTAGCATTTAATGATCAATTAGGATGAAGCACTATAAATACTTACCATTGTAATAATGATTCAGAGACAGAGATGAAGATAATTATTAGTTGAAGTTGAACACATAAATTTTACTTTGTATTTCTATTATACTCTGTTATTTTGAGTTTGAAAACTCATATTTATTCTAAAGTTAGTTTGTGGTAGCAACTTAAGAGATTAGTGTTATTTTGTGAGTTAAATGTGTTTAACTAATGAAATAGAGTATTAGTCAAGTTTATGAATGCGGGGGTCATTAAAATATAGCCAAAATAGTCATTTGTTATTGTCAGCTGTGACTGTTCTATAGGTGGAAATTTCTGAGTCTGGAGATACGTGTGTGTTGCTGGAAGTAAGAGAAACACCCCCCTTCCTTCCCACACTATTTCCTATATTTATGAAACAATTTATGCTTATACAAAGAGGCTTTTGGAAAATGAGTGTGCACAAGTTTTGATTTAACATATGCTTTGAATTTCAGAGAGGTTCACTACAAAGCCAACATAGGCTTTCCTCACATAATCATTTGGGAAGTTCTAGAAAATCATGACAACCATATAGCATGCATTGGGGCATGAGACATCACATCCAGGCACACCATAGTTGGAACATGTTTTCATATCATATTTGCTAAAATAGATATATAAAATTAAAACATGATAAATTTGTTCAAAGGAACCAGTAAACTTGTGTCAACCTCAAAATTTGCAATCAACCAAGGTAAAGCGATTATGATTATAATCATAATATAAGTGTCAGTTAGTTTGGCTGTACAATATAATAGCTACCAAAGAGAGGAAAATCTTGTAGATTGATTTGGTCCATGAGATCATTGGATATAGATTTCTTTATTTTGGAGCGACCTATCCTCCGTAGAGCCCTAAACCATTTGGAGCTTCAATATTTTGCTTTTTCTATTTGCACATTATCATCATACGAGTTGATGATCAGTTTCAAAATAGAGGCACAAAATTTCCATGAATGCTAGCAGCATATGGGGCTTTTTTTGTTTTTTGTTTTTTTTGGAACCAATGTTGCTATAGTTGGAGCCCGTACCTGTTTTCCTGCCAACCAAGAAACCATGATAAACAAAATAAATCTTAGCAAAAGAGAGAATGATCCCATGGAAAATAAAATGTTGTCCTTTCATGAGCAAAAAGAAATGATGGTCTAAAAATGTAAATTATATTTTTTAGCACAGTTTTATATAACAATACAATGACTTTAGCCTATAGATGCTAGCACAATGAACCAAATTTGCTTGGAAAAGCTTTCATGAGCTAATATGTAAAAGCAATTTCCAAGAATGGGTTCAAGGAATAAAAAAGAATAGAAAAAGTCAGCAGTATTTCTTTAGAACTGAATTATTGAAACATGAAAATTCAAGCACATGTGCCAATTTTTTGTTACATGGAGACATTAACATAGTGTGATGTGTGCACGAACAATAGTATGAGAAATACGATGCAAATAAAATATGATTTCATAATCAAAAAAATAAAAATGTCCATATGTCAAAAAAGAGAGGTTTTGAAAGTTATCTATTAAAGAAGAAAACATATTTGATCAGAATACTAACAAGGAAAAGTATCCTAAGAAACTCAAATTTCAAATATTTTCGTGTGTTTAGGACCAAATCATAGTTCAACTGTTTTTAGTATTTAACGACATTTATAAATAAAATAACCTGAACAACATCTAATTCAAAGAACATTAAATTAAACCGAACTCTCTAGTACATATCTGAAATGTCAGCATTGGACTATCCCTAATTTGGCAACGACCAAATCTAGGACAAGGCTTGAATGGTCTCTCTAAAACTATGTAGTTGATAATTAGATATCAATTTTCTCACAACCAGATAACAATTTTGAAAAGATAAATCAAAAGTCTAAAGAACATTAAATTCCTAGACCTAAATAAAGGTTATACTTTGACCACACAGTGGTAGTATAGAACATAGTGATTTGAAGGCCAATAATACATAGAATGAAGTAGAATAGCCTCTATATGCACTTGAAAAGACAAGCAAACAGCTAGTGTAGTCTATATATGCACATGAAAATACAAATGAGGAGGAAACCTACGGAGCATTTCCATGGTGCAATATAACAAGGTTGAAGCAGTAAAACAAAATTACTACATCCCATAAACAAATAAAAATGAAGGATAGACAAAAGGTCTATGATTGTTTTGGGAGAAGTATCTCTGGTATTGAATGTAATATATAGCATTTAGTTAACAAAATACACAATTTTCTCTTGGTTGTTATTTGAAGAGCTGGATAAGCTTCTTCATTTCTTGTCTGGTTTAGAAAAATCAGTAAACAACAAGAAAGGAAAGCTCTGTGGATAGTATCTCTAGCCAGGAAACAAAGTGGAAAACTTCTGATTGGCAAAGAGTCAAAGTACACAAGGTGGAACCAGCAATGAAACTATCAGAGGAAAATCATGAAACAAAATTCTTAAACATAAGATTCTGTCCTGAGGCTACTGTGATTATTAGATTCAATTTGAAAACAGAACATAAACTTTGGAGTGCAGTAAATATGTTAACTTGAAAAATTTTCATATGGGAATTGGGAACATCTTTTATGGTTTCAAAGTATCAAACACAGAATCAACGCTACCATGCTATGTTAAAATGGTTCGATGATACAATTTTTTTTTCTAAGGGAAGCTGGCTCTTGTGAGCAGACAAACCGAATTTAAAATGGCATGAAGCCAATTAATCAAAGGGAGAAGGGAAAACAAATAGCATGTGTTGAAGCACAATAGAACTTATAATCTGTACTATGGATGAATGTACTAGCAATGAGTACTTAGAAAACTATATATGACATCAATGTTGAGAAAAAGAAGAATAGAAATGGTGACCATATACACAACAAAGTATGCAAGCACATTGAATCAAAAGGACAAACAAGTACATGTGCCAATTGTTTTTTACATGGAGACATTAACATAGTGGGTTGTGTGCACGAACAATAGTATGAGAAATATGATGCAAAACAAATATGATTTCATATGCAAAAATAAAAATGTCCATATGTCACAAAAAAATATTTTTTGAAAGTTATCTATTAAAGAATAAAATATATTTGATTAGAATACTAACAAGGGAAAGTATCCTAAGAAACTCAAATTGCAAATATTTTCGTGTGTTTAGAACCAAATCATAGTTCAACTGTTTTTTAGCATTTAACAACATTTATAAATCAAATAACCTGAACAACATCTAATTCATAGAACATTAAATTAAACCGAACTCGCTAGTAAATATCTGAAATGTCAGGTTGGACTATCCCTAATTTGGCAACCACCCAATACATGATAAGGATCATGGTCTCTCTAAAACCATGTAGTTGAAAATTCAATATCAATTTTCTTACAACGAGATGCAACATCACAATTTTAAAAAGATAAATCAAAATTCTAAAGAACATTAAATAGCTAGACCTAAATAGAGGTTATACTTTGACCACATAGTGGTAGTATAGAACATAGTGATTTGAAGGCCAATACAACATAGAATGTAGTAGAATAGCCTCTATCAGCACTTGAAAAGACAAGCAATCAGCTAGTGTAGTCTCTATATGCACATAAAAAGACAAATCAGGAGGAACCCTATAGAGAATTCCCATGGTGCAATATAACAAGGTTGAAGTGGTAAAACAAAATTATTGCATCCCAAAAACAAATAAAAATGAAGGATAGACAAAATGTGTATGATTGTTTTTGGAGAAGTATCCGTGGTATTGCATGTAATATATAGCATTCGGCTAACAAAATACACTGATTTCTCTTGGTTGTTATTTGAAGAGTTGGAAAAGCTTCTTCATCTATTTTCTGGTTTAGAAAAATCAGTAAGCAACAAGAAAGGAAAGCTCTATGGACAATATCTCTATCCAGGACACAAAAGGGAAATGTTATGATTAGCAGAGAGTCAAACACAAGGTAGAACCAATGATAAAATTGCTAGAGGAAAATCATGAAACAAAATGATTAAACATAAGGAAAGCTCTATGGACAATATCTCTATCCAGGACACAAAAGGGAAATGTTATGATTAGCAGAGAGTCAAACACAAGGTAGAACCAATGATGAAATTGCTAGAGGAAAATCATGAAACAAAATGATTAAACAAAAGCTTATGGCCCAAGGCTACTCTAATTATTGGAAACAATTTGAAAACATAACAAAAACTTTGGAGTGCAGTAAATCTGTTGACTTGAAAAAATTTCATATGGGAACTGGGAACATATTTTATGGTTTCAAAGCTAATATTAAACACACATTCAACACTATCATTATGTGTTAAAATGGTTTGATGATACTTTCTTTTTGCTAAGGGAAGCTATCTCTTGTGAGCAGACAAACCGAATTTAAAATTTGCCTGAAGCCAATTGATCAAAGGGAAAACAATTAGCATGTGTTGAAGCACAGTAGAACTAATCGGTACTATGGTTGAATGTACTAGCGATGAGTACTCAGCCAACTGTAGATGAAATCAATGTCAAGAACAAGAAGAATAGAAATGGTGACCATATACACAAAAAAGTATGCAAGTACATTGTATCAAAAGGAAAAACAAGAAGACTGGCATTGTCAACAATGTTTTTTGGTAGTGTGCTGGAAGCATTGAACAATAAGTTAATAGATATTGGTAAGATATGCAACAAATACTTATTCATGGTCAAAATGGGAGTACAGACATACATGTCCATGGAATTCTGTGGAATTCAACTAGTCAAAAGAAAGTGATGGTTGAGCAAAAAAGAAATAAGTAGCAAAAAAAGTATAAAGGCTCTGATGGCCAAGCAAAAAAGGATTTGATGTGCATTCAAAATGGAGCTAGAAAAATATAATTTATTTCACATGCTCATTTGGAAATGTGTTACATTACAAGAGATAGATCTACCTGGGAAGAACAGATAAAAAAAATCCCAATCAGATTCAGAATGCAAGTGATCTGAAAACTTTGAGGAGCACTTACTCACATAAAATTTTGTGATAAGGATCTTTGCTAACAATCATTTGCATGTAAATATAAGCATTTGCATGTACATGAACTTATCTTATTCATAAACAAATACAAGGATTCACATATACAAATATGACAAACCAGATGGTAATGGAGTTCATCAGGCCTCCAGACTATGTCTCCGGGTTCGACAAAAGTTTGAATTGTTCTTATTAATCCTCCTTCATGCAATTTACATCAGAATCATGTGGCACTCTCCCATCTTTGGAAGCCTTCTCCTAAGGCTCTCACATTAACTTTCTTAAGTAAGATCTCCTCACTTAACTTCTCAATGCAAGGGAAAGGCTTCAAAGAATGCACTCTCCAACAAAGCTTACTTACATCTCCATATGATAGGCTTTTATAACTTTCTCATGGATGATTAGTCATCTCCCATGTTAAGGAGAAAATATCTCCCATGATCCCCTAAAGTAGGATCATGAGACACCTTAAGGGGGTATGTGGAGGAAAAGGCCTCATCTTCCTCCATGAAGATCTCAACACCCCTTAGGTTTAGGAAACCAACTCATGAGGTGGATTCTCTCACCTTTTTAATTTCCTTTTTACAAATAAAATAAGAATTAATGTGAGCATCTACATCCCCGGGTGGGGGTGATTTTCCCAATCACACCACATGTGGCGGCATATTCCAGCCACCTGGAGAAGGCACGCTGCACCCGTCACCTCCTTTCAATGTGGTCAGGCTGTCTCATAATGGCTCTTATGGGGAGGATGAACGAATTAATGGAGACAACCAAGCAATTATCGATCTAATTATGGACTTGGTTGTTGATGTCCCTTCGCATTAACGGTGGAAGCTGGGATCTGAAGCTCCGACCGCGTGTGGTCCTCCTTTGTTCCTCCTCCATGGCGGGTATAATGATGAATAGGCATCACTCCATCTTCATTTGTAATCCTATGTTGCTCTCGGTGGTTAATCATTCTGCTGCAAGTTTCCTTGCTCTTTTTGTCATTTCCTGGGTGCTTGGTCTCCACACCATGACTCGACCGTGAGGTACCTCAAGGCGTGGGGCTGGACATGGATCCGGTAGGGATGTTGCTTCTCTAGGAAAGAATATGGCCATCATTAGTGGCTATGACAACAGCGTATCGGCCCTGGTTCACCTGCTAATTGTGTTGATGTATATGTAACTTCGGAATGTATTTCACATATATGTATATTGTATTCCTATAGAGATGTTATTATTCCTCTATACGAAAGTGGTTGTATTCCTATAGAGATGTTATTATTCCTCTATACGGAAGTGTCATCATTTATATTGTAAGTGTCGCAACTTATACTTGATGCGTTATTAGACCACCTTGTTGGGGTCGGCCATGTATAAGTCATGTGGGTCAAAGGGTTATTAGACCACCCTATTGGGGGTTGGCCATGTGGGTCTAAGGGTTATTAGACCACCCTAGTGGGGGTCAGCCCAGTCAGCATTATGTTAAGTGGTTAAGTTGAGGCCGACCTAGTTGAGTAAAGGTCAAGTCAAGTTAGTGTATAAATAGAGAGTGTGTCTCTCTCATTTTACACATTCTATTCTCTCCCTCACACTTGGGAGAGTGGTGCACTTGTGGAGGAGGAGGCTCTACTGCTAGGAGAAGACTATCTCTTGTATTCTGGTTGTATTATTGCTTTATCTATCTCTGAGGAAGTTATTGGGGTTTTTCACCTTTATGATTTTCCCCAAGTAAACTCTGTGTCTCTTGTGTGCTTGCATTATTGTGTCCATGATTGATATGCTGTAGATTTGTTGTACATGTTGTTCTCTCAGTTAAGATCCTAGATCAGATTGAAGTAAATTATGAAAATTTAACATGGTATCAGAGCTAGCCTGAAATAAGGCATGATATGGCATGTATGACACTTGTTGCACTTACGATGCTAGGGCTTGATATAGCAAAAACCAGTCATCGTAGAACTTTCACTATAAATACATTTTGGCGAAGGTTTCGAATCTAAAACGTTTACAGGTCGAAGATCATATCCCCATGTACCTTGTGTCCAAAGGAAAACCTCTAATTCATTGTACTTAGTGATTTATGATCTATACAATATAGGGTTTTTGCCTCTTCCAGATCTGAGTCAAAATCAGGTGACTTTGGGAAAAAGGTTATAACTTGGGCTAGGAAGCTCCAAATGAAATTTCGTAACAAGGGACAGGTAGTACACAGAATGTACTATCTCAAGAAAACTTTTCAGAGGCCGAAGTTGAACCAGTGATATGTGGCACACCGTACAAGTTCGCTCTCCTGTATTACCCCATAAACAAGTCACGTTGCGACACTTGGCATAACTCTCTCTCAAAGAATCCAATTGAGGTCAGACCTATTGGGATGGAAAGATAACAGGTCAGGCTATCTGAAGAAAATTTTTCAGACCCTATGGATCAAAAAGTTTGGAGTTACACCAGAAACAATCAGGTACATATTTCTGTCAAAACAGAATTATTTTTGAGCACCTTCATTCATGGCTTCAGAGAAAGTTGGAATTTCTCTAATCGGAGACCACGGTTGGATGATAATCATCAAAATCAAAATTTAAAGACCAAGATCAGATTTTTTGGTTGGGCAGAAGGTCGGGCTTGATCAAACCCCAGTTCGGGACTTTGATCGAAAAGATGGAAATATAGGGCTTCTGCAAAACTTGGAATTTTGGAAATCTATGACCATGGATGGAAGCTCCTCAGAAAAATCCAAGCTTAGAGATTTGAATCAAATCTTTTGGTTGGGTGAAGCTCCGGGAAACTCAAACCGTAATTCAGGGTCCTCCCCAGTGAAGCCAGAAATCTAAAGGCAATTTCGAGGGGTGAAACTTTGCAGTTTTCAAATTCTGAATATACCAACTTGATCAGCTCATCAAGGCACATATTTCTATCCTTTCGAAAGTTTGAAATTCAAAGTTTGAATTTTTGGGGTTTCCTTGACAAACCCTAATCCAACTTCAGGTCCAATCAAGTGGATTGGGTTAATACTAGAAGAAGATGGATTGGTCACCTGCATAAGTGAAGAAGTTCCTGTTTCAGAGGGAGATGAGGCTAAGGCCTTACATAAGAAGATTACAAGCGATCTCGACAGGTATGACTCATCGAGGTATGTTTCGAGATTTGTTCATGATTAAGTTTATGGTATGTTTTTCTTCATGTTATTATGGTTAGTACAATCTTGATTTTAGACTTGTCGTATCACCTTAATAAAATTATGAATGCACGATAGAAGATATTCATTGATTAGGGTGTTAACACTTATGATTGTACTAATGCATTATGGTGTTGTATGAGGTTTATGTTGTCTGCTAACATGAAAGGTACACCAAGAAAGACAAATCATGTTTTGGTTCAAGAACATATGATCATGATGACATGAGGACAAAGATTCATCCATTGTCATGGATCTCATAGAAGATCCATTTACGAGGTATGTATAACTTGGTTTTATAATGGTTAACCTATGAGATATACAGGTTACTAGCACAAGTCATTGAAGAAGAACAAGAAGACATCATGTGAGTATGTTAGACATAACTAGCTAGCATGCTAATCCAAGTATGTTTTTCCTATATCAAGATAGAATCCTACCTTGTGTTAGGATCTTATACTGTTGTGTTGTTGATAATGATTATTCATGAAGTCATAGGTTTGAATAGTCATGGTTGTATGCATATTATGTTTCTTACCATAATTGATGATATGACTAACCAGAAGAATCATGAAGGTATAGGTTTGAGTAATCACGGGTTTTATGCATATTATATCTCTTATAGTGATTGATGATTTAACTAACCAAAAGAGTCCTATGATCAAATACGAATATGCATGAGTAAAAGAAGACTTCCCTGAAAACTTGAATACTAATGTTTATTACCTGTGTTTGAAATGATCCTGACTATACATGCTTGAGATTATTGTGTTTTGATAATATTAAGATTATACTAATGAATGTTTGATTATGTATGAGACCTAGAGGATAACACAATGATGATACTAACAAGCATGCATAGGGATCGAGAATGAATATAATTTTAAGGACAAGTAATCCAGGAAGCAAAGATCAAGAGGGAGTACACTCCAGTGGTTTATGCAAGGATGCAGATATTCAGAGGGAGTTGACCATCTCTCTACATTCCACAACAGAAAGGTGTAGAAGAAACTACTTCAGATTAGGACTCCAACAACTCCTGCAAGGAAGCGAAGACTTAGAGGGAGTCCACCCAACGAACAAACAAGGATAAGTATTTTAATTATCATTTCTTGCATATTTGTTTGTTTAAATAAAATTCTTCAATGATGTATATGCTCATATTCCTAGACTTAGGATATGTATTGTGCATATTAGAATGATTGCATTGATGAACAATATACTACTAATATGCATGTGATGGGTAAGTGGCCTATGGCACTGTACAACATTCCATTGCTACTTATCTAGAATGAAACCTCTTTGCTGACATGTTGGGAGTTGTGCACACTCTTAACAATGTTCTGGTAGAGATTGGAAGGCATCTAGAAAGTTACGGAATATGGATAAATGTTGCATTGAAGCATTGGCTAAGATAATTGCATGACTGTATGACATATTTCTTTATGTGTAAGAATTTATCTGAAAATTATGAGATGTTTCTAATCATGCAATTTAACTTGTTTTGTAGGAAAGATCGTATACCTTCACCTACAAAACATGGACTACAACATTTGTTCAAGCAACAAAATTATCTATTGAAGATATTGAAGTTCCCAGGATATGGGAAGAATGCCATGATCCGTCGATCATGAAGAACGATGTTTGGGATGCGGTCCCAAGAGCTGAAGGGAAGTCTGTTGTGACTTCCAAATGGAACTATCAGATCAAGCATGCTGCAGATGGCAACATAGAGAAATATAAAAGTGATGAAATAGAAGATACATCAGATGGATTTCAAGACAGCCTTCTTGAATGGTGTAGTCATATATGTGTGCAGAACTTGGTAGGATAGACAACTTTCTATACAGTTTGGGCTTTACCAAGAGTAAAGCGGATTCCAACCTTTACTACAAGGTTGAGGAAGGCAATCCAGTGATACTACTTTTGTATGTGGATAACCTGTTTGTTACAGGTGAAGATAGATTGATTGTCGACACACAGTAGAAGCTTGCTGCCAAGTTCGAGTTGAAGAACTTGGGGATGATGCACTATTTGTTTTTGGCATGGAGGTGTGGCAGAGTGCAGATGGAATCTTCCTTGGACAAGGGAAGTATGCAGTAGAGATCTTGAAGAGGTTCGGGATGATGGACTGCAAGGCTATGGCCACACCTATGGCATCGAACCTGAAGCTTTTGTGTGATGCTTCATTTGAGCTAGTTGATATCACTATGTATCGTCAGATGATTGGGTCCTTGATGTACCTGATGAACACGAGACCAGATATTTGCTTTCCGGTGAACACATTGAGCCAGTTCTTGATGGATTTGAGGAGTGTTCACCTGGTTGTTGTAAAGCATATTCTGAGGTACCTGAAGGGTACAGTTGATTATGGGATCAAGTATGATGCGAATCAAAAGTTTAACTTGCAGGGTTATGTTGATTCAAATTGGGTAGGCAGTGCTGCAGATAGGGATCAGGTGTGATCTCTTGGTTTAGCAGGAAGCAGTCCTGCATAGAACTGAGTACAGTCGAAGCAGAGTATGTTGCGACGTATGAGCAGGTTACAGATGTATTGACCAAGTTGTTGGCCAAAGTGTAGTTTGAGTACTTCAGAGAGAGGCTTGGTGCACTTCAGATCGAGGTTCCTTCCAAAGGGAAGTGATGAGTCCGGAAGATGCAGATGCACATGAGCTTTTCTGACATGGTTGATGTGTTCTCCCTTGGTCGTGATGTAATTGCTAAGCCATTTTTCACATGGTGGTAGATGTGTTCTCCCATGGTGAAAAAGTAAGGGCTAGAGCCTTCCCCGAATGGTGGTAGATGTGTTCTCCCATGTCGGTGGTGTAAGTGCTGGATGATGTGCATCTGGGCTGTGCTTCGTGGACGATGAGATGATCTAAAGAGGACGATGCTATGATGATCAGGAGGATCATGGATGATGAGCATTAGGACGATGCTCCAGTTATTGCTCTGTATATGCATCATGTTGGATGCTGGATATGATCAGTTGGATCATTTATATGTATGTACGCATCATGTTGGATGTTGGATATGATCAGTTGGATCATTTATATGTATGTACGCATCATGTTGGATGCTGGATATGATCGGTTGGATCATTTGTATGTATTTTGTATATGCATCATGTTGGATGCTTGGACCATGTATCTGTATATGTATCAGGTGGATACATTGTATGATCAGGTAGATCATGTATGTTGATATGTATCATGTATGATCAGGTGGATCATGTATTTGTATTTGTATCAGGTGGATAGATTGTATGATCAGGTGGATCATGTATTATGATATGTATCAGGTAGATACTTGGTATGCATCAGGTAGATGCATGATATGATTAGGATGATCGTGGATGACGAGCTTCAAGATTTTGCTCCAGATGACTTGCAGCAGGATGTTGCAGTGATGATGATCAGGATGATCATGTATATATTAGGATGATGTATGGTGAGTATCAGGTTGATACTCTGTGGCCGTGGAACAGGTTGTGCAAATAAGCATGTAATTTGTGCCCTGGGAGATTTGCAGATAGTCTTTCGAGGTTTTTTCTATGGCATGTAATTTGTACCCTAGGATATCTGGAAAATGTTCTTTCGAGGTTTTGCTTGGGAGGACATATAATTTGTGCCCTGGGAGATCTGCAGATAGTCTTTCAAGGTTTTTCCTATGGCATGTAATTTGTGCCCTAGGATATCTAACAAATGCTCTTTCGAGGTTTTGTCCTATGGCATGTAATTTGTGCCCTGGGAGATTCGATAGGTTGAGCCGTGCGCTTGTAATGAGTCATGGGATTCTCTTTCGAGGTTTTTCCATGACCACATGTAATTTGTGCCCTAGGAGATCCGATAGGTTGAGCCTTGTGCCCGTAATCAGTCCTGGGATGCTCTTTCGAGGTTTTGTGGTGACCACATGTAATTTGTGCCCTGGTAGATCCGATAGGTTGAGCCTTGTGCTCGTAATCAGTCTTGGGATTCTCTTTCAAGGTTTTGTGGTGGGGTCACATGTAATAAGTCCTAGAGATCTCGACAGGATGAAAAAGGCCTCAGAAGCTCTTTAGGGTTCTCGCTAGTCAAGAGACTCTTTTAAGGTTTTGTGACGCACGTAATAAGTCCTGAGATTTCCATAGTATGGATAGTGATGACGAAGACTTGCAGGTGGTGGGCCTACATCCAGTATGAAAAAGAACTGGCTCTGTAGAAATTCCTATGACGAGTAGATTCAGAGATTGATTGAGATAGCAGCAACAAGGACGATGATCCAGAGAAGATGACTTGTGCTAGAAGACCTATGTTGAGAAATACCTTCCTAGTTAAGAGGGAGTGTTGATGTATATGTAACTTCGGAATGTATTTCACATATATGTATATTGTATTCCTATAGAGATGTTATCATTCCTCTATACGAAAGTGGTTGTATTCCTATAGAGATGTTATTATTCCTCTATACGAAAGTGTCGTCATTTATATTGTAAGTGTCATAACTTATACTTGATGGGTTATTAGACCACCTTATTGGGGTCGGCCCTGTATAAGTCATGTGGGTCAAAGGGTTATTAGGCCACCCTATTGGGGGTCAGCCATGTGGGTCAAAGGGTTATTAGACCACCCTAGTGGGGGTCGGCCCAGCTAGCATTATGTTAAGTGGTTAAGTTGAGGCCGACCTAGTTGAGTGAAGGTCAAGTCAAGTTAGTGTATAAATAGAGAGTGTGTCTCTCTCATTTTACACATTCTATTCTCTCACTCACACTTGGGAGAGTGGTGCACTTGTGGAGGAGGAGGCTCTACTGCTAGGAGAAGACTATCTCTTGTATTCTGGTTGTATTATTGCTTTATCTATCTCTGAGGAAGTTATTGGGGTTTTTCACCTTTATGATTTTCCCCAAGTAAACTCTGTGTCTCTTGTGTGCTTGCATTATTGTGTCCATGATTGATATGCTGTAGATTTGTTGTACATGTTGTTCTCTCAGTTAAGATCCTAGATCAGATTGAAGTAAATTCTGAAAATTTAACAAATTGATGAATGGGAATCCGGCTGTGTGGCTGATATTCTGGCTACTGAAAACCAAGGTAACCAAATCAAATACTACTAGCTCATAAAAAACTTGATGGGAAATTTGGTCGAGGAGATGCTGGAAAACTGGAACTCTTCCAACTACTCCATTATGGATATAAGGGCTCTCTTGGTTCATTTGGATGCAAAACTGGTCAATTTGGACACCAGTCTTGCTAGTGGTAAGTACTCCCTGGTCCGGTGCTCTACGCTTCAAAGGGGATCAACTCAAGATGAACCCAATGAATATTGTGTGGTCCCTTTTGCTGGCATGGCTGGAATAATTGTCGATTAGCCTAGAGCGGTCCCTTCTGCAACCGAGGCCCTGTCAATTCCGCAGGAAATGATGGTCGCCGCTGCTACTATGAACACTCCTATTGGGTCGGCTCCTCCTACTTCTAGCATCTCTTTAGGTATGGATCCCGTGCATGCTACCTTTCCCATTCCTACCACCATGGACGCGCTGCACTTAAAACATGTCCGAAAGTCTGAGGGGATGCCTCCCCCTGTCGCAAAACATAGTTGCTGATGCCAAAGCTCCAACCCCAGGGGTGGGATGATGAATTATTCGATAGTTTCCCCATTACTGAAGACAAGACCAACCCTCTGAATGAAGAAGAAAATACTATGGATGGAAGTCCCTAGCTCTCTTTGTGATTACCGGAGATTCTGTGTTTTTTTGTTATACACATTGTTTTCATGCTCTATTATGTTTTATGATATGGTATGTAAGGACTCGTATGGCACCTGGTCTCCTCGGATAGGTCTGTTTTACTATGCTACTTATCTACCTAGCATTTTTTAGAGTCTGGGCTGGTGGTTTCGCCACCCCAGACCGCCAAGGCTAGCTAAATGCCATGTAATTTTTGTACTCTTTTTATAAATATATTGATGTAGCTTTACAAAAAAAATGTGAGCATCTACATCAAATTCTCTTTTACATAGGTTGTTCATGAAATTTCAAATGAAATACTTTATGAACAATTTGTCGAAGAAATCCTCCTTTCTGCCGTAAATTCAACCTAGATTTTCTTCTGCATACGAAATCCATTTGACCTCGTTCAAGTTGCATTATAAATCTCTTTGCGAGATCTTTGATGATTGACCAACTGAAAAGAAAATGAAGTCTTTCTTCATTTTTCGATTGAGACGATCCTCCTAGATCAAATGTCCCCACTGAAAGGAATTTTTGGACCTCCAAAATTTTTTGAGCCATAACCATAGAAGGATATTTCCCTTCATCTCCTTCAATGTTTTGTCCATGACTGTTTTTGGATTTCTTGGACTATTTACTTTCATTTATAATCAATTTTAAGGTTTTGGGTACACCAATCATGCACTCAAAAATTTGAAATTACAAAAACAAATAGTGACCTTAATTAGATGCTTAACTCAAGCATATGAATTATTACAAAAGTGTGATGAAAAAGTAAATCTTGTCTCCAAAGTAAACCAAAGGTTTAGCCTTTACCAAGTTGGCTTCCAAGTTTCCAACTAGCTTTCCTTATTTTCAAAAGCCACCAATTATTTTGCATATGCAAAGTCCCTTTACTTTTTTTAAACCAAAGTTCTCCAATATGAACTTTTAAAAAAGGTCAAAAATATTGAACTTTTACAAATGATAATTGTTTTCTCCAAAATAAAGGACATGCGACCTTTTTGGCCTTCAAATAATAATTCTCTTTGGAACCATTTAACTTATGTTTAAAACATTAAATGATGTGCACAATTATTTAATGTCCATCTGCTCGGCCTTTTGAAGTTCTGCGCAAGATTTTGAAGTTTTGCGCATGATAAATATTTAAATCAGGTGTGTCATCCCTTCCTTCAACCTGAGCATGTACAAGTTCAACCTGTTCTCGAACTTCGTCTGACAATCCAAGTTATTCATATTCCAATCCACTTAAAGCCTACTCCAATTGAGTAGTTACAATGCGAAAGTTTCGTGCAACCTGCTCTCTTTCTAGAGCCATGAACAACTTGCTGCCATAGTAGCCAAACTTGAGGATCTCCCCGGCACGTTTGAGAGCAGAGCGCAGATATTGTAAGGCCTGCAAGATATTCTCCTGGGTTCTTCAAACATGAGTGTCAATAACTTGAGCCTTTTTACCAGATTGGCGCCTTAGTTGTGATTATGGTTGTGGCTGAACCAAAATGTATACATTGGGGTCATTTGGATCCATGAACGCCCGATTAATCATGTCAGATGGAGGTTCTCCAACTTGAAGAGGATCAGCTCTAGCTGACACATCAATAGAAGAAGCCATCATTTGATAATATTCCCTAGATGGGCGGAGAACAACAAAGAATTTATTTTTGTCTCCATGGTACCTTCGTACAGAAAGTCTACCATTAGAGAGATCTTTGCCGGTTCTGTGAGGCTTGGTTTTTTTTCTGAATCCAAAGGAAACCTAACTAGAATACCAATGGATTCCTGCGAAGTATATTATATATATACAAAACAGATGGCAAGATATTCTGCCGCATCTTGAGAAGTCAAGATCTGCGCACTGCCAAAAGTAGGTCCCTCCTTCGAGCTCATAAACCAATCTTTTCTTAGCGTTTGTTCAACCTGAATGCTTCTCTACATTTGGCGTGAGACGAAGGTCATGACTTGCATGTTCCCCAACAAATCAGTTCGCAAATTCAAGCCATTTAAAGTGGCGATCTCTTTTAATTGCTCGACGAGTGGCACTACAACTTTGTTACGGGATTATTCTAAACTCTTTGGCTCTGGAGTTGCAGCATAAGCCAATGTTGTAAGAGATACTAATTCCCAATCCTGTGCGCGAAACTTGATCTGAAAATTTTCTCATCCTTTGTACTAAGTTGTGATATGAGCTGCTGATTCTGCCACCTCTCATGTTGCCCCAAAACCACAAGCCCCATCAATGCAGCTGCAATCGCAATCGGCCATAGCGCATTTGCTTCTCGGTCCTAGGATAGAAAAGATGCTGCATGACGTTTCCACCAAGCGTCATAGGGAAGGTCCTTCCCAATGCTTTTCTTAGCTTAGGAAGCTACAGGAGAAACCGACGAGATATCATGATCTTGTTGTGTATCCTCATTCACAGATAACGGTTTTGGGAGACTAAAAAATTGGTCTACTATTTCCTTCTGAGATTCGCAGAGAACTTTATTATCGTCGCAAGTATTCGAGCTGCTCACACCAATAGCATCACCGTGAAAAATGCTCAATTTTGCAGCAAGAACAAAATTTTTATCTTCCTCAACAGAAGCATGTTGGTGACGAGGTTCGATCCAGTCCAAACCTTTTCAGAGCCTTGCCTTCTTCCGTATCCTTACCGTGGACCACAAAAATTTGCATCTGGTTTTCGGGAAACAATTCAGTGCCCTGAAGACTTTCGGTGGTTTTCGTGAAACAATTCAGTGCCCTGATGACTTTCTCCATCTTATCATTATAAGAAATTTCTAAATCCTCAACGTTTCTAGCGATTTCTTCCCCGTGTGCATTCTATGAGCATAACATGGCTCTTTCTCTGGCAGACGGAATCGAATTGCTTCCAGCCATTGAAAGCTCCAAGGAGAAATTTTGGTATGGACGTTAAAGATAATGTTTATCTCTTGAGGATGTGTTGGAGATTCTCTACCTAATGTGCTGTGTGGTTGAGATATTCTCTCAACCTCTTTGGACTATATTTGGAATATAAGTTAGATCACATCACAACACTTTCAACTCTATATATAGGAGATTCCATCTATTGTAAAATATAATTTATTATAATAGAATTCAGTCTTGTGTGTTACAATGTCTGCTCTCTATCATTTCAAGTTGGTATCAGAGCAGGTCTGGAGCTAACTCCCTCATGGGAGTGCCCAGAATCATGAGAGAGGAGCATTGTTGTGTTTTCTGTTTAAAGATTGTGTCAGCTACTGTGTGACTTTGTGAGATATGTTTTATGCTATTGGAGGAATCGACTCGAGGAAAGCCGTCATGCCTTTGTAAAGAGGAGTTGCTTGCTGTGTGGAGTTAAGTCCACTGTCATTGTCATCGAGGAGATCATTGATGATCACTGCCATAATTGCCGTGAAGGGAGCCGCTGCTAGTGGAACTGAATTAGCTTCCATCTGAGTCGAGCTTCAATTTTTTTTGAAAGACGCAATTGCTGTGGGTAGAGGAAGAGCCTGCGCTGTTAGAGGAGAGCGGATTTTGAGCAAACTTGTCACGTTGCTGGAGAAGGACATGTGATTTGGCTGTGATCTAAAGAATCCGTTTCCCGTGGGGATATTTCTCCTAGAGATAACATATTGTGATCTATGTCTACGGATCTGTCCGTCATCAATCCAGCGCTGTGTGGAGACCGATAACTGGAGAATTTCTGCTGCTTGCGTTGGAGGAGTGCTGCCACCTGAAATCGTTGCTTGCTAAAGTTATTGTTGCTGAAAGTTTTAAATAGAGATCTGCGCATCATCCTGTGAGAGAGGTTAGAGCGTTTCCTGTGATATCGTGTGGAGGAAAATGCATGCAACCCTTGTTCCCGCCTGAGACAGTGGAGGAGAGTAGTTTCCGACGCCTTCTCTGCTGCTCTAGATCGATGCCCTAGTGTAATCGTTGTTTGTGGATGAGTTGTTTGGAGGGGGAAACGATCTTGTGTTGAGACCTGGGTAACCCAGGAGAGCTTGCATGTTGGTATTAAGTTGCATATCCTTTCCTTTGATCCCCGTTGGTGTTGAACTGGAGGCCATGAAGAAGAGGCCCTCAAGATTGGTGTGACGCCTTTGTTGAAGTGGAGCCGTGAAGTGGAGGCCGTGACATTTCCATCACTGGTGATCTGCCGCCTTCCCCTTATCGTTGATTTGGTGCTGGACTGATTGCTTATTCTCCTCATTGCATGTAACATACCCCTTTTGCTGAAAACATTTTATGTTTGAAGAAGACATTATCTTAACTTTTATTGTAAAGTTTTATATTTGGACAAGTGTCCAATAATGACTATAATTGCACAATATTATTATTTAAATAAATAAAATAGGAGACACTCACCCAAGGAGAACTGTTGAAAGAGTGTTTACTGACCCACTAGGTGGAATGGAATCTGGGGTGAAAGGCAATGGAAAAGTGGCAACATCATGAGGCAAGTAACTAGTTGTTGGTATGGGACAACTCCCTTGAAATGTGGTCATAGTGCCCTGAGGCTCATTTATTGAAAACTAACCGCTAAAGACCTAGGCATCTTTATAAAGCCATCGAATTTGGACCGAGGTTCAACACTTTTCCTGATGAGGAAACTTACCTTGTGGTTCTGCTGTATGCACACAAGAGATTCGATGAGGGAAAGACTAGGTTTTTGATCATGGTGTATGTTTTCCTTGTTACTGTTGAGTGCAGAGTTATTTCCTGCTTAGGGAAGAGGTTTGAGGTGTATTACAAGTCTCCATTGATTGCTAGAAATACAGCCCGAGTGCCTTGCTTCTACACAGAGTCTTCTACCTAGTGGTTCAATAAATAGGCTCGGGGGTCCAAAGGATCAAGAGATAGTGGATGCTTCTTCTGGAGAAGGTTGGGAGGAACATGCCTCTTTGGGTGTTTGTCCACCCTATCTACAGTTGCAGGTTCTATTTGCTAATTGATTTCCTAAGTAGTTATATTTTATTTCTGAAGTAGCTAAGATTAAGTACTCATTAGTTAAATATTGATAATGTATAAGTAAATGATTGATTTTCTGATCTGTTCATGATCCTGTAAACTGTTGCAAAAATATATGAATCGATAGAATTGATGCCTTCCCTGTATTTTTCCACATACTGTTTTCTGTATCGTACTCTAGTACAGAGAAGAGAGAATTAAAGTAGATAAATGATATCCAGGGCTTGTATAAACGAATTCAATTATGTTTTTCTTTCAAAATTCGCTACCTGTTATATTCTGAAATTTAGATTAACTTATGTCTAGTTTCAGGAAATATAACGACATCTTTATTATACAACTATTACAATGTTTTTATAATATCAGAAGTAAACATCTCACTTTCCGCACAGATCTAGGGTTTCATTGAAGATCAATTGTTACCTTATAGTAGATAAACACTACATACGCTTTTCTTTTCTTTTCAAAGATTTTAGTATACGAACTTCATTGTAGACATTCATCATTATTTTATGAATTTCAAATAGCTGTAAAATATAGAAATAACCATATTATTCAGATACAATATTATCTCTACCTTTGCAACAATAGATTAAAGTAGGATTTAATTTTCCATGTTTGCTAACCTTTGCAAAAGATTTTCTTCTATTCTTAGTCTCTTCCTAAATATCCATTCGAAAACTTTCATAAAGACTTCTACCCATTTTTGTAGTATATTTCTATGGTATTAAACGTTACCAACATTCATGATTTGTAACATTTATTTAAACAAATAACTAAGTTTAGTGACGAATGCCCATTTGTTAAAATTCTAGCTATTCCCATTATAAACAGTCAACCCTTAACGTATCACATAAAAGTTACAAGATAGAACCCGAACGAATAAGTATTTCTTCCTTATAGCTACAGGTTTCATTAGAAACCCTAAGAGAATCAAAATAATCTTAGTACTGAAATAAGCTTATAACTAGACTCTCGACAAAAGCCCATCATTTTCTAAAGACACTATTTTCATTTTCCCAAATTCTTCAATTGACGAGCACAGTCACAATGTTCGTACACTGTACAAAACCTAACTGAAGACAAGGTATCAGTTCAGTATCAATAATCAAAACAATAGTGTTATATTCCTGATGTAACTTTTGTCTACAATGATACGAAGTAAATAGACGAGACTAAGTCTCAATCTTAGGTCAACTCTTAACCCATCAAAGTTAATTAGGGTTTGAAGGTACCAAGCATGGCATTAGCCCTTGGATCTCGACTGTTATCAAAACATAGTATTTTCTTAAACAAACTTTAATTTCAGGTAACACAGGCACGATGCACTCTAAGCATTTTAAAGAACAAACACCACGACCATTTTGTGTATCAAATAAACGAGGGTTAAACATTTTTAATAATTACCATATCTTCTATTCATTACTGAAATGAGCCATAGCTGACCTTTACACAAAAATAGCAAGCAATAGCGAAATTTATAGTCACATTATAGGGTCAAAACCACAAAAAGACATTAGGTTCAAAAACTTAAACATCTCTTTAAAAATGACCGAGGGTAAGACCCTTATCAACATAATTTACAATTTCAACAAACAACTCTACAGTGAAACGCTGTGAGGCAAACAACAAAGTAGGACGAAGAGCACATATTCCTACATTCACCTCTTGGAACATAAAAACAGTACCATGATGACCAATCTCCCAAACCCCAACTTGTGGCTAAACATCAAACAACAACCCACAGTTTCCAAGAAGGAGAAACCACTGAGTCTTACGGGTGGTTAAGCAGTGCCTCCAGAAAGCTTCAACAAAAATAACCTACAGACAAAGAGTACCTGCCAGTGAAACATTCGATGGTTAAATAATGTATGATGAAATTATGAACTTAGCTACGAATGACAGTATTAGCTTGTTTTTTCATGAATTTACCTTTAGAGTGTTCTTTCTGGAGCAGAGATGCCACAACTAACGAGAGACCGGAGCCATAACCTCAATAAAAAACATAGCGAACAATGGATACATTTCTTGAACCACCTTTTACATGCAAATAAATCGACCTCTGGTCTGAAATTACTTACAAGACTATCACAAACTCTGGTAATATTCAAACTACCAACTACTGCAGCAAAGGGTTTGGCTCTAAGATTTAATTTACATAGACTCAGGAATGATATCGAAACCTGGGAGGTGCCCTCACCCCACCAGTAACGCTAAAAACTCGCAGCCTGTCGGCCTCATCCGAACCCCACTCATGCAACATTGAATGCCAAACTACAACCACAACGAAGTGATACCAAAGAACGATTAGGGTTACATCAAATTCGAGGAAACTAGCACGTGAAGATCGCCAGGACAATGCCATTAGGCATTCCACTACACCACACTTTAATGCACTTTATAAACCATAGCTACCAAGGTACGTAGAATCCCTGCCAATGAGATTGTGCATCGATATTAATACTCAACCCTTCCATATCGTCATTCCCTATGATCTAGCTTATATGTTATCATATGATTTCTTGAAGTCATAACCATGCCAAGATAATACGTAGAACCTGTCATAACAATAAAATCTTAGGACAAGATTTCGATTATTTATCACATTAATATTTACCACCATAATGTTATATGGTTGCACTATGACTAAAACCAATTTACAATACATATTATGTAAAACAACCTTTATCAAACTCTACGCATGGTATAAGGACTATTTCAATAACTATTGTATAGTCACAATGTCCATGTACCCCAGGCATTATTTTATCAATGATTTAGACTTTAGTACTAATACTTTTAGCCAATAGTTGTAATAAGAGTAACTATTACAATATTCAAAGTATTAAATACTCATTGCAAGAGGAAAAGAGCTCTAAAATGTATTGTTACAAATTGTGTCAAAAGCTCCCTAGTGACATTTTATTATGAAATAGAAATATATATTACATAGGAAAAAAGGATCTAGTATAGAAATACATGAACACCATATAAACTTAGGTATGATCCTTTCACCATAAATTGTCAAAACACCTTAATACCGTGGTTAATACTCAACTATTCATTATGTAATACACATAGTATTTATACTGAGAATCGGGGATGCAACCCCATATGAACAATTTATTATAGTTATAGATAAAGAACAATCGATGTAGATCTCACCCTGATTCTTCTTTCTAGCATTTTTTTTCTCTGTTTAAAACTTGAAAACTAAACGGACGACTTTTAGAACCTCCGCTTTTCATTTTCGAAATATCAACTTTCTCTTACCTGTGATATGCGAAAGGAACGTTCAAATGCTTTAGCTAATTTAGCTAAGTAAGCCTAGGGGTGCCCTAGGGCCCCTTCATCATCAAAAGAAGAATAACCAATTAGCACATATAGTTACTTTTCACACACATCGTAAAACAATGCATACGTATGATTGTCATAAACATTTTATTACGACATGTCGACAAACAAGCATTTAAAACTTTTCCTCACAGCAAGTACAACAGTTAATGCTACATTTAAAATTTTAATTTTTATGAAAATTTTTGGGATGCTACATGTGGTATCAGAGCGGCAGTTCAAACTCTAGGCCCGAAATAGGCTCATGCGTGCAAAACAGAAAATGAAAACAGAGAACTTAGTTACTGACTTTTATTTAATTTTGTTTCTGTACAGAGCAGCTTGACATCTAAATTGCAGGTATGGAAATACCGAAAGAATCAATAGAGGACATATCTCCTCATCATAATGAACATAATAACAACACACATAATAATGGTAATGAAGGAATTTATGTAAAGTTAAATAACCAATCTTCTGAACTTCTACATACTGTAAAAGATTTAAAATCTAAAATAAGAGCTGTTAAAGAAGAGAATGAACGAATTTTGAAGGCACAAGAAGAGTTAAACCAGATTTTAATGGAAAACTACCAAAAGGAGGAAAGAGGTAGGAAATCAGAAATAAAATTTGATTCTGGTACAATGTCCTACAAACATAAAGACAAGAAGGAAAAGAATGGTAAAAGTAACAGTTACTTTTCATCTGAATCTGATCGAAGTAATTGTAATTCTGATTAGGACAGCAGTGACAGTGATTGTTGTTCTAAGAAAATGAAGCATAAGCATCATGAACAAATTTCAGGAGAGTTTAAAAAGATAAAGCCACCAACCTTTAATGGAGAAAGTGAAAAGGGTGAGATAGTTGAAGCATGGTTGTCCGACATGAAGAAATACTTTCATATTTATGATTACTCCTCTCAGTTAAAAGCCAATATGGCTATTTACAATCTGACCGGAAAGGAAGATATTTGGTGGAAGGATCTTAAAAGAATTAAGAGCATTAAAGAAAGAAACATAACTTGGAGTCTATTTAAGAATTTATTTAAGAAATTTTTTTTATTAGAACAGTACTACGAAGATAAAGCAAAGGAATTTTATGATTTAAAGTTGGGTACTATGAGTATGAAGGAGTTGAGCAACAAGTTCCTTAGCTTGCTGAGGTATGTACCTTACTTGGTTGAAGAGAAACCTAAGGTACACAGGTTTCTAAGTTGTCTACCTTTCAACATAAAAGACATGATCGAATATGATAACCCTTCAACTCTAGAAGAGGCCACATGAGGAAGTCTAATTTTTGTTTTGAGCAAAACAGAAAAAGAAAAGGAATATTTGGCTGGAGAAGTAATAAGTCTAATAATTTCAAGCATAAAAAGAAAATTTTTAATCATAATTCTAGAGGTTTTAAGAAAAATTTTAATAACATAAATTTTCCAAGTAATAATAATTATAGGGGTAATGCACCACAGAATTTTACTGCTTCAAGGAATGTGCCTGATAATAATAACAACACTAGAAATGCTGAACATAGGAAACCTTTGAAGTGTTATGACTGTGGTGGACCCCATACTAGAGCTCAATGCCCACGCAACAGAAATACAATCAACAACATTCACACTATACAAGCGGAGCCAACAGTTGGTGATGTAGCAAGAGAAATGCCCAGAATAAATGCAGTGCGAGAAAATCATCAAGCAGGCCATCAAACGTCTATGGTTGAAATCGAAGGTATGATACAAAACAAATCTATTTCCATTATAATAGATCCAAGTACAAGTTTGAGTTACATTTCACCTAATTTAGTGAAAAGTTGCAAGTTAAAGGTAGAAAATTTTGATAATTCATGGTTAGTTCAGCTAGCAACAGGCACTAAAAGAAAGGTTACAGAATTTGTCAAAAGTTGTGATGTACTTATGAGAAAGCTGAAAACGCAAGTTAATTTGAATGTTTTTCCGTTAGGGTCATATGATTTGTTAATTGGCATGGACTGGCTTGAACAGTATAGAGTAGTACTTAATGGTTATGAAAAGTCTTTTACTTGTTTGAAGAATGAAGGTAATACTGAAACGGTAAAAGGAATTCCTAGGAAAACATCTGTAAGACAAATTTTTGCTTTACAAATAAAGAAAGTTGCAAGAAAGGGTTGTAAAATGTTTGTTGTGAATGTTATTAATAACGAATGTTCATCTAAAGAAGATAAGATAAAACAGGAAGACATACCTATTCTTAGGGAGTTTTTTGATGTATTTCCGAAAGAAATTCCAGGACTACCTCTAAAAAGGGAACTCGATTTCACCATTGAGTTAGTACCGGGTGCGGTACCAAACTCAAAGGCTCCCTACAGAATGAATATTCTGGAGTTAAATGAATTACAATCTCAATCGAAAGAATTAATAGATAAAAACTACATAAGGACTAGTGTGTCTCCTTGGGGAGCACCAGTTATCTTTGTTAAAAAGAAGGACGGTACCATGCGACTATGCATAGATTACCGTCAACTTAATAAAATGACAATTAAAAATCGATATCCCTTGCCCCACATTGACGATCTATTCGATCAGGTACGCGGAGCAGAGATATTCACTAAAATTGATTTAAGGTCTGGATATCATCAAGTTAGAATAAATGATAAAGGCATTTTCAAAACTACTTTTAGAAATCGTTATGGGCACTACGAGTTCGTAGTTATGCCTTTTGGGATAACTAATGCATCAACACTGTTCATGTGCTTAATGAATAATGTTTTGCATAACTACTTAGATAGGTTTGTAATCATGTTCATTGATGATATTCTAATCTATTAAAAAACTAAAGAAGAGCACGACAAACATTTAAGAATAATTCTGCAAGTGTTAAGAGAACATCAGCTTTATGCTAAGTTCAGTAAATGTGACTTTTATAAAGCTAAAATACAGTACTTAGGTCACATAATCTCTAAAGACGGAATTTCTGTCGAACCAGATAAAATAAGAACAATTAATGAGTGGTTTGTTAGACACAATGCCTCACTGAGAAGGGGGGGGGTGAATCAGTGAGCCTATACTTAAACAAAATTCAACTTCTTTAATCACTAACACTTAAATCACCATTTCACAATTACTTCAAGAACATATTCATCAATGAATTATATTTCAGTAATCATCTAGGCACATGTCATATAATCACCAACACATCACACACAAGGGACACAAGATATAGTTTTGTAATTTTGTAATTGGTTCAACGGCTACAACCGTGAGGTAAATCAGCACCAACTGAAACAATGAGCACCAACTCATTATCTAGGACCCTACCTAGTTTTTTTTAAACCCAGCCAAGAAAATGATTACAAGACCCTCCTTGCAAATTACATGTATGTTTCAGTACAAGACCCAGCTTGTAAGTAAACATACATCACACTTCGTCAATAAACACATTATTGTTGTCAGCATCATTGTCACCTAATATCTCTGTCTACATCAACATTATGTTTCTTCATCAGCTGCTGCCCTAGCATGTCCACTGTCATATCAATATCCAGTATCTCTGCAAGCATCATGTCCTCATTATTCCAATCATCATATCATTTGTCTTTGTCAACATCTCATCAATCTGATCACTACTATCAATCATATAGTTCTACCCACAAGTTTAATATTGCTTCCCAGAGATAACTTCATCATTTTATCATCATTCTATTCATACATCAACATCACCATTGTCCATCATATAACAATTCTGTCCACAAGCATTATTACAGTTCACCATGTCTTCTTGAACTTCTCTTTTAGCATTACATCAACATCATTGCATTGTTCATATTCAGCGTGATCACTGTCATGCACATATCATAATTATCAACTCTTCAAGGTCAACAAACTATCCACAAATCATCCATATGCAAATCAACATTCTATCCCTATAAATCTTTATCATGTCTTCATTGTTCACCAGCTGCCCAGCATCATCAATATTACAGACTTCAAGTTCCAGCCAGTGTATAGTCTCATCATTACTACTCTAACATATTCAACCAGATGCCCTAACCATATTATTCTTGAATACTTACTGAGATCAAAGTGAAATGTCTATTCCAAATGGCCAGAAACTTCTAGCCCTTATACATTCAGTAATACTGAGATCTAATGACCAAATGCTAACACAAGTTGTCTGCAAAAAATTTAACCTAGTTGTTGACTGCTCAACAAAGCTAATGATGCGATGTCAACATCTCTCATCATAAAGGTTTTGCTGGCTGCTCCCTTTATCAAGTAAGTTGCTGTAGCTATTTCAAACATTACAAGCTCCCCCTGAGATCTTGCTGGTCTTTTCTACCTTCAATATACTGCTAGATGTTCTTCTTATTTAATTGGTGTCTTCTTAGTGAATGGTACAGCAAAATTCATACAATGATAAAAATCTCGATAACCAGCTGAACTGGATTCCCAAAATAAGTCATACAGTCAATCAACAAGTGTTTCAACTTTCTCCAAATTATATTACAATGGCCTTTGTAGATGGCTAAGACAAGGGCCTACAGAATCAGATTTGTACGCGACCTCTCTTTTTAGACCATTAAAAATAATGTGCTTTTATAATATTGTCACAAGTATGCTGCTGCTGGACTTCATGCTTGCTGCTCCCCAACTTTACATCCCCACTTTTCATTGTTCAAGCCTTCAAGAATCAGACCTCAATTCAAACATCAATCTTCAAAATTTTTCATAACCACATTCCTCCTTTCATGCTGAGATTGATTTTCCATTGAGAATGTATTGCTAGTTGCTCTTCCCCTAGTGTGATTTTTCAAGTCTGGTACATCTTTAACTCAAATGTACTTGTACTGTTGTTTATCATGCTATGTCAATCATCACCATGATATTTGTTCACATATCACTACTACTGTTTGTCATCATCACTATCACAAGGTCTGTCAAACTAATCTTGATTACTTTCAAAATTTTGATAAATGCTCCCCCTACGATATAGACTTCTCTTTGTTATCTTCATCAAAATTCTACTGCTAGTTTGGATGAAACTTAGTCTTTTCTACTCATCATCTTGTCAATGCAATATTGTCCTATAGCACTGAAATTTTTGCCACTATGTACAGACTGTACATGTGCTCACACATTGGATTATGTGTGTGTCACTATCATCATAATTTATTCATATTTTTCATTCTTTTAATATTTCAGTGAATAGAGTAAAACATGCCCAGAAGAAATCATGCTTAAGAATACAATCTGCTCATATATAGTTGACTCAGATTATGCAAAAGATTGACTCAAAATTTGCATACGCCTTCACCAATTGACCAAGTATGTAGTCCGAAATTACTTCTGTGCTGTAGATGTTGCTGATCATTGAGCAGTAGTCTTATGTGTACAATCCTCTTCTTTGGGTTCTTCCATTCTTCAACCTGTATATTCCAAATTTACAGATCTGCAATCTCTACTCAACCATCAATCATAGCTATTCAATCTTCTATACTCAATACTCTTGACAATCTACTCATCCACATCAAAATCAACATCAAGGTCTGGACCATGATCATCATAGGGTTTTGCATTATTGTGCATCATAATATGCAACAACATCATCATAGGATATTCAATCTTAGTATGTAGAGGTGCATCATCATACATTCTTCATCATTGTATGTACCACTGTATACATCATTACAACATAGCATGCATTATGTATAGAATCATCTCTGTGTGTCATCATCATGCATCATATATGAAAAATTCAGAGTTTTATTTTTACTTCATAACCAACATCATGTACCCGAATTTTTGACTTGCTTTTGTATTTCTCACTGTCTATTTCAAGGGCTATTTCAGACATAATCAGTTGTAACTTCATGTTACTTTTTGCAATCTTCTATAGACTGCATTGTATATATACTTCAACCTTTTCATATGTCAAGTAAGTTGTCACTGTCAAAATCAAGAGTCTGTTCATCAATCTTTCCATACTTATGTCCTTAAGAGTATTTCAAAAGTACTTCAAACTCCCCCTTACACATGCATATCATGATTCATACTTAAGCCACAATCCTTGGACCTGTTTAATAGCTTCGAGTAGTCACCATTCATCATCGAGTTCATCCTCCGGCATTATGAACTCAAAGTTTACTTGAAATATTTAACATACTTCAAGTGTGACTTGCCACATGGCAGTCATCTCCACTTGTGCATTTCTCATCAACTTTGTTTAGGTTTAATAAAATATTTTTCTTCACCCATACCTTAGAGCTTCCTTGGATGAGATTGTTTGTCTTCTGATCTTCAATTTTGCTGGTGTCATTCTTCTTCCAAGCTTCATTTGACCTCCTTGCTGATGTGTATGAGAAGCTTCTTATTGACCGTCTTCTTGGACTTGCACATACTGTAGCTTTATGGCCAGCACCTCCACAGCTGAAACATCTGATGGTGTGACAGTTGGCAGCCATATGTCCAGTTCGGTTGCATGTCCAACACCTTATTTTGTTATGGGGACTTCCAGCACTTCTTCTACAATTCACAGCTTTATGACCAAAGTTAGAACAAGAAAAACAATAGCCATTAAAACCATTTTCATACCTTGGACTTTGATTCCCTCTTGGAGTTGTCTTAAGTTTGCTTTGAGGTGTAGTGCTAACTTCTTCAACCATTTTTGAATTTCCAATATCTTTGTTGTCATGTGCATGTTCACGAGATTCATCCTTGGTCATTGATGGACCAGCTTCTAGAGTTTTAAGAGACCAAGTGTCATCTTCATGTTTCTCTTCTTCGTTTTTGTACCCTAGGCCCGATTTGTCAAATGGGGACCTTTGACAAACTACGATTTCATCTAGGATGGCTGAGCTATGTTTGAACTTGCCATATGCATCAGTCTTTTCAATTTTCTTCTTTAGTCCAACTACTTCCATTTCAAGCCTCTGAATTGCCTCTTCTTTTTCATCCAAGTGATTTTTCAATACTTCTTCTATCTTCTTGGCTTCTTCCAGCTAGGTCTTTAGATTGACATTGTCCATAGTTTCTTCCCTTCTCTTAGCTTCCTCCAATGGGATTTTTAGATTGAGGTTGTCCCATCTAGTTTCTTCAAGTTCATTAGAAACTACACCAAACTTTTCTTGTTCAATTTCTAGTTCATCCTTCAATCTTTTGACCTCAAGATTTTTATCTTCTAACTCACCTTGCAAGTCTTTGTTCTTGAGATTCAAACTCATGAACAATGCTTTTGTCTCCTCTTGGTATTTTTCGAATGCTCCCATAATTTTCTTTTTAACTCTTATATTGGATTTGACATCCTTATCCAATAGAGATTTTGCAAATGCTTCTTTGAATTTCAATAACTCATCTTCTTCATCTTTTACTAGTGCAATTTCATCATTATTAATTTCAGAGCTATTGCTAGTAGAAGAGTTCTTACCTTCACTAGTGCTTGGTGCTTGAGCCTCATTCTTTCCTTGTTCTTCATCCTTGACTTCCTTTCC
Source organism: Larix kaempferi (assembly GCA_027924585.1). Lineage (NCBI taxonomy): Eukaryota > Viridiplantae > Streptophyta > Pinopsida > Pinales > Pinaceae > Larix > Larix kaempferi. The sequence goes on from BSBM01000903.1 coordinate 940,861, forward strand.
TTTGTCCACGTCTTGAAATTTTCTTTTGTGCTTATCTTCAAGTGTACTCCAAAGATCTTTGGTTGAAGTGTACTTTCCAGCATTTAATATTTCCTTCTCTGATTGAGACAAGGCCATCAATATTAAGCTTAGTCCCTTTTCATTGCTTTCAAGTGGCTTCTTAGCTACTCCCCCTTTAATTGATTTCCAGATGTCATATCCTTCTGCCAGTATGTGATGCTTCATTCTGATGATCCAACAATCATAATTTGATTCATTGAGTAATGGAACTCCATGTTTAGAATAATCCTCCATGATCTTCCTTCACTTGTGTCTACTGATTTCCTTCAAGCTTGTTAGGCTTCTATTGAAGGCCCTCTCTGATACCAATTGTTAGACACAATGCCTCACTGAGAGGGGGGGGTGAATTAGTGAGCCTATACTTAATCAAAATTCAACTTCTTTAATCACTAACACTTAAATCACCATTTCACAATTACTTCAACAACATATTCATCAATGAATTATATTTCAGTAATCATCTAGGAACATGTCATATAATCACCAACACATCACACACAAGGGACACAAGATATAGTTTTGTAATTTTGTAATTGGTTCAAAGGCTACAACCGTGAGGTAAATCAGCACCAACTCATTATCTAGGACCCTGCCTAGTTTTTCTTAGACCCAGCCAAGAAAATGATTACAAGACCCTCCTTGTAAATTACATGTATGTTTCAGTACACGACCCAGCTTGTAAGTAAACATACATTACACTTCGTCAATAAACACATTATTGTTGTTAGCATCATTATCACCTAATATCTCTGTCTACAACAACATTATGTTTCTTCATCAGCTGCTGCCCTAGCATGTCCACTGTCATATCAATATCCAGTATCCTTGCAAGCATCATGTCCTCATTATTCCAAGCATCATATCATTTGTCTTTGTCAACATCTCATCAATCTGATCATTACTGTCAATCATATAGTTCTGCCCACAAGTTTAATATTGCTGCCCAGAGATAACTTCATCATTTTATCATCATTTTGTTCATACATCAACATCACCATTTTCCATCATATAACAATTCTGTCCACAAGCATTATTGCAGTTCACCATGTCTTCTTGAACATCTCTTTTAGCATTACATCAGCATCATTGCACTATTCATATTCAGCGTGATCACTGTCATGCACATATCATAATTATAAACTCTTCAAGGTCAACAAACTATCCACAAATCATCCATATGCAAATCAACATTCTATCCCTATAAATCTTTATCATGTCTTCATTGTTCACCAACTGCCCAGCATCATCAATATTACAGACTTCAAGTTCCAGCCAGCATATAGTCTCATCATTACTGCTCTAACATTTTCAACCAGCTGCCCTAACCATTCAACAACATAGTCCTGCATTATGTCATCATAAACATTATCACCATAACATTAACATTCTATCCATGAATTTCTTTATCAAATCTGTAGCATATCTTTAGCATTCTATTCCTGGAGCACAACCCATTATTAGTGTGAACAAGAAGTTACCAATCAATCATTTAGTGAAGCCCCATAAATCAAAAAGTTTTCATTATGTTGCTACTGCTCATGTTCTCCTGCTCCAGTTGATACATCCACCAAAATGCCATTGACTGAACCATACAAATTCCTCCACACATTCCCAAAAATCAGAGCTAAAAAAAGAAAACTTTAAAAATATTTTCCTCTCTACTGTAGCTGCTACAGTACCCGAAAATCTCACCAGTGAACAATCCAAAATTCAGAGCAATTGTTTCACAATTTTTTTACACACAAATGATGAGAAGGACGTGTATTTATAGTGGTATCATGATTTTTTATTTATTGGGCCAACCTTACTATATGTATATAGATATTTTATTTAATGATTAAAAAAATATCTTCTAAAGTTGGGCCAACCTCATTGGATGGGGTAAAAAAACAGGTCAATTTTAAAAATTAAAATCTCTTTAACCGCAAGGAACCACGTGGCGTGCCACCTACCATTGGAAACAGCATGATGAGGGCTATCAATCCATTGAGGTTTTGCATGCATTCGCAATGTCCTTCATACTCTTTTTCTTCAATCAACTCCAGGGCCTCTACATCATACACCATTATAGGGACTTCATCATTTAAAGAGGGTCATTGTGTTCATGTGTAACCAAATGCAAGGATATGACCATGCCAACATACCACCATGTGTGTGAGTATGCTCCATCATGTAATTCTTCAAGTTCTAGGGGTACAAGGGCATCGTTACCACCATCTCAAGGGTTCCTTTACCCCAACAAGCCACCACAAACCATAAATGACCACAGAATGGGTCATTTGCCCACTTTGGTGTTCCAAACCCCAATCATGTCATGTCATTAATATTTAACCTTTGTCATTAATGTTGTCATCAATGACAATCATAAACAACCATATTCATCATGGTCTGTCCCTAAAGATGTAACTGATGTAGGTTCATTTATGGGAATAATAGGTTACTACAGAAAGTTTATTAAAAGATTCTCTAGAATTATGAATCCCATAACTTCTTTGCAGAAGAAACAGAAGAAATTCGTCTGGGATCAGAAATGCGAAGAAAGTTTTAAGAAGTTAAAAGAGTTATTAACAACAACACCTATTTTAAAATTTGCGGATCCTAACAAAGACTTCGTTGTATACACTGATGCGTGCAACGATGTACTTGGTGGGGTCTTAACTCAAGAAGGTCATGCTATTGCTTTTGAGTCTAGAAAGTTAAAAATCCATGAAAATAATTACACAACTTACGATCTAGAGCTGGAAGCCGTGATACATGCACTGAAAATGTGGTGCCATCACTTGATTGGAAGAAAGTTTACATTAATGACGGATAATAAAGGCTTAAAATACTTGTTGGATCAAACAAATCTTAATGCAAGGTCAGCTAGATGGCTAGCTTTCCTTAGTGAGTACGATTTCGAGATCCAACACATTAAAGGTAAAGAAAACAAAGTTGTTGATGCTTTAGGCAGAAATGCCAAATTAAGTTTTGTGGCAGCAATCAACATGTTTAAGATATATCTGGAAAATCAGATTGAAGAAGGAATTAAACAAGATGAAAATTATCGAAAATTTCATGATAAAGTTTCTGAAAATTTACCTGAAAATTTAATAACAGATTACATCATTAATGAAAAGGGCTTAATGACTTATAAAAACAGAATTTATGTACCTAATGTGTTAAAAGTTAAGCTGTTTATTTTGGATGAAGTTCGTAAATGTCCTTATTCAGGACATCCTGGTTATCAGAAAATGATAACTATGTTAAGGAAGGATTATTTTTGGCCCAACATGAAGAATGAAGTGGATGAGTACACAGCTAGGTGTTTTGAATGTCAGACCATTAAGGTTGAACATCAACACCCAGCTGGTCTATTACAACCATTGCCAATTCCAGAATGGAAATGGGAAATTATAAGTATTGATTTGATTACAGGTTTGCCTAAGAATCAGAAGTAGAATGACTCAATAATGGTTGTTGTGGACAAACTAAGTAAAGCTGCTCATTTTATTCCTGTTAAGACCACTTTTAAAGCTCCTAACATTGCAGATGTATTTATGAAGCAAATTTTTCGCTTGCACGAAATTCGAAAGGTAATTATTTCTGATCGAGATTCCAAGTTTAGTGGAAATTTTTGGACAACACTGTTTAAAGGTTTAAATACTAAACTAAATTTTAGCACTTCTTTCCACCCACAAACTGATGGACAAATTGAAAGGGTAAATCAGATTTTAGAAGACATGCTAAGAATGTATGTCAAGGATCAGTCATCTAAATGGGAAGATTATTTACATTTAGTAGAATTTGCATTCAATAATCATTATCAAGCATCTGCTAGGTTTAGTCCATTTCAAATTTTATATGGAAGAAAGTGCAGTACTCCTATATCTTGGGACAATCCTGTTGACAGATTGATGCTAGGACCAGATTTGTTAAAATAGATGGAGTTAACTGTGAAACATGTACAAGGCAACTTAAAAGTTGCACAAGATATACAAAAAAGTTATGCAGATCTGAAACGCACTAAATGAGACTTTCAGGTTGGAGATCATGTCTTCGTAAAGGTAAAACCTAAGAAAAGTTCTCTTAAGCTTGGGAGTTGTGGTAAGCTATCACCAAGGTACTGTGGACCATTTGAAGTCCTATCAAGGATTGGACCTGTTGCATATCAGCTGGCTCTGCCATCTAATTTAAGAATCCATAATGTTTTTCACATTTATGTTTTAAAGAAATATGTGCACGATGCTACTCATGTGCTGAATTGGAATGACATACAGGTGGAACCCAAAGGAGATTTTCATGTGGAACTGGGTTGTATTCTCGACAGGAGGGAAATTATGCTCCGAAATCGTACCATAGGGTAGGTAAAGGTGCAATGGAAGCACCTTATCCCTAATGAAGCTACCTGGGAATTGGAAAGTAACATGCAAGCAACATATCCAGTTCTGTTCCAGGGAGGCTTTGATGAAGAATAAGCAACATCGATGACGATGTTGAGCTTAAGTGGGGGTGTTTGTAACATACCCCTTTTGCTGAAAACATTTTAGGTTTGAAGAAGACATTATCTTATTTTTTATTGTAAAGTTTTATATTAGGACAAGTGTCCAAGGATGACTGTAATTGCACAATATTATTATTTAAATAAATAAAATAGGAGACACTCACCTAAGGAGAACTATTGAAAGAGTGTTTACTGACCCACTAGGTGGAATGGAATATGGGGTAGAAGGAAATGGACAAGTGGCAGCATCATGAGGCAAATAACTAGCTGTTGGTATTGGACAACTCCCTTGAAATGTGGTCATAGTGCCCTGAAATATGGGACTGGAGCTTGAGTCTCATTTATTGAAATTGACCACTAAATACCTAGGAATCTTTATAAAGCCATCGAATTTGGACCGAGGTTCAACACTTTTCATGACGAGGAAACTTACCTTGTGGTTCTGTTGTATGCACACAAGAGATTCGATGAGGGGAAGACTAGGTTTTTGATCATGGTGTATGTTTGCCTTGTTACTACTGAGTGCAGAGTTATTTCTTGCTTAGGGCAGAGGTTTGAGGTGTATTGCAAGTCTCCATTGATTGTTAGAAATATAGCCTGAGTGTCTTGCTTCTACATAGAGTCTTCTACCTAGTGGTTCAGTAAACAGGCTCAAGGGTCCAAAGGAGCAAGAGATATTGGTTGCTTTTTCTAGAGAAGGATGGGAGAAATAAACCTCTTTGGGTGTTTGTCCACCCTATCTGCAGTTGCAGGTTCTATTTGCTAATTTATTTCCTAAGTAGTTATATTTTATTTTTGAAGTAGCTAAGATTAAGTACTCATTAATTAAATATTGATAATGTATAAGTAAATGATTGATTTTTTTATTTGTTCATGATCCTGTAAACTATTGCAAAAATATATGAATCGATAGAATTGATGCCTTCGCTATATTTTTCCACATATTGTTTTCTGTATCGTACTCTAGTATAGGGAAGGGAGAATCAAAGTAGATAAATGATATGCAGGGCTTGAATAAACTAATTCTGTTATGTTTTTCTTTCAAAATTCCCTACCTGTTATATTCTGAAATTTAGATTAACTTATGTCTAGTTTCAGGAAATATAATGACATCTTTATTATATAGCTATTACAATGTTTTTATAATATCAGAAGTAAACATCTCACTTTCTACACAAATCTAGGGTTTCATTGAAGATCAATTGTTACCTTATAGTAGATAAACACTACATACGCTTTTCTTTTCTTTTCAAAGATTTTAGTATACGAACTTCATTGTAGACATTCATCATTATTTTATGAATTTCAAATAGCTGTAAAACATAGAAATAACCATATTATTCAGATACAACATTATCTCTACCTTTGCAGCAATATATTAAAGTAGGATTTAATTTTCCATGTTTGCTAACCTCTGCAAAAGATTTTCTTCTATTCTTAGTCTCTTCCTAAATATCCATTCAAAAACTTTCATAAAGACTTCTATCCATTTCTGTAGTATAGTTATATGGTATTAAACGTTACCAACATTCATGATTTGTAACATTTTTTTAAACAAATAACTAAGTTTAGGGACGAATGCCCATTTGTTAAAATTCTAGTTATTCCCATTATAAACAGTCAACCCTTAACATATCTCATAAGAGTTACAAGACAAAACCTGAACGAATAAATATTTCTTCCTTATAGCTACAGGTTTCATTGGAAACCCTAAGAGAATCGAAATAATCTTAGTACTGAAATAAGCTTATAACTATACTCTCGAAAAAACCCATCATTTTCTAAAGACACTATTTTTATTTTCTCAGATTCTTCAATTGATGAGCACAGTCACGATATTAGTACACTGTACAAAACCTAACTAAAGACAAGGTACAATTCAGTATCAACAATCAAAACAATAGTGTTATATTCCTGATGTAACTTTTGTCTACAACAATACGAAGTAAATAGACGAGACTAAGTCTCAGTCTTAGGTCGACTCTTAACCCATAGAAGTTAATTAGGGTTTGAAGGTACCAAGCGTGGCATTAGCCCTTGGCTCTCGGCCATTATCAAAACACAGTATTTTCTTAAACAAACTTTAATTTCAGGTAACACAGGCATGACGCACTCGAAGTACTTTAAAGAACAAACACCACAACCATTTTGTGTATCAAATAAACGAGGGTTAAACATTTTTAACAATTACCATATCTTCTATTCATTACTGAAATGCGCTGTAGCTGACCATTACACAAATAGCAAGCAATAGTGAAATTTACAGTCACATTATAGGGTTGAAAACCCAAAAAGACATTGGGTTCAAAAACATAAACATCTCTTTAAAAATGACTGAGGGTAAAACCCTTATCAACAGAAGTTACAATTTCAACAAACAACTCTATAGAGAAACATTGTGAGGCAAACAACAAAGTAGGCGGAAGAGCACATCTTCCTACATTCACCTCTTGGAACATAAAAACAATACCACGACGACCAATCTCCAAAACCCCAACTTGTGGCTAAACATCAAACAACATCCCATAGTTTCCAAGAAGGAGAAACCACCGAGTCTTACCGGTGGTTAAGCAGTGCCTCCACAAAGCTTCAACAAAAATAACCTGCAGACGAAGAGTACCTGCCAGCGAAACATTCGATGGTTAAATAATGTATGATGAAATTATGAACTTAGCTATGAATGACAGTATTAGCTTGGTTTTCGTGACTTTACCTTTAGAGTGTTCTTTCTGGATCAGAGACGCCACAGCTAACGAGAGACCGGAGCCATAACCTCAATAGCAAATGCAGCGAAGAATGGATACATTTCTTGAACCACCTTTTACATGAAAATAATCTGACCTCTGGTCCAAAATTACTTACAAGACTATCACAAACTCTGGTAATATTCAAACTACCAACTGCTACAGCAAAGGGTTCGGCTCTGAGATTTAATTTACATAGACTCAGGTCATGATATCGAAACCTGGGAGGTGCCCTCACCCCACCAGTAATCCTAAAAACTCGCAGCCTTTCGGCCTCCTCCGAACCCCATTCTTGCAACAATGAATGCCAAACTACAACAACAACGAAGTGATACCAAAGAACGATTAGGGTTACATCAGCTTCGAGGAAACTAGCACGTGAAGATCACCACGACGATGCCATTAGGCATTCCACTACACCACACTTTAATTCACTTTATAAACCATAGCTACCAAGGTACGTAGAATCGCTACCAACGAGATTGTGCATCGAGATTAACACTCAACCCTTCCATATAGTCACTCCCTATGATCTAGCTTATATGTTATCATATGATTTCTTGAAGTCATAACTATGCCAAGATAATATGTAGAACCTGTCATAACAAGAAAATCTTAGGACAAGATTTCGATGATTTATCACATTAATATTTACCACCATAATGTTATATGGTTGCACTATGAATAAAACCAATTTACGATACATATTATGTAAAACAACCTTTATCAAACTCTACGCATGGTATAAGGACTATTTCAATAACTATTGTATAGTCACAATGCCCATGTACCCTAGTCATTATTTTATCAATGGGTTAGACTTTAGTACTAATACTTTTAGCCAATAGTTGTAATAAGAGTAACTATTACAATATTCAAAGTATTAAATACTCATTTTAAGAGGAAAAGAGCTCTAAAATGTATTGTTACAAATTGTGTCAAAAACTCCCTAGTGACATTTTATTATGAAATAGAAATATATATTACATAGGAAAAAAGGATACAGTATAGAAATACATTAACACCATATAAACTTAGGTATGATTTTTTCAACATAAATTGTCAAAACACCTTTATACCGTGATTAATACTCAACTATTCATTATGTAATACACATAATCTTTATACTGAGAATCGGGGATGTAACCCCATATGAACAATTTATTATAGTTATAGATAAAGAACAATCGATGTAGATCTCACCCTGATTCTTCTTTCTAGCATTCTTTTTCTCCTTTTAAAACTTGAAAATTAAACTAAAGACTTTAAGAACCTCCGCTTTTCATTTTCGAAATATTAACTTTCTCTTACCTGTGATATGTGAAAGGAACGTTCAAATGCTTTAGCTAATTTAGCTAAGTAAGCCTTGGGGTGCCATAGGTCCCCTTCATCATCAAAAGAAGAATAACCAGTTAGCACATATAGTTACTTTTTACACACATCGTAAAACAATGCATACATATGATTATCATAAACATTTTATTACGACATGTTGACAAACAAGAATTTAATACTTTTCCGCACAGCAAGTACAATAGCTAATGCTACGTTTAAAATTTTTAATTTTTGTTAAAATTTTCGGGATGTTACATCACAGTTGTGGCTCATGAGAAGAGGAGCCTCTGTAGCTGCCATGAGATCACTGCCATGAGATCACAGCTTTGCCTCGAAAAGAAGTATGGTGTTGTTGAAGTTGACTACATGGAGGTGTTATAGTGAAGTGAGTTGTACGTGCTCATTCTGTCCGACTTACACAGTGACAAACATAAGATTGAGTTGTGATTTAATGCGTTTTTTTGTTGTTGTTTGAAAGTGTGCTCAGTTATGTTATTTAAGTTGTGTGGAGTTTCTTTAGTGTTCTGAAAAGGTTATGTGTCTTGGTCAAATGTTGAAATGATAATTGGATATTTAGAAAAGCATTTAAAACGCTGGTTGTACCTGAAATATCATTATGTAATATAAGGGGTGTATGTTCGGTTGTACCCAACACCCTTGCAGATTTTTTGGTCAAAAATTGTAAAGATTTGTCATAGGAAAGATGATTTCCCCATTTTATTGTAAGGCCTGTCCCAAATTTTCAAGATTACTTATTGTGGTGGATAATCACATAGAGTTATCCCTCTTATTCATAGAGTGGATGTGTTATCAAGTTGCGGAATAGACCACTGTGAGCAGTACGGGGATGACAGTTGTACCCGTAGCCTGAACTTGATGAAGGTCGAAGAAGAAAGAGTCTTCGATTCAGGGGGGAAGTTGAGATGGAAGAATCTCAGAGTATGATGGACCAAATTATGATTAAGGGAGAATTTAATCTATTGATGAACCACGTAGGTGAAAAACATTTCTACAAAACTAGCGGTTATAGCGGCTGAGCACCCATGTATTCCGGTAGATGGTTTGTTTTTTATATGGAAATCAATATTCTATTTTATGCTGAGAAAGGTATAGGAGAAGTTCAACATGATGAAAGCTTCATGAAGACCAAGACTACTCTATAAGAAGAATAGAGATAAACATTAAGGGAGGATGTTAGAGATAATGTTTATCTCTTGAGGATGTGTTGGAGATTCTCTACCTAATGTGCTATGTGGTTGAGATATTCTCTCAACCTCTCTTGACTATATTTGGAATAAGTTATATCCCATCAAAGCACTCTCGACTCTATATATTGGAGTCTCCATGTATTGTAAAATATAGTTTGTTATAATAGAATTCAGTCTTGTGTATTACAATGTCTGCTCTCTCTCATTTCAAGTATGGCTACAATGTTTTGTCGAGATCAATAGGTGCCTCAGGAGGATGCTTCATCTTCAATGATCTTTGCACATTTTATGCTATGATCTGGTTGTTGAGCTCTAGATATTTGATCAATGGACAGATGGTTTGCATCGATCAACTGAAGCAAACTATGTAAATGGAGATCATAGTCCATAAAAAGTCCCTGCAATTTTATCGTATATGCAATCACATTTTTTTTTAATGTTTTCCATTTTTTTATTTTGTATTTCAAAATAATATAACCTGATCTGCGATCTTGTATACAGATTATCAATTGTAATGCCATGCTTGAGTTGAATTTCAGGTGGTCACAAATAAATATTTTCATGCTTTCACAAATGAAAATGGCATAAAAATTCAATTTTGCAGAAAATATAACCATCTTTTACCGAACAATTCTAATGCACTTTGTTCCAGCAATGGTATTTCTTTCGAAATTGGATCCACCACATTGTTCACATGTTCTATCATAACTTCTACATCCTCCTTCTGTTTAGATTCATGCATGAGTCTTTGGTTGGTTGTATGTCAAAGCTTAGGGGGAGCTTCCAACATTTCTCCTCCCAATGTCTGCTCAAATTGCAATGCATGCAGAAATTCTGCATATGCTGCTCTCTTTTGACATTCTCTTTCTTGAAATGAAGAGTATAGTCATCTTGTCAAGGATTGTTGTTTTTTTCCGAGACTCTTTTTCAATAAAATTTTTGTTTCCAACACTTTGAAACACAATGGTTTTCTTTGCCGCAAACGTACAAGAAATTGCATTCTTTCTACGATCATGAAAATCAAAATAGTTATTTACATAATTAAAATTGTACCTTAGAGATTTTTGTTTCTATGGAGACCCCTTAACCAAATCTCTTTTAGTCGATTCACTTTCAAATTTTGAATCACTTTCTGCAAAAACTTTCTATTTAACTTCCCTAATATGATACCATTTCAGCTTCAATTATGGATTTAGATCCCAATAGTGTGCTTCATCATGTCCTCTTTTTTGAAAATATGAGCAAGTCATCCAATGACTTTCACATGATGTTTCTTCATGATAACCCAATCCGTGGAATCGAGGTCGTTCTCCAACCTCGACGGGTTTTGTAATTCCTTGACCATGTATGCACAAAACTTTTCCTGCATAACCCATTTTCAACAATAATCTAGTTCCAATCCCTCAAGTATGTTTCTCGAAATATCCTAAACCATTATTATCAAATGAAGAATTTGAACTTGAACAATTACTGCGTACCTCATCTTCTTTTGATTGAGGAACAAACATGCACATATGGTCCTTCTCGATTTTCGAGGTATCCTCTTTCTGCTTGCTTTTACTTGTTGTGGATGAGGTCTCCAGAATATCATCTTCTGAATGTGGACAGAATGAACAAATATCTTCATTTTCTGTCTTAGGAGGACTCTTTGCAGAAGAATTTTCTCCAACCTATTCTCCTTTAAGCTCCTGCAACAACTGTTGTAGCCCTTGCTTCTCATCTTCGGAAGCTGCTAACAATCTTCTAAGCTTAGCATTTTCCTCTTGGACACACTAATTCATCTCTTCAAGCTCATGTAGACATGATGTTTTCTTCTTCGCTTTGCCCATTATTATACTCACAATATGCAAAACTAGTTAGATCTGCTCTAATACCACTTGATCTAAAAACTTTGAGGAGTACTTACTCACATAAAAGTTTGTAATAAGGATCTTTGCTAACAATCATTTGCATGTAAATATTAGCATTTGCATGTACATTAACTTATCTTAATCAAAAACAAATACAAGGATTCACATATACAAATATGACAAACCATATGGTAACGGAGTTCGTCAAGCCTCTTGACTATGTCTTCGGGTTCGACAAAAGTTCGAATCATTCTTATTAATCCTCCTTCATGCAATTTACATCTAAATCATGTGGTGCTTTCCCATCTTGGGAAGCCTTCTCCCACGGGGGCTTCACTAGAAGGCAATATAATACCACGTTCATTAATATTGTAGTATTAAATATTCATGAAAACCTAAAAATTATATTGCTTATATATTAAGGGGCAAAGGGTTTTTTTATTTAATGTAACAATACAAAAATACTTTGGGGTCTTTTTTATATGGGCGGGCTGACAAATATCTACCAAATGGAGATGGCGGGATCATAGCTGGATGAGAAATCGGGTTGTGGCAAGGCTTGGGCTTACCAGTACGCAGGGAAATCACCTCTTGAGGCATGCTTGAGGCCAGGGGGGTTCATGGTGAATTGGGTTTCCAGTCAATCATAGTCGAGAGACAGTGGTCATTGACATCCAATTGTTACCAATAACACTCAGCCAGTTGTTACCAAAAGCCTTGGGTGGCTCTAAGCCTCCAGGGCCTGTTATAGGCCCTCGATAGGACTTGGGGGATTGAATACCCAACCACTCATGCCTATTACAGTCCTTGGGAGGTTTAGTCATCCTCCTAGAGCTTGCTACAGGCCCGGGGGGATTTGATACCTAGCCCACAACAGGCTTAGTCAGTGATTGCGGAACTACAACATGCAATCTAAATGTTGTACTATGTGCATTGGCTCTAGTGACATACAAGACGTGATATCCTATCTCTTCATTAGACCATTAGATGTTGCAAATCATAATGATATGTGGTTGAGTAATTGCATTGTGGGTGAAGTAATGTGCATCCATAGTCTACATCGAAAGAAGCAAGGTGCATTGTAGAATGTATGTGGGGTCATAAGAGGGGTATCATATCAATATACTAGGTAGAAATATAAAGGGGTATAAAAAATGTTAATGAAAAACTTGATACATACAATATCTAGTGAAAATAGGGGTTTTTTTTAAATTGGGAAGGCATATTGGGAGGGAGTTTAAAAAAACGATTTTGGAAGGTATTTTCCAATATTTAGTGAAATTAGGGGTATTGTTTCATATGCCATGAATGAACATGCTATGATAGCGGTTTATTGAGTGAAGCCGCCATGCCTTCTCCTAAGGATCTCACATGAACTTTCTTAAGCAAGACATCCTCACTTAAATTTTCAATGCAAGGGAAAGAATTCAAAGAATGCACTCTCCAACAAAGCTTACTTCCCTCTCCATATGAGAGGCTTTTATAGCTCTCTCATGGATGATTAGTCATCACCCATGTTAAGGAGAAAATATCTCTCATGATCCCCTAAAGTAGGATCAGGAGACACATTAAGGGGGTATGTGGAGTAAAAGGCCTCATCTTCCTCCATGAAGATCTCAACACCCCTTAGGTTTAGGAAACCAACTCATGAGGTGGATTCTCTCACCTTTTTAATTTCCTTTTTACAAATAAAATGAGAATTAATGTGAGCATCTCCATCAAATTCTCTTTTACATAGGTTTTTCATGAAATTTCAAATGAAATACTTTATAAACAATTTGTTGAAGAAATCCTCCTTTCTGTCATAACTTCAACCTGCATTTTCTTCTGCATACGAAGTCCATTTGATCTCGTTCAAGCTGAATCAAAAATCTCTCTGCGAGCTCTTCGATGACTGACCAGCTGCAAAGAAAATGAAGTCTTTCTTCATTCTTCGACTGAGATGATCCTCCTGGATCAGCAAGTAGCAAAAACCAGATGTTTTGGACAAATTTGTTTCATGAAGTATTGTGTCAAAAAAAATGATACATGAAGGGTAGAGATACCAAGGATGACATAGTCATTTGATTTCAAGGATAACATTGTCAATTGCTAATCTAAAAATTACTTTGAAGCCCAATTTGCGTAGATGGAAAACTGTTGAATAAATGCTCTTTTCATATTCATTGAACATTGTTTGTGCAATCGGCTGGAAAACAATCCTAAAGTTGTGGAATTTTCTAAAATAATTTGAGTCTATCATCTTCAGTGTGAAAATTACAGTCAATTTTGTGTTCATATTTGAAAGTTGTGTCTTCTTTGCAGAGTAGGAATTCCATTGATCTTGTGGGAACTATTTGTTTGCATTTGTCACAAACTTTTGAAATGGTGAAAATAGACACGTTTTTTCTTTCAAAATCCCTTCCACCTGCAAAAGGTGGAAACATAGGATGATCTTATTATGGTACTAGTTTTCGTACAAGGAAAATATATGTTGTTGCATTAAAGCACATAATTTCAATCAAAGGAAAAAGGAGGGTCTATAATTTCCTAGGTTGTTGAGTTGATCACTGATATCAAGTGAGATTTTGCAAAATCATCGTTGAGCGGGTCAATAAAGGTTGCTGAGCCAAGGTGCAGTAAATGGCATCCTTTTGTAACATCCCCTCCTGCCTTCAACAATGCAGGGGAGAGAACATGACCAATCATACGGGGCTTTTGACAGACTTAGCCCCAACATCCTTGCTTTCTCAAAAATTCATAACAATTAAACATTTCTGTGTGCAGCTTCAACTCAATAAAACACAGCGGAATAAACATACTAGCAAGCACACAAACGGTAATGCCTAACATATATATATATATGACAGCAGAGGATGATTTAGCATATAAAGACTCAATCTCGTTCCAATACCATGCATAGATTCTGAATTAAGATAATTATTTCATTTCATTAAACATGGACAATTAACATACTGCAGAACACATAATGCATGTAATTTGCAATACAGAGATAACACTTATCTTTGAGATGAATCTGTCCCAACAACTGGCTATGTGAGAGCAACGTTCCAGCCAACCATAGATCTCTATCCAGCCTATATTCTTTCAGCTGAGAGATCACCCCCGAGCTGGGCTGTGTATCCATTAAGGAGGAACTAGCTGGGCTCACTCATAGCCATGGTTTCGGTCATCAGCTATGCTAAGCCAACACACCGTTGGGTTTATCAAGCATACAAATGACAAATGAGGAGGATGCTAAGCCAGTGAGCTCAACCACAAAGCTACAAGCATCTCAAATGAACTCAGCAGTCATGGCACCCACAATACCTACCGCACCCAACACAAGGAAGGTCCCCTTCTCTGCTGCACAGTCCCTCAGGCGTCCCTTCCCTCCAGTGCTCTTCCAGGTGGGCATAGAAAGGTCCAGCTGCTAATTCCTTGAGATTCTAGCCTTCACTGGGCTTATCAAGCAAGCCAAACCTCTGCTCAGTCATTCACACTTGGATTTCTCACAGTTTTGTTATCCAATAACTCAATCCCGTCACTTCATTTCTGGGCTGTAAAAACTGGGTTTTCCAATGGATTTCGGGGTATCTAATACTCTCAATTTCGCCCCAAGGTTCATATCTATGGATCCCCCATTGGATTTCACAGTCAAATACCAATTCTGGGCATTTTTGGCTCTCCAAAACGTGGGTTCTCTCACAGTCGCGATTTCTGGTTTTTCTCCCTGCTGGCAATTCGTTTTTGGATGGAAAATGGTGCTGGTAAGTTTCACAATGGAATGGGGATGAGGAAGAAGAAACATCCATGAGGTAGAGTGGCTTGTGGTACAAGAAAACAGAGCCCATACTCTGCCATACGAATTTCTGGGCTGCCCATGCTCCATTGAAGCCATGGACTGAATTCCTCAACCACTTCCTTACAACATAAATAAATGTCAGCAAGGTAAGTCAAATGGGTTCTCAAGGTGACATATGGTAGCCTATGGTTCAATCCCACAGCCCCCTCACCACTCCCTAGTGGATACACGTGGCCCCTTCTCATTCGTTGCTCCCATAGCCAGTTTTGGTATTTTATATTGCATGATGTTTATTTACATCCTATTACAATTTCCATGGCTTAAGAGCACATGGGCATCAAATATCAATACTTGCCTTTTTAAATCAAATTCGGGCTTTCACTAGTGGGGCCTTGGCCTTGAGCTCCACGCTAGGAAAACATACATCACATGTACACATTATTTATATTAAATGCTAATATATCCTAAGGGTCAAAATGGGGTATTACAATCCCCTCCCCCTTAGAATAACGCCGTCCTCGGTGTTCCAAGACTTAGGCATACATATACAATTTACACATGTCCAAATCTTCAAAAACTTTGCAGATCTGCCCTGCATTCTGTTCTTTACTTTGAACTTTCAGGACCAAGTCCTTTGATTTTCACGAGCTGCTCCTGCTGATTCGGATCTTTCAGCTCATCCATAAGTCTGAAAACTTTATGGCTGCTACCCTCTTGAGGTTCTCTTGTTGGGCAGTTGCGGAGACAATGATCCCCTCCACATTTCCAACACTTCACTGGTTGCTTCATCTTTACCTACTCAATTTTCTTTGAGTCTTCCCACTTGGAGCGTTTCTTAATTGGACGATTGGATGAATGCTTTTTCATTGATCCACTTTTCTTTCCCTTGCTGATTGCTTTCATAATGCTTTTTACCTCTTTCTGCAGACGAATAGAGTCCCGCAAGACCTTGTGGTTCATCTCGTTCTGTTGCTTTTGCATCTTGAGCATCTCTCCAAGATTTTCTTGTGTCTTGGCAATTGTTTGAAGAAGACTTCCAGCCAATTCTAATAGCCTATGGTCTGCTGCCATGGTCATTGTGCACAGTTGGTTCTCACTTGGCTCACAAGCAACACTTGCTCATAGCAACTGCAACCAATTGATTTAATTTCCACCTGTGAAATTCATCATTACAATTCTTGTTAGACCAAGCATAATCTAAACATAAAAAAAAAAATCAGTCAATTGTTTTTCCCCAATTGACATGGAGGTCACATGCTCTATTCATGAGACTTTCACACTTTCCATGCTTTTCCAGCATACACATGAATTTTTTTCATGTTCATCCATTCACGTTGAATTAACTACTTTAGCATTCACAATTTATTTCAAGCAAATAAACACACTCTACTTTTAGCCATACATGCATTCAACAATTTTCTGTGTTTATAAATGCATCAATAAAAAGGAAAGAGAGAGCAGTAAGAGTTTCTTCTCTTATTCTTGTTCCATTCTGGAACCCACACCACCACGGTGGTTTTCATGCTCCTAGTCTCTTTCACCTCAACGTGAATGCTTGACCTGCCCTTCTTGGCTATGACACTTAATGTCTATGGTCTATTTCAGACCTCTCAACCATGGAGTCCCTCCACATGGTTTATCTACAACTCTTGGCTGCTAGGACTCACACAGTCCCACTAGCCCCATCTTTCCATTACTGCTCATGCTGAGCTCTTTAGGATGGTTACATGTCCACATGCATCCTTAAGATGCTTTCATAGTCATTGCTTCCAGCAATACCTACACTCAAACATTGACTTAATTCACATGTTTAGTTTATTTTTATAGAAAATCATAACCAAATCATATACACATGTATATTCATAAGCAAGAAATTATAAGATAACCAAAGACTTATCTGTATTGTGCATTTCCTCTCTGGTCCACAGGGTCCTGCTTTTACTTTGTAAGCCTTGGGATCCTCCTGTGGACTGGGATGTTTGGCCATCGTGCAGGCTGCTCCAAATCATCAAATAATCAACACCTTACCAATACACCTTCACGCTGATTGGAAGGAAACTTCACTACGACCATTTCTAGGTCAAGGCTCTACTATGGAGCCATAGGCACATAATATCCCTTTCATCAATACTTCACAACCCTTCATCAAAATCCCCACAACCTCCACAACATCCTTTTATTTATATTAACCCTTCCACCACAACCCCTCACAACATCCTTTTATTTATATTAACCCTTCCACCACAACCCCTCACAACATCCTTTTATTTAGATTCTTTAGTGTGTAACATCAATTACAATCTGTTTAGGCTGTCAACACAAGATGGATAAGCAAGTTCATTAGTATTGCTGCTCTAAACTGCAAACATATTTCATAACATTCACTATCCAACCTTGAAACACCAGGAATGCGTCCATTCCCTTAAGGCGTAGTCAATATTGGTATCCCTAACATAACTCAGCACTAGAAAGGCGTGCACTCCTTACTGATGTGAACTATGAAGGTCCTAATCATACTTCAAGCAATCTTCCATAATGGAAATAAAATCAAAACATGCTCTATATATTAGCTATAATAATTAGACATGCATGTATGTATATATATATATCAATCAGGGTTTATGGAACACTTATCCATTTGCAAATGTTATTTCTCTTCTTTAATGAGGAATGGGGGCTCCTTCTCTGAGTTGACAATCCCTCGGTTTGCCATCCCAATTCCTTTTGATGTTACATGCCTCTCACATGTCTTACTGACATAATCTTCACCATCTCACTCATATTGTTTACCAATCATGTAGTGCAGATGAGACATTAATAATGTCTTATGGCGTTTCACTTGAAACCCACTTTCAAATCATGGAGTCCCTTCCCATGAAGTTTGGCTTCTGCAGGACCTCTCTCTTTTGGTCTTACTGCAATGTGTCTCCCTAGCACACTTATTAAACAGGAAAACAGTCAGCAACATTTAACAATACCATTCAAATCTGATTGTTTCATAACCAATCCATGGCACTAATAATTAAATTCAGTATGAATTTGCAACTCTGTCTACTACAGAAATTGGTTTTATTATCCATGAGGCTATCCTCATATTGTTTGGCTCCTGTAAGTGACACCACTCTGCCCGTTATGGTCTTATGCCCACTTCCATACATGAGCATCCACTTACAGCATGTCCTCCTGACACATTTTCATATAAGCCAAACAGTCATTAGCAATTATTAGCAAAATTTCAAATCTGAAACATTTACAAATCTGAGATTTACCACTGTTCTTACTAACAGAACTTAGAGCTCTTAACCATGAGATTCCTTCTCATAAGCTCTAGATCAAAATTTTCAATCAGCCAAACACTTCGTAAGTCTCTATGTATATAATGTTTCATTGCTGCAACAGTTACTGAAACATTTTCAGAATTATAACATTCCATAATTCAAAATTTTCAGCTGTTAATATATCAATATCACCAAATTTTATTTACTTCAAGTGCATCATTAGCATACTCAGTTGCAAGGTACAGTCACATCATTCATACAACTCTATCCTTCCACAGAGCATTCTAGCAGCCCATCGATCATGATTGGGCTCTTCATGCACTTACTATTTTGCATTCATAACAGCCCATGCAATGATCCTAGAATTATCATCAATTCATCATTTCCTTCATTATTTATTTTGCAATAACATATGCATCATCCCTATGCATTCATACAATGCATCACAAGATTTATAAAATCTCTTAATGCACATCTACTCAATGCTACCTTGCATTGTTTCATGAGTACTATGGATTTAAGCATATTATGATTGAAACATGACTATCTCATATAACTTTCATTGCCATAATCAGGACCACCAGTCCTCACTTGCTTTGGTTATTAAGCACATAACCAACATACACATGGCATGATATAAATTCATATGAATGCATTGAGATTTCTAAACAGTCATAGGGTGTAAGGATCATTTCCTTCACTTACCCACACCTCACCAATCTTGGTAGGTTAACAGTCCCAATCGGTATTCAATATCACATGCAAACTAACTCATCATAGCTCAAACATAGTTGAAGAGATCTTACCAAATCCTCTTTCAACATTCATGCAATTTGGCACCAATAATCATTACCTGCATGGTTACCATTAACATCATCTGATGTTACCTGATCAATTGGCCTCTTACCAAGGCTGCTCAGTCCTTTTGCCAACTTTATGATCATAGATTTGTTGCACCATCCTTTCTGCATAAGGTTGTTGGCTTCATGCAACAACATCCTTAACACATTTAGCCATGCTCTTTGTTATTTTTGGTCCTACAACCAATACCAACATCAATAGTGATGATCAACCACAATATTCTCCATTAGTGGTTCATTGCATATGCAGACTTCATTATTCTACCAATATACAATATCCCATTTATGCACAAGCATTTCCATATGCACTATGCAATGTTTGTTAAGATGCCATCTAGTGCATATATATATCTATGTAATCCCTTACATTTTTAACATTTTTATGCCATATGACAATTTCATAATTGTAAGTATGGTAACAAACAGGGGTTTAAGGAATTCTTCCCCTTTCGATCCCTCATCGTAACATGGAATTCCTCTTCCATATCATGCAATTGTAGAAATTGCCCATATTGACAACAAAATTTGTTTGTCAAAACAGTCGCTGGCACTCTTCTGCACTAAATATCTATGATATATGTAGACCTCATTCAAATTCTGGTCATGCATCATTGTTCCCTGCTGGACAAGCTTTCCAATGCCTATCCCCGTGCTCCATTCCGACATCGGGTGTGGAAACAGTGTTGTTTCAAAAATGACAACTCTTACCAATAATTCTGCACATTTTACATAGTTGTATTTGGTCCAGAATGCCAACTTCAGCCACCTGTGGAAGAAAATCTATGAAGAATCACAAAAACTTTTATATCGGGCGAAGTTAGTCCATATAACAAGGAACACTCAGCAATTCGTGGATCTCAATTTCGATGCACCATTCATCTTTTATAAAATTCTGGGTTTAACTACTTTTCCTTTTTAACTCCCTTTGCAACCTGTGCTCCACCTGTGTGCCACCTGCGCACAACCTATGCGCAACCTGCGCGCAATCCGCGCACTATCCGCACGCAATCCACGCGCAATCTGCGCGCAATCCGCATGCAATCTGTGCACGACCCGCGCGCAACCCGCACGTAATCTGCGCGCAACCCGCATGCAATCTGCGCGCAATCCGCACGCAATTTGCGCGCAATCCGCGCGCAATCTGTGCACAACATGCGCGCAACCCGCACGCAATCTACGTGAAATCCGCGCACTATCTGCGTGCAACCTGCACGCAATATGCGCGCAATCTGTGCGCGACCCGCGCACAATCTGCGTGAAATCCGCGCACTATCCGCGCGCAACCTGCACGCAATCTGTGTGCGTCCCGCGCGCAACCCGCACGTAATCTGCGCGCAACCCGCATGCAATCTGCGTGCAATGTGCACGCAATCTGCGCGCAATCTGTGCGGGACATGCACGCAACCCACACGCAATCTGCGCGCAATCCACGCGCGACCTGCGCGCAATCTGCGCGCAACCCGCACGCAATCTGCGTGCAATCTGTGCGCGACCTGCGCGCAATCCGCGCGCAATCTGCGTGCGACCTACGTGCTTGCGAGGGTCATATCTCCCTCGTCCCTTAACCAAATTGGACGAATTTGGTACCGTTGGAAAGCTCTTGGAGAGCTCTATGCAATGGTGTGATCCTCTACTACATCTGAGAAATCTGACCCTATCATTTTTCCAATCAAAATGCCGCCCCCAACTTCCCAATTTTACATCAAAGCCATTCTGTCTCTTGCCTGCAACTGCAACTTTTCACAACAGTTAGAAAATTTTCTGGAATGTGCCCTTTCGTCCTCTTACAGAGGTGAACTACTACAGATCAAACTTGCATAAAAACAGTAAGAGAATGGCAAGAACTTGCATCTCTAATAAGGGATTTTCTTTTCATTTCACATTCAACAATCCAACCAATGGATTCACAATTAATCTCCAAGCAGCCAACAAGCATGGGCAAGGAAACTCATGAGTACAAGGGCGTAATTTGCAGGCTTTCCTCACTTCCGAAAACCATCAATCGGCCACACAATGTGGGTTCATTGTAAGTCAAAATCATCATTGAGATATGGGGTTGTAGCAGCTGACTGTTCATGCTCTTACTCAGGAATTTAACAAACATAAATCATATTTGCAACAAAAAATAGTATTTCAAGAAAAGAAAATTGCACCTCTTCATGTTAAGCATGAAACAACAAAACCACAAAAACAGTATAAGATGGCAAAGGTTGCCCCTCCTCTCTCTCCTCCATGGAGGCAAACAAACAAATACAAAACTGAATGCTACAGCATTGGGGACAATTAGAGCAAGCATCCAACCTAAAAATGAATTTTCTCCCTCCTTCCTCTATTTCATAGAATGCAATCAATGCAAGTAGCTTGCAAAAATCCCCAAACAGTCATGGAAATGATTTCTCATTCCAACAAATAGAAGCCATGCGATCTTGAGGTTTCTTTAATGCATTTTAGTTCCAAATACAAAATGCATGTACACACAATGATTTATATCTCTGTGAAGGGCCCAACAGCCATAGTGTTGAACCTAGAGCTCTGATACCACTCTGTAACGTCCCCTCCCGCCTTCAACAATGCAGGGGAGAGAACATGACCAATCATACGGGGCTTTTGACAGACTTAGCCCCAACATCCTTGCTTTCTCAAAAATTCATAACAATTAAACATTTCTGTGTGCAGCTTCAACTCAATAAAACACAGCGGAATAAACATACTAGCAAGCACACAAACGGTAATGCCTAACATATATATATATATATATGACAGCAGAGGATGATTTAGCATATAAAGACTCAATCTCGTTCCAATACCATGCATAGATTCTGAATTAAGATAATTATTTCATTTCATTAAACATGGACAATTAACATACTGCAGAACACATAATGCATGTAATTTGCAATACAGAGATAACACTTATCTTTGAGATGAATCTGTCCCAACAACTGGCTATGTGAGAGCAACGTTCCACCCAACCATAGATCTCTATCCAACCTATATTCTTTCAGCTGAGAGATCACCCCCGAGCTGGGCTGTGTATCCACTAAGGAGGAACTAGCTGGGCTCACTCATAGCCATGGTTTCGGTCATCAGCTATGCTAAGCCAACACACCGTTGGGTTTATCAAGCATACAAATGACAAATGAGGAGGATGCTAAGCCAGTGAGCTCAACCACAAAGCTACAGGCATCTCAAATGAACTCATCAGTCATGGCACCCACAATACCTACCGCACCCAACACAAGGAAGGTCCCCTTCTCTGCTGCACAGTCCCTCAGGCGTCCCTTCCCTCCAGTGCTCTTCCGGGTGGGCATAGAAAGGTCCAGCTGCTAATTCCTTGAGATTCTAGCCTTCACTGGGTTTATCAAGCAAACCAAACCTCTGCTCAGTCATTCACACTTGGATTTCTCACAGTTTTGTTATCCAATAACTCAATCCCGTCACTTCATTTCTGGGTTGTAAAAACTGGGTTTTCCAATGGATTTCGGGGTATCTAATACTCTCAATTTCGCCCCAAGGTTCATATCTATGGATCCCCCATTGGATTTCACAGTCAAATACCAATTCTGGGCATTTTTAGCTCTCCAAAACGTGGGTTCTCTCACAGTCGCGATTTCTGGTTTTTCTCCCTGCTGGCAATTCGTTTTTGGATGGAAAATGGTGCTGGTAAGTTTCACAATGGAATGGGGACGAGGAAGAAGCAACATCCATGAGGTAGAGTGGCTTGTGGTACAAGAAAACAGATCCCATACTCTACCATACGAATTTCTGGGCTGCCCATGCTCCATTGAAGCCATGGATTGAATTCCTCAACCACTTCCTTACAACATAAATAAATGTCAGCAAGGTAAGTCAAATGGGTTCTCAAGGTGACATATGGTAGCCTATGGTTCAATCCCACAGCCCCCTCACCACTCCCTAGTGGATACACATGGCCCCTTCTCATTCGTTGCTCCCATAGCCAGTTTTGGTATTTTATATTGCATGATGTTTATTTACATCCTATTACAATTTCCATGGCTTAAGAGCACATGGGCATCAAATATCAATGCTTGCCTTTTTAAATCAAATTCGGGCTTTCACTAGTGGGGCCTTGGCCTTGAGCTCCATGCTAGGAAAACATACATCACATGTACACATTATTTACATTAAATGCTAATATATCCTAAAGGTCAAAATGGGGTATTACACCTTTTCTGCCATTTCTCACAATGTTTTTGAAAAGGTACATTGCATTTTATTTTAACATTATCTGTTGGTGTATGTCATGACACGCATTTTTGTATTTTTCATTTAGCTGTAACTAGAGAGAAGCACAAATAGAAGACATATGTCAATGTAGGGCTAGGAAATACAAAATGGATGACAAAATATGCTAAAGATATACAGAGGAACATCCACTAAAGAAGAGTTTAAAGTATCAAAAGAAAATCATAATTTTTTTTAAAGAAAAAAGACACCCTTTGTTTTTTTTACTATAAGAGGACATGCAATTGTAGTATCGGAGTGAGTGAGACCATACCTAAGCATCGATTCAAATTGCTTATTGTAATGTTGAAAACTAGTGACGATTTTTGCAATGGACCCAACAGGATATGAATTTATTGTTACAAGTAGGCCACGTATGCTAGTGCCAGGTGCAAGTCTGCATTGTTTGCATACTTGTGCTATGTTTTCAACTGAACTTGTTTCTTGTAGTTGAATGGAGTATTGTGTGTCTCCTCTGTCATATATGATCTTGTTTCTAATAATGAAATCTCTTATTCAGACACTGACTCTTGTGTAGAAATATTGATGGAAGTTGTTGGCATGGGATAGATCCGTAGGAAGTACGGAAGCCGACAAGCACGAAATCCAAATCCTGCGAAAGAAGGAATTACTGCGAAGTCTAAGGAAGCACAAGAATAGTTTAGAATACTTAATTGCTAAGTCGGCCAAAATGAGCCATTTTGTAATAGAATAGAAGCATACAAATAGAAGTATATTGTAAACCTAAGGGTAAAAGATTTGAGGAGGTTAACGCAATCTTTTGAGTTTGATTGTACTTGTGATATCATGTTTTGAATATATCTGCGACGTGTTTTCCGCAGATGTTAATGAATGAAGATGTTTGGTTGTGAATTCTAGTGTTATGTTATGATGCAATAATGGGCTATTTAAATGTTCTCTGTTGGTTTATGTGAAAACATGTTGTTGGTTGATGCTGATGTGTTTTGATGTGAATAATTGAACTATAGTGAATGATTGGGATCTCTGTTTAAAGCACTCGTATCTTCTTTGTAAATGTGGAAGCTTGGTTCCTGTAGCACCCTTATCTGCCTCGGGTGACACCTCACCTACTCGCAGGTGTTGCTAGGAAGGATAACTCCTTTCTGGGCTGGTGAATAAGGGGTTGTTGGTGTTGTTGACGACAGAGTGAATCCCTGTCGAAAGACCCTGTGTCAACAAATGGTTCCGTTGCCGGGACCTTAAAAAGAAAAAAAAAAGAGGATATGCTATGGCATCCTACGAAACCAGAGATCCAAGAGTGGTTCAGTCAGAAAGCGGAAGAATTTGCTAAAGAAGAAAGAAGGAACCCGGTAGAAAAAGTAGAAAGTTCGTTACAAAAGCACATATACTCGGATATCCATGAGATATTCTTCATCGAATTTCCAATAATACTACAGGAGTGGCTCACACAGTTGACATTCAGAGGACATACCAACCAGAATATTGGATTAGATCAGTGGACTCCAGAACTCATTCGATAGCTGAAGCAAGTCGACAATACAGTATCAAGGGCTGTTGAATTATGGATCGATAGTATCCTAGAGGGGTACATCATTGAGTTCGTGATAGATACCAATAGATTTTACAGCAACATGGAGAGACAATTTTTTAGGGGACCAAGGGGTAGGTTCGTCCTGTCACTGAACCTGTGGATTAAGATGCTGGTGTGAGAAAAGGGTATGATGAAAATGAACTTCGATGAGTAGACAGATCGATGTGCAGGGGTTGTAGGTATCGCATGGTTACGGATCCGGTAGGAAAGATGCAGGGTAGATGGACATGAGTGATGACGAATTTCTAAGGGAAGTTGAGAAGGACTATGGAACCTTGAGAACTGGAACGATATTCTGGTGTCCTAATAAGAGGAAGAGGACTGAGGAAGAGTCCCCTGAGAGGACCGAAAGGGAAGAATATTCAACAGGGCCATAGAGGATGGACCTCCCTTACTACGAGGAGGAAGGCGGTGACTAGGCTACCCCAGAAGAAGGGCGGATCCTAAGCTATCACATAGCTTCGACCCCGCACGCCACCTATCAATCTAAGGGAAACACCACAAATAATTCACAGAGCTATCCCACATGTAGTGGAAAAAGTAGTGCATCAGTAAGTAGCAATAGTAGGAACACCGTGATGGCGGATGATACAAAGATGCCGAGTTTCATAGGAAGCGGGACGGAGGATCCTGAACAATTTTGGTTTTTATGCAAAGCAGTGTGGACCGTGAAGCAGGTCCAAAATGAAGACATAAAAAAGGGATAGTTGGCGGCAACCTTTCAGGGCCATGCGCTAGACTGGTTCATAAAATATACTAAGTTTCCAGGAAAAACTTTGGCAGAAATCAAAGCAGCGATGATTCAGGAATTTTAAAAACCCAAGTCGGAAGCACAGTACATTACTGAGCTCAAAGAAATTAGGCAATACCCAAATGAACTAGTATGGGAGTTTGATCAGAGATACAAGACACTGATAGCGAAAGTCAGTTTTCCAATAAACGACTTCCAGCACAAAGAGTGGTTTATCGCCAGGCTGGTACCACATATTAGAGGACCATTGATGCAACAAAAAGTTGCAGATCAAGCCGAAGCATTAGAAATCGCGATGAAGCTAGAGGCTTCACCGATCGGAGAGACTGGGGCTAGAATGGATAAGATTCAAGAACAACTGGCTATGTTGAAGCTCCAATTGGAGGACATGAAGCAAGGGAAAAATAACCGCACAGATGTATGGTGCACCAGATGTAGGACGGAGGGCCATCATAAGGATAACTGTTCAGTGTTTCAGCAGTATTTGAATTCAGGGGCGCCGAACCCCCTTCCCCAAGAAAATCTACCATGGTGCCCCATTTTCCATGCCAAGGGGCATCGACCAGAGGACTGCATATACTTACAGAAGATGGTGTCTAACCCCGCGAATCTGTATTGTAAATTCTATTGATAAGTAGGGAATGACAAAAAGGACTGCAGGGCACACGATTTGCGGCAAGAACGGAACATGGACGCATACTTGGTAAAGGGAGAAGAGCAACAACTAGGACTACAACAGCCACAGTATGTCCAGCAACAACCACAGTTTATGCAGACGCAGCAATTTGACCAAGGAGAGTATGGGAAATTATAGTATGGCGCATCGTAGTATCCGCAACCACAGTACCAACAACTGTTGTATCAACAATACCCACAACCGCAATATCAGCAGCCACAACACCAGCAGACGCAGTATGGACAACCATGCGGAGGATTTGGTGGAGGATTCCAGGGAAGACGTGGTGGTGGCACCAGAAGAGGGGGAGCCATTGGATGGGGCTGAGGACCCCCTACATGTTATAATTGCGGGAAACAAGGACATTTCGCAAGGGATTTCCCGAATCAGGCCTCACAATGCACATATTGTAGTGGAATGGACCATAGCATCAAAGATTGCCCACAGCTTATCGCCACATGGAAGACGAAGAACCTACTATCTTTGCCTAGTAAAAAACAGAACCAGGTCCAGAACCAACCGACAGTACAGAAGATATCAGCAGAAGCTAGAAAGCAATCTGTGATAGTAGGAATAGTGACACAAGGAAAAGCAACAACAGAAGCTGACCACCCACACCATACCGTTTGACTAGTGAAACAGGTCACTTCCGATGTGAAAGCTAAAAAAAAGGTTTTCTCAAAGGCTTGATAGGGAATGTTGGGGCGACAGAGGAATGCATCCCCTCAAGTGGAGACTTACAATATGCCACCAACATTTGATTTAACGAAATCGTGACACAAGGCCAATACCATCAGAGCATTCATTCGAATTTGTTTGGAATTAGCAAAAGATGAGGAGACACTAGGGAAATAGCCAGGTTACTCCATCGGTAGGAAGGTGGACAGGAGGAACCTAGGTTACTCCATGTTGATGCGTCGTCCATCGCACTCAGTGTTATCTTGGCCCAACCAGGTGAAGGCGACATCGACCATCTGATAGCTTTCGCAAGTAGGAAGCTGTCGACAGCAAAAAGGAATTATACAACCATCGAACGAGAGGGACTAGCAATGGTCCACGCCCTACAGAAGTTCCAACATTACATTTTAGTGGGCCAATTCAAAATGTTCACCGACCATTCAGTGCTGAAGTATTTGGTGAACAAGCCTCTGTTGGGGGGGGGGGAATTTGTCGATGGCTACTGCTCTTTCAGGAATTTGATTTTGAGATCATCGTGAAACCAAGACGGTTGAATGAAGGACTAGACCACCTATCAAGGATCGAGGCAGGAGAGGAACCGCGAAGCATCGACGAAGGATTACCAGATGCTCAGCTATTTAAAGTTGAAATGGTCGATGACTAATATGAACCAATTATTCAGTTACTAGCAACAGGAAAAGCACCAGAGGAATTCACCACCAGTCAAAAGAGGCAGTTAGTTGTCAAGGTTGCGGACTTCCAACTAATCGTAGGAAAATTGTACAAAATGGGCCTCGACGAGATATTACGCCGCTATGTTCTCCCACACGACCAGGAACGGATTTTAGCCGAGGCACATGATGGCATTGCCGGAGGACATTATGGAGGTAGGGCCACTGTGAAAAAGATCCTGATAGCCGGGTTATGGTGGCCAACCATGCATAGCGATGCCACTGAATATACCAAAACCTACAACTTCTGTCAATGCACAAGGAAACCATCGAGATGGGACGAGATGCCATTATTACCCCAAGTTACGCTACAAGCATTCGACAAATGGGAGGTATATTTTGTAGGGCCCATTAACCCTCCAAGAAAACGCATTGGATCACGCTACATCATAACCACAACAGAATATTTGACACATTGGGAGGAGGCTGTGCCAGTCAAGGATTGTACCACATCAACGGTCGCCAGATTCCTCGTCAACAACATGGTCACCCGATTCGGATGCCCAAAGATTTTAATAAGTGATCAAGAGGCACAGTTTGTGAGCAAGACAATAGCAGCACTAACGGAGGAATTTCAGGTTCAGCACAAGAAGAGTACTCCCTACCACCCTCAAGCAAATGAAATAGTAGAGGCATTCAACAAAATCTTTGAACACGTACTCACAAAAGTATACAACACAAATCGAGACGATTGGGACCTTAAGATTCCACCGATCCTCTGGGCCTATCGAACCACATGCAAGTGATTGACCGACCAAACTCCATTCAAACTAGTCTACGTTAGGAAGCGTTTATGCCGATGGAATACATCGTTCCAAGTTTGTGTATTGCAGTCGCCACAGATATGAGTGATTACAGTGGATTGGAAGAATGACTAGCACAATTAGTACACTTAGAAGAAGATCGGTTCATCACAGGATTCCACCAACAGGTTGAAAAGGATCGCCAAAAAGCATTGCATGACCATCACATTAAGCAGAGATACTTTTAGAAAGACGACACAGTGTTGTTATATGACAGTAAGTTCGTGAAACACTCGGGTAAACTACAAATGCACTAGTTAGGACCCTATATCATCAATTTTGTCACCAACGGTGGTGCAGTGTGGCTACAGACCTTAGATGGGGTATTGTTGCCTCGCATGGTGAACGACAATAGGCTAAAGCTCTATCGCTGATCCAACACAACAATTAAAAAAAAAAGAAAAAAGAAAAAGAAGACACATGGAGATAAATATTTAATAAAGGAGATAAATAAATATATACAAGTGAAAATCAAAGTGGCATTTGATCATGAAGACACATGGAGGAAGTGGGACCCACACAAGCTAGAATTTATGTGCCACATGGAATCCTCTTCTTGTAATTTCGAATCCATGGGAAGCCTAATGTTCTTGGGATAAGTTATAAGGTCAATAATACTTGGCATGATTCAATGAGGTCAAAATATAGAGGAATAGTAACTCCCATGGAAGAGGAAGAGGCAATTTGGAGCTTGTGAGACACTTGGGATGGATCACGGGGGCTTCACTAGAAGGCAATATAATACCACGTTCATTCATATTTCGGTATTAAATATTCATGAAAACCTAAAAATTATATTGCTTATATATTAAGGGGAAAAGGGTTTTTTAATTCAATGTAACAATACAAAAATACTTTGGGGTCTTTTTTATATGGGCGGGCTAACAAATATCCGCCAAATGGAGATGGTGGGATCACGGGTGGATGATAAATTGGGTTGAGGCAAGGCTCGGGCTTACCAGTACGCAGGGAAATCACGTCTTGAGGCATGCCTGAGGCTAGGGGTTTCGTGGTGAAGTTGGTTTCCAGTCGATCATAGTTGAGAGATAGTGGTCATTGACAACCAATTGTTACCAATAACACTCAGCTAGTTGTTGCCAATAGCCTTGGGAGGCTCCAAGCCTCCAGGGCTTGTTATAATCCCTCGATAGGCCTTGGGGGCTTGAATACCCAACCACTCGTGTCGATTACAGCCCTTGGGCGGTTTAGTCAGCCTCCTAGATCTTGTTACAAGCCCTGGGGGATTGGATATCTAGCCCACAACAGGATTAGTCAGCGATTGGGGAACTGCAAAATGCAATTTGAATGTTGTACTATGTGCATTGGCTCTAGTGACATACAAGAAGTGATCTCCTATCTCTTAATTAGACCATTAGATGTTGCAAATCATAATGATATGTGGTTGAGTAATTGCATTGTGGGCGAAGTAATGTGCATCCAAAATATACATTGAAAGAAGCAAAGTGCATTGTAGAATGCATGTGGGGTCATAAGAGGGGTATCATATCAATATAATAGGTAGAAATATAAAGGGGTATAAAAAATGTCAATGAAAAAATTGACACATACAATATCTAGTGAAAATAGGGGTTTTTTTAAATTGGGAAGGCATATTGGGAGGGGGTTAAAAAAATCGATTTTGGAAGGTATTTTCCAATATTTAGTGAAATTAGGGGTATTATTTCATATGCCACGAATGAACGTGCTATGATAGCGGTTTATTGAGTGAAACCCCCGTGGGATAGATTTCCTAGCTCTATGACAACAATGATGAACATGCTATGACACCTATGACACAAATTAGACTTGAAGGCTGACATATGACATATATGACATGTCAGGGCCAAAAATAGACTCCAATAGGGTGCTCAAGGGTGTTAGGGCAGCTAATATGCTTCCACATGTGATTTGGTGGAAGTGGGAGACTAGAAATTGTTGTACAAGTGGCGTTCTTTGGAATCTCTTCCCAACTTGAGTTGGCATGAGTCTCTTGGAAGGAATTCGACCCATGGAGGACATTAGAAATTTATAAATGTAAATAAAAAGGAATAAAACCATCTTTTGATCATTTGTAGAATTTGCAATTGCATTTGTGTAGAGGGAGAGCTAGTGGATGACTAGTTTCTTGTCTTAGGAAATTTTGAGGGTGAAAGATTCCCATCCAAGTTGGTAATTGGAAAGGCCATTTAGACCTTTCATTTGGATCTTTAATGGAGTCATTATTTGCAGGTGTAAGCTACAGGGAAGATCATGGTTTCTTCTATTGCAACACATTCTCTCAACCATTTCCAGTTTTGATGGCATATTCTTGATCCTTGAGGGAGGGCGTTTTTGGTGAGCTATTTTACTCTTTGGGGGAGATTATCATGCCCCATTTATTTTTTAATATGAATTGAATACTCTTTTATTCATCTCTAGAAAGTTTCAGGTCGAAATTCCAAGTAGAAATATATAAATTTCATTTTTAATGAAAGAACAGTGCCATTTCCCGACTACATTGATGTATAGCATGATAATGCTGATGATTTCAAATGAATGGATGGTTATATGATACATTTATGATTAATAGAATTCCATGGATGTAATTTACAAGTTTCACGTACTTTAATTGAGAATTTGAAGTATTTTTACCCAGTTTAATTGCATTGGGAGAAGAAATAGTGCCATTTCCCTAAGGGTCGAATTGGTGATTTTTGCAGCTGAATGGGAGAGGGTTGGACCATAGATAATAATAAATTAATGATGAACCTGAGACCTTAATAAAATCCTTGATACATACCCTACTTCTGTTCATAAATTTGAGTGCGTTTGGAGGCATTTGGGAAGCCATTTTCAATACTTACCCCAGGGGGATTTGAACCCCAAATTACTAGTAGAATTGCATATTTGGTCCAGAATCTTAATAGAGTTTGAAGAGGTATTTTGGTGGCCATATATCATCCCTGAAAATCATATTCAAGTTCTAATATCATTCATACACCTTCCTTGAATATTTTAAGGCATTTGGAATCAATTTGAGACCGAGAGACCAATAATAGTCAAAGGGAAATTACTAGTAAAGTTCCCTACATTGGCCAGAATTGAAAGAGGATTTGTAGAAGTATTTTAAAGGTCCAAAAGAATACTTAAAACACATATTTATGTTCTAACATCATCCATATACCTTCTCAAAATATTTGGGAGCAATTGGAGCAATTTGGGGACCTAGAGCTCAAAACTAGTCAAAGGTCTAACTAGGGAAAACAAGTGAAAAATTGCCATTTTAATAAAATTCCTAACAAGGGACATTAAAGTGGTATCAGAGCATGGTCCTTGTACTTGTGGATTAGGTACATAGATTCAATAATAATTGGTAGCCATGTATTACTATTATGATGAATCCTATGAGTACAATTCTTATGAGGAATATGTAGATGCTTATGAGCAATATGAAGCAGAATGTGAATGGTACAAGGAAGATGTGCCATCATGCAACACTTCTTACAATTTCAGGAGAAATGAATATTATTCTTATGACTTTAATCTGATGAATATGAGTGTGCCACACCAACCAAGTATAATTCTATGAGTGAGTTCCAAAGATGGAGAGCAACATATAAAACCTTGCCCCAACAATATCAAAAATATCAAGAATATCTTGCTTTTAGAAAAAATACACAAAATGCCATGTCTTTTGAGTACTATGCTGAACATATTTTTGAAAATAGGCCTGTTAGCTCTCCAAGAAACTACCTAGGGTTATAAGCTAGGTATGCCTGGTAACTTAAGAATTCAATGTTTTTGTGTTTTCTGAAAAAATGGATCAATGGGATAACTGAGAAGACTAAGCAGTAAGACAACATGACATGCCTCTAAATAAGCCAGTGCTTCGAGAAATTAAATATCAGCCACAGTAAATAATCAAGGTATGAAGAATATTGCCTAGACAACCAAATACATTAACATGCAGGGTTTATGCAACCAAGTACATACATAACGCAGGGTCACACTAAGCAATAAGAAGTTCCTCCGTTCAAATCATGAGCATAAGCTAAGCTAATTCAAACAGGGTGCAGAATAATGGAAAATGTAGACAGACTGATATCTAATGACCAAAGAAAACTGTGATTCATATAGCAAGAAAGTGTCAAGTACATAGCCCCAAATGTCTCCAAACTTGAACCTCCTGTTCTCCAAATGACTTTGGCTTTATAGCCTTACAAGATCAAATCTAGATCCCTGAAAAATGGATCAGATTTGCCCAAAAATAGTCAAACCAACAAGTGTAGGATGAGATCCTATAAAAATGGATCTGGAATGCTAATAATGGAAAATCAAATCAAAATAGGAAAAGATCATATCCAATGAGTCAAACTCTATCTTGAAAGCCCTGATATCCTCCAATCTCTTTGACAGGTGTAGAAATCCTTCCAAGGCTGATGAATCATCATGAGAAATTCGAATTTGCCTCCTTTGGCAAAAATACAATATTTCTGCTCATTAACTAGTTCACCATTTTCACTTTTCAACCTTCTTAACCATCAAATACATCAAGATAAACTCTTAAACCTGATGTATTTAATTATTATACATCATTAGAAACCAACTTCGAGAGATTTGGTTGAGAAAAAGTCAAATCTGGGCAAAAAATAGAAAAAACTGCCAAAAACAGGCTTTCGGCAGCTAACAATTCTGCTGATTTCGTGCCTCAGCCGCCGGAAGTCAGACCTTTCGGCAGCTAATGAGCTCTGTGGGGCTCGCCTAAGCTGCCGAAAGCTGTAACTGTTTCAAAAATTAAAACCCAAAACATTGCTTTCTGCTGATTTCGTGCCTTAGCCGCCGGAAGTCAGACCTTTCGGCAGCTAATGAGCTCTGTGGGGCTCGCTTAAGCTGCCGAAACCTGTAGGATTCCTGAAAAATTGCCTTTGGAAAAAATCGATTTTCTCAACCGTCCGATGTCCGTTTTGCATGTTCGAATAGTCGATTTTGATCTACAGAACATAAGATATCCATTGGTGCTTTTAGATTTGGATTTGGAGCTCGGGAAGGCCATCGAAATTGCCCCGCAACATCACGCGATTTCAGCAGAA
This sequence comes from Larix kaempferi, assembly GCA_027924585.1. Taxonomy (NCBI): domain Eukaryota; kingdom Viridiplantae; phylum Streptophyta; class Pinopsida; order Pinales; family Pinaceae; genus Larix; species Larix kaempferi. The sequence continues at coordinate 974,989 of BSBM01000903.1, forward strand.
AATTCCTCTTTGCCGATCTTTGTTGTTCTTCGAAAACACTTGCAGACTTGAGAAACTCGGCCACTTGTGGGCGAGACTTAAGGTACCAGACCCCTTCTAACTCTGTCCTCAGTGGGAGATTTGTTTTCACCATGGAATGATGAACTGTCACTTAATACCTGGAGACAATCTGTGCAACCAGAAGATATGTTTCCTCTGTAAGTTGAGTCACAGGCAGAGTACAGCAACTGTTTTATGAGTCACACACTAGCTGGAGTTTAAATCAATGAATGGATAGAGGCAAGGTTTAATCTAACTGATCCTCTCCACAAGACTGGCTGTTCTTCAACTGCAATGATGAATCAGGCTTGCTTGACATTGGAGCGTGCAAAAGTAGGATTTTATTTTTTGCATATTGAAACATTTTCGGCAACTTATGTTTTGTCTGTTAACCCCCTTAGCTGCGGAAACTAATCCTTTTCGGCCATTAAGCAAACTTCCACAGACTCAGTTAACTGCTGAAAGCTTAAATTTAAAATTTTGAAACCCAAGACTCAAATAAATAAAAATTTTACCCATTCTATCACCCAAAAAGACGGTGGTCAATTTGGGAGATAACAAGGCCCAAAAATGAAGGTGTGGATTTAGTAAAGAAAGTTTTATTCCCTTCTTGTATTGAACCTTGGAGTGAGTATCATATATGTGTGCATGAAATAATGTCCCACTTGAGGAGAGCTTTTGGGAATTCATCAAAAAGAGATTCCAAAGATATTGATCCTAAGGAAAACAAGGGGAAAAATGCATTAGCTTGCTTGAAGGAGAAAAATGAAGAGACATCACAAGGGCATGAAGAAGATTCTATTGAAAATATGGAAGATCGTTTCGAGACACCTTCTAGCTTAGACATGAACCAAAGAGCATCTACTGATGGATGCTTAAACTATGAAGGAGTACCTACTGATGGGTGCTCACACCTCTATGTTGGTGACATAGAGATCACTTTTGAAAGTGTTGCTGCAATCCCAAGTTCCATTAAGCATGATAATGAAGACCTTGTAGCAGTTGAAGAAGAACCAAGATCAACTTCCCTATCACCACTTGAGGTTCATGAAGTTGGTCCAAGCAAAAATGAAGAAGACGAGGAGGTTCATTTGCAAGAGACTCATTTTATTGAAGGGTCCTTAAATATGAATGAAAATAAGATCCAAGAGTCCCTCAGCATTCTCCATGACACTCAAGCATTGGTGTCAAATTCTTGTTGGAGAGCTACTTCATTGGAGGAAACATCCTTCCTTGAAGACATGGAGAAGATTCAAAGAGCAATGTGCCACATCAAAGGTAATTTCATGTCTTTGCTTTTTGATAGAAACCATTTGTTTGATCTTAATGAATTGTTACATGATGCATACTTGAAGAATAATGAGGATAATCATATGCTCACACTTCAAAATGAGCAACTTCTTGAAAAGTTGCAAGATACTTGTTTTTCCTCCTATGTTTCAGATTGTCAAATGGTAGATTGTTTGGAGGATTCTCATGACATGGTGGATCATGAGAAATGTGAAAATTTGAATGTTCTTGATGTGTTTGAATATGAACTTGAATATATCCAAACACTTGATGTGGTGGAAGAGGAACTTGAATTGTCTCTTGATGAAGATTATGCAATTTTTAAAGAACAGCATGATTCCTCTACATTGGAACCAATCTATGAAAAAGGTTTCACACTTTTGAAGGAGCTGCATGATACTACCCATATGAATCCTTCCCATGATGAAACCTCTGCACTTTTTTATCATTTGGGTGAGTTAGTTCATTCTCCTACATCCTATAATTCCATGTTTTGTAGCATTAGTCTCAATGAAGTATGGGTGAAAGGGTTCTTTTTTATGGTGCCACATGAGGAGTATGGAACTCCTAGATTTACCTTTTATGATGACATGGTTGGAGAACGTTCTTATTCACATTTGTAGCAGCATCATTTTTCACTTTATTATGATGAACATCTACATGGATGCACCTATGATATGCATTTGAGTCACTTGAAGACTCATGGTTTTTCTTGCTCAACACTTGGTTCACTTGATGTCGGAGGAACTTCATCCAACACTTGGGTGAATAAATTTATGATTGGAAAACATTGTTGTTGGAAGCCACATACTTTGATATATCTTTATTATTCTCACATTCATGGATGTATGGGTGAGACTTCTTTGAGTCCTTTGAAGTCTCCTTGTTTTTTCTGCTCATTATTTGGTTCAGATTTTAGTGGAGATTCTTCATTCACTTCTTGGATGAAAGAATACATGGCTGAATATTTTGATGCATATCACATCCTTTTGGAGCAGCATTATAGGACATGGGATCCTCACCTATGTCATTGGAGAAGATTTGATGGGTCACTTGAAGATTGTATGCACTTGGAAAATGGTGGTCTACTTGCTTTGAGGTATAAGCACTTTCATGACTCTTTGATGAAGCATCTCCTTGATGTACATTTTCATTATGGTGTTATGTCCTTTGATGATATATATTTTGTACTCATTATGTTTGGAAGAATGCATACAAGAAAATGGGATCCAGGAATCCTCTTATTTGATGGTATGGGTTGGAGAGCACTCTTAATTGTTGGGGTGCAATACAAGCAATGGGACCCTGGAATAATTTGTATCTCATTGGTTTCAAATTTTTTGGGGAAACAAGCATTATGGGAGATGGATTTCCCACTTAATAAAGTGATTTTTATCAGAGTAGTGCAGCATCAAGCATGGTGGTTCCTCTCTAAAATCTTCATGGAAACTCAAAGACTCAAGGTTGGGCAATTCAATGGCAACTTCAAAGAATTATACAGAAAACAGGTTCTTCAACACCCATGTTTGAAATTACTTGAGGACAAGAAATATTGGGAAGGGAGGATTTGTCATGTCCTAAATTTGGCATTGGGTCACAATGGCCTAAGGAAATTGGCCCTATTAATTAGAGTTTATCAAATTGATGTTAAAGGTCAAATAATTGCCAAGGAGGAAAATTACTAGTTTCCTAGGTTTGGGGTGGAAGCTTTGGGATTTGGAATAATGGAGATAATAAATGATATTGAAACATTAGGATGGAATAAATATTTAATAAATGAGATAAATAAATATATACAAGTGAAAATCAAAGTGGCATTTGATCATGAAGACACATGGAGGAAGTGGGACCCACACAAGCTAGAATTTATGTGCCACATGACATCCTCTTCTTGCAATTTCGAATCCATGGAAAGCCTAATGTTCTTGGGATGAGTTATAAGGTCAATAATACTTGGAATGAGTCAATGAGGTCAAAATATAGAGGAAAAGTAACTCCCATGGAAGAGGAAGAGGCAATTTGGAGCCAGTGAGACACTTGAGCTAGATTCCCTAGCTCTATGACAACAATGATGAAGATGCTATGACACCTATGACACAAATTAGACCTAAAGGCTGAAATATGACATATATGACATGTCATGGCTAAACATAAACTCCAAGAGGGTGCTCAAGGGTGTTATGGAAGCTAAGATGCTTCCACATGTGATTTGGTGGAAGTGGGAGACTAGGAATTGTTGTACAAGTGGCGTTCTTTGGAATCTCTTCCCAACTTGAGTTGGCATGAGTCTCTTGGAAGGAATTCGACCCATGGAGGAAATTAGAATTTTATAAATGTAAATAATAAAGAATTAAACTAGATTTTGATCATTTGTAGAATTTGCAATTGCATTTGTGTAGAGGGAGAGCTAGTGGATGACTAGTTTCTTGCCTTAGGCAATTTTGAGGGTGAAAGATTCCCATCCAAGCTGGTAATTGGAAAGGCCATTCAGACCTTTCATTTGGAGATTTAATGGAGTCTATATTTTAAGGTGTAAGCTACAGGGCAGATCATGGTTTCTTCTATTGCAGCACATTCTCTCAACCATTTCCAGTTTTGATGGCATATTCTTGATCCTTGAGGGAGGGAATTTTTGGTGAGATATTGTACTCTTTGGGGGAGATTATAATGCCCCATTTATTTTGTAATATGAATTAAATATTATGTTCTTCATCTCCAGAAAGTTTCAGGTCGAAATTCCAAGTATAAATGTATAAATCTCATTTTTAATGAAAGAACAATGCTATTTCCCCACTACATTGATGTATAGCATGATAATGCTGATGATTTCGAATGAATGGATGGTTTTTTGATACATTTATGATTAATATAATTCCATGGATGTATTGTACAAGTTTCATGTACTGTACTTGAGCATTTGAAGTATATTTACTTAGTTTAATTGCATTGGGAGAAGAAATAGTGTCATTTCCCCAAGGGTCGAATTGGTGATATTTGTAGCTGAATGGGAGAGGGTTGGAACATAGATAATAATCAATTATTGATGCACCTGAAACCTTAATAACATCATTGAGACATGCCCTACCTCTGTTCATAAATTTGAGTGGGTTTGGAGGCATTTGGGAAGCCATTTTCAATACTTGCCCCAGGGGGATTTGAACCCCAAATTACTAGTAAAATTGCATATTTGGTCCAGAATCTTAATAGAGTTTGCAGAGGTATTTTGGTGGCCATATCTCATCCCTTAAAATCATATTCAAGTTCTAATATCATTCATACACCTTCCTTGAATATTTTAAGGCATTTGGAATCAATTTGAGACTGAGAGACCAATACTAGTCAAAGGGAAATTTCTAGTAAAGTTCCCTACATTGGCCAGAATAGAAAGAGGATTTGCAGAAGTATTTTAAAGGTCCAAAAGCATCCCTAAAACACATATTTATGTTCTAACATCATCCATATACCTTATCAGAATATTTGGGAGCAATTGGAGCAATTTGGGGACCTAGATCTCAAAACTAGTCAAAGGTCTAACTAGGGAAAACAAGTGAAAAATTGCCATTTTAATAAAATTCCTAACAAGGGACATTACAGAGGTCCACTCTGCATGTGCAACTCCACACCTATACATGCGACCCCATATAAGCAATGCCAGAAGACGACGACGGAAATGATGATCGAATCGCATCTGAGCATGCGACCGCAGCCGATGATAAAGGGAAAGGATGATTGAACTACAAAAGGAGGGCCGGGATTGTACAAATGATGATGGCAACCGACCCTACAGACACAAAGCACAAGCATACATATCGAGCGAGGAGGACACTAGAACAGCAAGGTATCAATGAATAGGGAGAGAACATTCAGGAAACTGCATGCTACAAGTTGATCAGATAGTTAGTTGAATATGGAGTTCCAAGGAGGTTGTGGAAATGGTCCATTTCATTTCGCATGGCAGCACACTAGGTGCACTGAGAGCTAGAATAACGAGCGTCCATACACAACCAGTGAGGGAAGCAGTGCAAAGACTCTGGGAAAACACCGTTGAGGTATCATCCAATATGTCTAAGTACGTGGCGAAAGTGCGTAGTTTCGTGGTCCCGAGGACCACCAGAGTGCTAGGGATAAAGGCTCCACAGCCATGGTAGAAAGCTGCCCATGGCGCGAAACAGTTGTGTCGGAGCAGTCGTCTTGTCGTCCACCTTGGTGACATAGATGAAATTTTCCACAAGGTGGTAGAGGCCGAAGAGGTAGATGATGAAGGTTCCAAGGGACTGGCATTTGAGCGCAAGAAGTACATGACAACGAACTAGTACCTGACGGACGATGATAGGAAAGACACAACAGCGAGTTCCAGACAGCAAGAATAGTTTCAGAGATCGAGCACAGTCCAAGGCGGGCACACAATAGCAGAGTCCGCCTGAGGTGTCTCGGGACGAGCCACAAGTTTGTGTTGGGGGCTTGTTGGCACGGGATAGATTCGCAGGCAGTACGGAATCCGACAGGCACGAAAGCCAAATCCCGTGAAAGAAGGAATTACCGCGAAGTCTAAGGAAGCGCAAGAATAGTTTAGAATACTTAATTGCTAAGTCGTTGAAAATGACCCATTTTGTAATAGAATAGAAGCATACAAATAGAAGTATATTGTAAGCCTAAGGGCAGAAGAATTGAGGAGGTTAATGCGATCTTTTGAGTTTGATTGTAGTTGTGATATCATATTTTGAATATATCCACGACGGGTTTTCCGCAGATGTTAATGAATGAAGATGTTTAGTTGTGAATTTTTGTGTTATGTCATGATGCAATAATGGGTTATTTAAATGTTCTCTGTTGGTTTATGTGAAAACATGTTGTTGGTTAATGCTGATGTGTTTTGATGCCAATAATTGAACTATAGTGAATGATTGGAATCTCTGGTTAAAGAACTCGTATCTTCTTTGTAACTGTGGAAGCTTGGTTCCTGCAGCGCCCTTATTTGCCTTGGGTGAGACCTCACCTGCTTCGCAGGTGTTGCTAGGAAGAATATCTCCTTTCTGGGCCACTGAATAAGGGGTTGTTGGTGTTGTTGACGACAAAGTGAACCCTTGTCGAAAGACCCTGTTTCAACAGAAGTGACTAATAAAATTACTATTTATGTTCACTCTTATAGTCAGATGGCCATCTTGATCAACCAGATTAGCATGCATGAGCTGAGCCTTCACAGGAGAATCTAGGTGTCTGTTTTAAAGCACCTAGTAGCTTGAAATCACATCCCCTTCAAATATGTTTGTATCTGTTGTTGTGGAAATTTGAACAATGGAGCAAGGAACCCGAGGATCTTGTTTTTATCTACAGGAGCATCGCAACAATACTCAAAGCAAGATATGCACATGGTTTTGGATCTAGAAAGCATGAATTGAATGGTATAATGAATAACAATGTTTGAAAAGAATAAATGTTATCATTTTCCATTGGTTTAAAAAGAAAGTGAGTAACAGAAGCAAGGAAAAACTATAATTCATAAAACCAAGCTTACCGTTTGACTATGTTGTTGCTTTCTGCTTCCTGAAGCTCTTGTTTCATAGTTTGACCAAGTATATTGCAGATTAATTTTGATTTCTGCGGTATTTTTTTTTTTTTTGCCGCAAAGTTGTTGAAATGGAAATGAAATATTAAATAAAAAAATTCTTTAATCGGAAAAGGAAACAAGAATTCTTGAAGTGCGAGATATGCTAAAATGGGTACAAGTTGTAGTAGATAATTCCAAAGTGAGCATAGGCACACATGACTATTGTCTATTTTTTTTTGTCAAAGAAAGGATGAACCAATTGAAGATTATAGTTCATAGATATCTACATCTATGAAATCCATATACTTTTGTAATACCCCTACCCTTCCTTAATAATTATTGACCTCAATGTAAATATTGTGTTTGTGCAATGTGTGTGATCCTAGTGTGGAGCTCAAGGCCAAGGCCCCACTAGTGGATGTTTAAGGTTTGCTTTCATAGGCAAGTATTTGACAATGGGACTATGCATGTGCTATTAAGCCATGAAATTTTGTAATGGACGTAAATGTTTAATATTGCAATGAAATACCCAAAATTGTCTAAGCGAGGAAGCTAATGAGAAGGGAGTGAAGGTATCCAATAGGGAGAGGTGAGGGGGTCGTGGGATGGTGACCCATCCTGCCACTTGGGCAAGAGTAACCGATTTGATTCTTTATATGGGTATGGATTCGATTACAGAACGTGGAGAAGGAAATCCTGCGGAGGATATTCCCAACAAATAAAAACAGCGTTGAGATCTAAGTTGGGGGTTCACTCTTTTGGTTTTTAGGAGTGTTGTTGTGCAGGGAGAAAATCCTGAGCAGAGAGCGAGCTAGGAGATAGAGGAAGCAGACAAGATATCCTTTGTGAGCTGAAGTAGTGAAGTCGAATGTCGGAGGGATCACGCGTGTATGAGTTACCCTTGAATAGATCCCTGAAGGCGAGTTTGAAGGAGGATTATGGGACATGAATAGCTTGAGGAAGCTGTGTGAATCCTTGAACCCGCGAGTAGAGAGTTGAGTTGCGGGATAGAGCTTAGTCCGCATTGTTGGTTGTGGAGCCAGATCTTCTAGTCTCATAGATGATATTGTATCAGCCATGTTTGTACCCCAGTTTTATATGATATGTAGGTGGACTGTATAGTCACCCCAACGGGGGGGTGTGGGGGGGCATCGCCCCCCCACGGGGTTCCAGGGGGGACCATCCCCCCTGGTTGGGGGGTCTGGGGGCCAGCGGTCCCCCGGCGAGGGTTCGGGGGCAACGCCCCCGAAGAAAATTTTTGGGGCTATTTTTGCCAGCTGTTTTGCGGGCCCATGGTTTTGGGTATCCCGTGGTATTTTCCCATTGTATTTCCCTTATAAAATAAAGACATTGTAATACGGCTAGAGTGGATGATGTATTAGGTTTTATGCATTGTAAAGATCTCTGAGATCAGGAGAGACACTGTGAAACAGAGAAGAGGAAGTGCAACGGTTGTGCTGCAGGTTGTATCCCTTCACCTTGCTGGATGGTAATAATAATAATGACTGGCAAATTCAGTGTGGACGTAGCCCAAGTTGGGTGAAACACGATATATCTGTGTCTTTCTTGTAATGTGTATGTGTGATTATATTTGCATTTCTGTTTATTTTTATTGCTCTGTGATCCTGTTTTTCTAATAATTGGTATCAGAGCCAAAGGTCTATTTGGCAATTAAACCCGCAGGAAGCTAGGGTTTCTGGTTCGAGTGGGAACAATGGCAGAAGAAGGAAAGTTTAAGGTCGAGAAGTTTAACGACCAAAAATTCGGGTTATGGAAGATGCAAATGGAGGACTATCTGTACCAGAAGGATCTATTCCTACCATTCGGAGGAAAAGCAAAGCAGCCGACGGCTATGAAGGACGAAGAATGGGAGGTTCTTGACAGAAAGGCTCTGGGAACAATACGGTTGAGCCTGGCTTCGTCGGTGGCTTTCAATATCTCAAAAGAAACGACAACACAGGGTTTGATGAGCGCATTGGGTAAGCTGTATGAAAAACCCTCGGCCTCCAACAAGGTATTTCTAATGAAGCGTTTATTTAATATGAAGATGTCTGAAGGTGGATCTGTTACTGATCATTTAAATGAGTTTATTACGGTTACAAATCAGCTAAGTTCTGTAAGTGTGAACTTTGATGATGAGGTTAGGGCTCTTATAATCTTGTGTTCATTGCCAGAAAGCTGGAATAGCTTGGTCATGGCTGTAAGTAACTCTGTCTCTGGTTCAAACACTTTGAAATTTGATGATGTTATTGGTGTTATTCTTAGTGAGGAAATGCGAAGAAAAAGCACAGGTGAGACATCAGGTAATGCGTTGACCATGGAGAGCAGGGGAAGACAAAAGGAGAGAGGAAAGAGCCAAGGTAATCGTGGAAAGTCTAAAACGGGCATATCCAAGTCCAGACTAGGAAAGATAGAGTGCTGGAACTGTGGAAAGAAAGGACATCTGAAGAAAGACTACAAATCTTTAAAGAAGAAAGGAGATGCACAGAAGGAAACTACCCAGGAAGCAAATGTAGCAGGTGATGTGTTACAAGATGCTTTGATTCTTGCATTAGATAATACTAGTGATTATTGGGTAGTAGATTCAGGAGCTTCATGTCATGCTACACCCCATAGGAAATACTTTCATTAGTATGTTCCTGGCGACTTTGGACATGTTTTATTGGGTGATGATGAGCCATGTAAAATTGTTGGAATGGGTAAGGTATGGATAAAAGTCAAGAATGAAACTGATTGGTTGTTGAAAGAAGTTAGGCATATTCCTGCTATGAAAAGAAATCTGATCTCAATGGGGCAGTTGGGAGATGGCGGCTCTCTATCTACGTTCGGAGAAAAGTGGTGGAAGATCACTAAAGGATCAATGGTGATAGCAAAAGGAGACAGAGTAGGTACGTTGTATTTATGTTCTCATAATACTGACCATTCTATCTCTTTAGCTTCAACAGGAACAGATACAACATTGTGGCATCATAGGCTTGGCCACATGAGTGAGAAGGGGATGCAGATTCTCCACTCAAGGAAGTTGCTGCCAGATTTGAAGCAGGTAAGTTTGGAATTCTGTGAAAACTGTGTTTATGGAAAACAGAAGAGAGTCATATTTCTCAGGGTTGGGAAACAAAAGAAGAATGAAAAATTAGAGCTTGTGCATACAGATGTATGGGGACCGACTCAGGTACAATCTCTTGGTGGCTCTCATTATTAACTTACATTTATTGATGATGCAACTAGAAAAACTTGGATTTATTGCATTAGACAGAAATCTGATGTGTTTGCTACTTTTAAGAAGTGGAAAGCTTTGGTTGAGAATGAGACAGGAAAAATATTGAAGTGTCTCAGATCTGATAATGGAGGTGAGTACTGCGGCAAGGAGTTTGATAGTTACTGTTCATACCATGGGATTCCTAGAGAGAAGACAGTCCCAGGAACACCACAGGAAAATGGTGTGTCAGAAAGGATGAACAAAACGATCATGGAGCGTGCAAGGTGTATGAGACTGCATGCAGGGTTGCCCTTACAGTTTTGGGCGGATGCTGTAAATACTGCTGTTTATTTAATAAACAGAGGACCTTCAAGTGCTTTGGATGGTGGTATTCCAGAGGAAGCATGGACAGATAAAAAGGTAAACTACTCATTTCTGAGAACGTTTGGTTGTGAAGCATTTGTCCATATTGATAAAGAAAATAGAACAAAGCTTGAAGCTAAATCCAAGAAATGTACCTTTATTGGATATGGGGTTGATGAATTTGGTTATCGTTTATGGGATTATGAAAATAACAAAATCATTAGGAGTAGAGATGTGATATTCAATGAAAAGGTCATGTATAAAGATCAGTTTCAAGGAAAGAAACAGGAAAAGAAAAACCCAGAGTACATAGTGCTTGATGAAATTAAATAAAATGAAGTTCCAAAGGTGCCAGAAAATCAAGAGCAGCAGCAAGTACCTGAAACTCCTGCAATTGTAAGAAGATGTACCAGGTTAAGTAGACTCCCTGAACGATACTCTCCTTCAATGTATTATTTATTGATGACTGATTCTGGTGAACCATAATGTTATGAAGAAGCAATGCAGGTGGAAACTAGAAAGAAGTGGGAGCAAGGCATGAATGAGGAGATGGACTCATTGGTAGGAAACCAGACTTGAGATTTGGTTCAGTTGCCTACTCGTAAAAGAGCATTGCAAAACAAATGGATTTACAGGTTGAAGGAAGAAGAAGGAGGTAAGAAGTGGTACAAGGCCAGACTTGTTGTAAAGGGGTTTGCACAGAAGAAAGGTTAGATTTTGATGAAATATTTTCTCCTGTTGTTAAGATGACTTCAATTAGGACTATTTTAAGTCTAGTGGCGGTAGAAGATTTGCATCTTGAACAGTTAGATGTAAAAACAACCTTCCTCCATGGGGATTTGGAGGAAGAAATATATATGCAGCAGCCACAAGGGTATGAGGTCAAAGGTAAGGAGGATCTGGTATGAAGGTTGAAAAAGAGCTTGTATGGCTTGAAGTAAGCTTCAAGGTAGTGGTATCTAAAGTTTGACAGGTTTATGACAGAACAAGGTTATAGTAGATGTCATTCTGACCACTGTGTTTATTTCAAGAAGCTAGACAATGGAAGATATATTATCTTGTTATTGTATGTGGATGACATGCTTGTTGTAGGGTCTGACATGCAGGATATAAATGTACTCAAAAGGAAACTAGCTAATTCATTTGCGATGAAGGATTTGGGTGCTGCAAAGCAAATCCTTGGTATGAGAATAACGAGAGACGGGAAAAATTGCAAATTGACATTGTCTCAAAGTGAGTACATACAAAAGGTGTTGGAGAGGTTCAGAATGCAGAATGCAAAACCTGTAAGTACGCCTTTGGCTAACCATTTCAGTCTAAGTAAGGAAATGTGTCCCAAGACACAAGAAGAGACAGATTACATGTCCAAGATTCCCTATCAATCAGCAGTTGGCAGTTTGATGTATGCCATGGTGTGCACAAGACCAGATATTGCACATGCAGTGGGAGTTGTGAGCAGATATATGAACAATCCAGGTAAAGAACATTGGAAGGCAGTACAGTGGATTCTAAGGTATTTGAGAGGTACTACCACTGAGGCATTATGTTTTGGAGGTTCAGACACTGTTCTACGGGGATATGTTGATGCAGATATGGCAGGTGACAAGGATAGATGGAGGAGCACCACAGGGTATGTGTTTACTATAGAAGGAATAGCAGTAAGCTGGATTTCGAAACTACAGAAGGTTGTTGCACTTTCAACAACAGAAGCAGAGTATGTTGCCATTACAGAGGCTAGTAAAGAGATAATTTGGTTGCAGAGGTTTATGGAGGAAATGGGTAAGAAGCAGAAGGATAGTAGATTGTATAGTGACAGCCAGAGTGCCATTCACCTTGCAAAGAACTCAACTTTCCATTCCAGGACTAAACATATATAGCTCAAGTACCATTTCATATGCTCTGTTCTAGAAGATGAACTGTCGAAGCTGGAAAAGATACATACTAGCCAGAATCCTGCAGACATGTTCACAAAGGTAGTGACGAGAGAGAAACTCAGTTCGTGCTCGATTTCAGTTGGCCTTCTAGCATGAAGGTGAAGAGGAGAAATTTTCCAAGTCCAAGTCCAGCAAGTGCAGTAGTGGTGGAGTTGATGTGATCAGTCTCCAAGTGGGAGATTGTTGGTTGTGGAGCCAGATCTTCTAGTCTCATAGATGATATTGTATTAGACGTGTTTGTACCCCAGTTTTATATGATATGTAGGTGGACTGTATAGTCACCCCAACGGGGGGGTGTGGGGGGGCATCGCTCCCCCACGGGGTTCCAGGGGGGACCGGGGGCCTGAAGAAAATTTTTGGGGCTGTTTTCGCCAGATGTTTTGCGGGCCCATGGTTTTGTGTATCCTGTGGTATTTTCCCATTGTATTTCCCTTATAAAATAAATACATTGTAATACAGCTAGAGTGGATGATGTATTAGGTTTTATGCATTGTAAAGATCTTTGAGATCAAGAGAGAGACTGTGAAACAGAGAAGAGGAAGTGCGGCGGTTGTGCTACAGGTTGTATCCCTTCACCTTGCTGGACGGTAATAATAATAAGGACTGGAAAATTCATGTGGACGTAGCCCAAGTTGGGTGAACCATGATATATCTGTGTCTCTCTTGTAATGTGTATGTGTGATTATATTTGCATTTTTGTTTATTGTTATTGCTCTGCGATCCTGTTTTTCTAACACACATCTCTAGAATGAATCATTTTGTTTAGCAGACGCATAATAAAGGATTTAAGGTTGGAAGGATTGATAAACCCAATGAAGACTGATTTTATAGAACTAGTAGTTGGACCTTCTTATGCCTACCCTGAATAGCACTGGAAGGGAAGGGGCCTTGAGGGACTATGTAGCAGAGAAGAGGGCCTTCCTTATGTTGGGTGAGGTGGATAACGTGGGTGCCATAGATGCTGAGTAATTAAGATGTTTGTAGCTCTGTGGTTGAGCTCACTGGCTTAACAATATCCTCCTTGTTATCCTGTATGCTTCATAAACCCAACTGCAGGTTGGCTTAGCGTGTGTGTGATTGATAAACCCAACTGCAGGTTGGCTTAGTGTGCGTGTGCTTGATAAACCCAACTGCAGGTTGGCTTAACATGAGATTGCTTGATAAACCCAGTTATAGGTTGGCTTAGCATTGAAGTGGATATTGACTATTAGAGATCCTACCTAGCCCTCCTTAGTGGATACATAGCCCAACTCGGGGGTGGTCTCTCAGCTGAAAGAGTACATGCTGGACAGAGACCTAAGGTTGGGTGGAACGTTGCTCTCACTTAGCCAATTGCTGGGGAAACTTCAAGATACAAAGATAAGTATTATGTGGAATGAATGATGTTATTTCATGTATTGTTATTATGTTGTGTCACTAAACCTATTGAATGAATGTTATATGAATGGGAATAATAGTTAGACCATGTGTAAGCCCCAGTGGAAGGCTGAATGCAAGTTGAATGCTTTATTCAATTGCATGAGTTTAATGTATTGCTAATCTTACACGTGTTAGATGTATTGTTAACCTTAACTTATTTTATTATGTGTTTTGTATGAGATTCTTAACCTTGTAATGGACTGTTTAACCTTAATCATGGGGATGGTTATATGGCCTGGGTTATGCCTAAACCGCTCTGTGGGATAGAGGGAATATGGGTTATGGCAGGAGATAGGTAGGGACCTGTTAAGGGTTGGAAGTTACCTTAGAAGGTTATAGACAAACTTCATAGAAGTAAATGGGGAGTTTATATACCTCAACTGGGAAGGGTATTTCACCATTGGATAGAGCTATTCAAGAGCTTTCCAATGGTACCAACCTTGCCTCATTTGGACCCCGGATGAGGACGTTATGCTCCTTAGAAGTTTACCTTGGTAAACTGCAGAAACAGAGAAATTGGACTTCTGCAATTCTGACTTCCGCAATGCAAATTGCGAATTGCGGAATGGGAAGTTTCTTAAAGTTTGAAGTTAGGATTCTGCAATTATGACTTCCGCAATTCGGATTGCGGAAGGGAAGTTTTCTAGAAGTTAAAAGTCAGACTTCCGCATTTCCGACTTCCACCATGCAGATTGCGAATTGTGGAAGAGTGAGTTTCCGAAAGTTCGAAGTTGGACTTCTGCATTCTAACTTCTGCAATGCAGATTGCGGATTGCGGAAGGAAAAGTTTCCTGGAGGTTTGAATTTGGACTTCCACAATGCGGATTGCAGATTGCAGAAGAGAAGTTTTCTGGAAGTTGGAAGTTGGACTTTTGCGGATTGTGGATTGCAGAAATACGCGATTGTGGATTGTAGAAAGACTCAATGTGGGTTGCGGATTGCGGAAAGACACGATTGCGGATTGTGGATTGCGTAAAGATGCAATGTGGATTGCGGATTGCGGAAAGGTGTAGTTGTGGACTGTGGATTGTGGAAAGCCGCCATACAGTCTGCGGATCACAATGGTGGATAACGGATCCGAGTTCCATGTGGTTATGTGTAGTTTTAGAATTAAAAGAAGAAAAAAAAAAGTAACGTTGGGTCTTCGGAAGGCCACAAGGGAGGTATGAGGATGTTTCAACTTTATTGGTGTTGAAAACATAGAAGCATGAACTAGCAAGAGGAAATCATTGCATTTATCAATTCCAGGCAAGAGATTTCCAAATTAGTTGTGAAAAGAATTTCGAACAAAATATGTTAAGTACATGGAATGCTAGAAACATGGAATACTAGACAAAAATACATGCTAATCTAATTTTTGCATTATCTATGATAACAAATATAAGAGGAGCACAAGCTAGAATCCAGTTGTATATTTTTTTTGCTTCAACAAAATGAAAGAGAACCATCTGAATTAGAGTTATTCTAAAAGTGATTCTTTTTTTTGGTTAATTATTGTACATGATTTGGATCACTCTAGACATATCAATAGAAAGATAGAATGATGGTCAATCCAATAAGCATTGGAGACTGTAAACGAATTTTTTTCTTATAGGGACATTTGTCCAAAAGCGGTCAAGAATTGATCGTGTTTCATGTGTTGGGTTTTGTTGTATGAAAGTTGAAATCATTTTTATTCATGACGGCCATCAATTTTTGATGTGTGCTATTATTTGCAAGCATGTAAAAGTTGAAGTCTCCAACAAGCAGAAGGCAGTCATTTTTTCTTGTATTTGCCAAAATGTTGTTCACAAAATTGAAGACATGCTCAAGGGGCGCACGCAGTACAATATAGATAGTAGATATTTTCAATGAGAACTTGTTCAAATGGAAATCAGCCACTATTAAATCAATATATTTTGTGGTGTGCGTGTATGATTTTCAAGGGCCATGTTTTTCTTGTAACATGTGGAGATCCTGTGTAAATGCAAAATTGATAAAGAATCATAGTTTTCCAAAAAAACAATATGTTGTGGGACTGTATTTGTGTTTGTTTCTTGGAAACAAATTATATCAGATTTCATCAGGTCATAGTCACTAGCAACGTCTTCTATATGCAATGTTAAGCTATGTGTGTTCGGTGAAGAAATTAGGACACAATTGTTCTTTTCTTTTGCAAACAGACCATATTCAAGTGGGTAATAGGAATTTTTTCTAAGTATATGCATCTCGTCAAAGACTTTCTGTGAGACAGGGAAATTTGATTTTTGGATTTTATTGATCAGATATAAATGTTTTATGTACTTTACACGAGACAATGCTGCGTAAACAAGTCCAGGTTGCAGTATAATTTGCAGTAAAGGTGTTGTTGGTGTATGCATTATTTCACGTAACCGTTTGTCAATGTTGTGTAGCATACGAGAGCCAATCAAAGATCTGCCTCGTCTCTGAGAAAAATTCTTAGTTGTTCATTATCCTTAGTCAATGTATCTAATGTATTGGAAGTAAGTGGAAGAATATCATATGACGATTATGGAAGGTGAAATGATGAATGGACTCTGGTACCACCTACATTGTAGGTTGCTTTACCAATGAATGTAGCTATCATTCCTTTTTTATTTAATGGATTGTTGTTGATGTCTTTGTTGTAGTGATTCAATAGGCCATAGTAAAGTGTTTTTGTTGTAATTATTTTTCTTGTTCCTGCATCTCCAGTAAGAATTAAGTAAAATGGTGTAGATGGATTTAGTTTCCTTCGAAGTTCATGGTATTTTTTTGTATCTAAGAGGAAAGGATGTGGCATCATCTCAATGGAATTTTTTATAGTAGCTGGAGCAGATACTAAACGTATTTTGTGATGGAGATCGTGTTGTATGTCATATTTTTCAGTTGCAAGTATATGAGATTCATGAACATTTGCATTATTGAAACTAAATATGAGTTCATATTCGGATGCAATGTTCTCGCTTGCAATGTCAATGTCACCCCCTCCTCGTGTTAGTTCTGAAAAAAAAAAATTCAACGTTGTCCACTAATAGTTTCTTGGAAGAATACGCTTCTTCCCATGTTTGTGAATTTGATTTTAGCAATCTCTCTTTTTCTTTGTATGGAATAAACAACATCATTTTTTCTCTGTAGTATTTTTCGGGATCCTTTTGTTTGTTGTAATGAATGTAATGAACGATGCAAATTCAACTAAACAAATTTCTTCTAGTTCAGATGGTCGAGCAATATACTTGTCAATTATCATAGGACATGCAATGTCTTCGGAGTCATCTGGTTCATGTTGCAAGATCCGAGGCCTTTTTAGGACAAATGTTCTTTTTTCAAAAGGAGCAGTATTAATAAATACTACTTTTCCGGAAGAAGAGTACAAAGGCAAAGAAAGAACAATGTGGACAGCTTGTCGAATTGCCATTTGTTACATATTAAGCAATTTATTTCCAAGCTTTCTTATTGTTTCAATTTTTCTATCACTGTTCGAATAATAGTCTTTCATATTTTTTTGAAAGCGGATGTCATTGTCCAATCCATTTTTGTCATGTAAGAACTGCAATAATTTGTTGTAAGAACTGCAATAATTTGTTGCAGCATAGGCATCCGAAATGAACTGTGCATCTGTGTTAGCATGCCACAATTCTGGTATCTATTTTGCAAATGGATTTACCCAAATGTCACATGGATTTATTTTCAACAGTAGAATAGGATGTAGAAAGCACGAGCGTAAAAGAGTAATGTACTCTTGTATGGATAATTGCAGGTTGTGCAGGAATTTTTCAAAGGAAATGTTTCTAGAATAAGTTTCCTCTTGTAATGATGAGTAAAGTTTTATTTCTTTGTTTTTGTCTACTATTATATTGTCATCAAGTGGATTCAAAATAGTAGTTTTATCAATTGGACGGAAGGGGAAATTGAATCTACAAGTAGTGTTTTTTTTTTTTTTACAAGTTCTTGTATGGTGATGTGTTTGAATTTTGACAATATCTTAAGACAAAAGTCTTGAGTCACAGGATATGTATTTGTAAACAAATGATTTAATCTCGTTTTCAAAACTTTGTCCATAGATTGGTGCATCTCGTATCCAAATAAATGCTTGGTCATGTTCATTTCCTCTATTTTGGAATTCAGTAATAAAGAAATAGTCTTCCAGGTCTTCGAACAACTCACTATTTTTTTTAATCAATGTGTGCATTGTCGAGATTCTATGTCTATAGTATCGGCTACAAATGATAAGATGGTTTCTTACAGCTGAATCAATATAATGTTCAGAGCAGGTATTACCATGACTAGATCCAACATCATTTGTTTTGTTTTCCAATGCATTGATTAGCGGTCGCCAAAGATGATCTGCACTAGTAAAAGTGAAAGAATGTAGGTGGTCCAAGTTGTCTTATCATTGCAAAGACATTTTTCGTAATGTTTTCAAAATAATCAAGCGATGTGTGTATGCTTTGAAGCGATCGGTATGCAATTGGTGACTTCAATATATTTTCAAGGTTCTTGTGATATTTGGCATCCTTTGTAGTTAGTTTGTTTCCTTTTAGCTCTCCTTTGCAAATAGAAATCCATGCATAATTTGAAAACTATTTGATTAGCTTATGTACTGCCTTGAAAAAACTGTTTGTAAAATGTGTTGAGAAATCTTTTGATGCATGTAATAGTTCCCATTGATCTATTTGTTGAGAAGAAAAGTGGTCTAGAACGCCAATAGGATGACTAGAGCCATAGAACAAAGAGGGAAAGTTAAGCTCCTCAGAGAACCTATCTTCAAAAATTCCCAATGGCTTTAATCTTTTAGAATGTGCAATTTGTATGATCTGATGTTCGAGATCATCGATAATATGTACTTCTCCATACCCATGTACCAATGTTTCTGATACCGGTTCTTGCTCTTTTTTGTTGTCATCTGAACCAACAAGTTCCAAGTCTAGAATTTCATTTTGTTGTTTATGTTGGTATAGTTGAAAAAGTTCTTCCCACTAATTATTAATGACAATGCCTTCATTTTTGTACAATGATTTTTCACAGAAGTCTTTTAGAGCTCCATCATGACATGCATTGGTCGAATATTTCCAGACAAGTATGCATTCATGTATTCCATTTTTCTTTTTATCATTACAACAATTATCGTTGTGTCAGAAAGGCTTCTTGGCAATGCTAATTGCACTATGTTCAAATTGGTGGGTACATTTATAATTGTGCCTGTAAGGTCAATTTGAGATTTTTTGTAGCCAAGTTGTCTTATCTGTGAAAACGCCATTCTTGGTGCAACCAATATTTCTTCCAAAGGTGTTAAAGATGAAACATAATCAAGTTTTTCATTTTTTTGAATTTGTTTTGGCCTTGCAAACAAAGGTATATTTTCATTAGAAATTGCATTTTTACAGTATCTGTAGATCTGTTGACTAGTGTTTCCTACTATAGAGTGCACATGATCTATTTAGCATGCTAGATTTTTTACCACGGAAACATCAATATCATGCATGTCTTTCCGAAATTGCAAACGCTCACAAATTGTACATGCATAGGTGGGTGTGTCTTAAATCGATTCCAGATATGTCTCTACGGCATTTCTGGCCCTCAAAAAATTTATTTGTTTTTGATATCGGAATGGGTTTTGATTTATTATGAATTGCTTCAAATGGCGGAGCCTTTTTGGTCTTTTTTTTTATTGTAACATGGTCTCTTTGTTGTTGGCATCGAAGTGAATCTTGCTTTCTTATGGCTTATTTCAAATGAAAATTTTTTTTGACACCTTGTTTATGATAGGGAATTGTTTGGAAAAGGGCATCGAACCAAATGTTTTTTATAAGGTAGTGTATGTGTGTCCTCCCTTTTAAGTTTCCTTTCTTTGTTTGTTGTAACTGCATGTCTTTTTCTTTTGAGATTCTTTCAAATGCTTGATTCAGTTAAATGTTCTTGGGTTTCAAATTCAGTTTGTGTCTCAAACCCATGAACAAAAAGTTGTTTGGAGTTTGTATTATGATATTTTTTCACTTTGAATAGTGTATAGGGTTTGAATTGCGAATAATAGCTATTGTGATAGTTCTTGCCATGCCGGGAAAAAATCAATGGTTGGTAGTGCCTATGTCTAGAACCAACATAACAACTCAATAGATTAATGGAATTCATACAAGGATCAAATGGGTTGAACTTCACGGAAATTCCATGTTTTTTAGGACTCCATATGCATATGTTAATATGAAGCATTTCACACAACCATTGGATTGCAAATTAATCTCCTTCTATGTTTCCTTCTGCATAAAGCATTGAGAATTTGACAATGTAACCCTACCAATTTTCCATTGAGTGATTGTCTCGAAGAATGCTATCAGAGAGACATTTGCTTGATGTATTTATTTCCCTCCTATCATTCCCAACATACTAGTTAAAAAATGTTTGTGCCATTGTCTTTATCAAATAAATTGCATGAAAAATGGTGCAAAATTGCAGATGGATTCGAACAATGAATCATGGAAATATCCAAGAATAGAATTGCACAAACGAAGACTATGTATAGAGAGCACTTGTTCAAGTGACAACATCTGCATGCCAATTATGGATATCATATATGGGGAAATGCATGGAGAAGTTTGAATATATCGATTTGGCACAGATATGGTTGAACGATAAGGCAATATTGGTTCAAATTGTCCAGATGATGGATTCCTATCATGAAAAAGAAAATAGTATGCATATTGTTGTTTTCCATAATCAAAGTGTAAATATTGTTTTATTTTTTCAAATGGCCAATTTGAAATTGAAACAGGTGACCACTTTGAGAACCATTTTATACAAAATATATCTCCCCATAAAGCAGGTACATTGTCTGTATTTGAAGAAGATACTGAAATGGACATTCTTTGTAGGTACATCTCAGCATCAGTTACATTGTGCAAATTGTGCAAGAATTCATAACTTATATATATTTTCATTAAGAGAGTAGCAAGTGGGTCTCCATGGACCAAGCAATTTCTAAAATGGTTGACGATCGCTTCTCTTATCTCAAGTGAACTATACAGAAATGTAGCAATACAGCCAAGGAATCAAACAAACAATCTCCTAGTCGATAATGGAAATGTCACAGGAGAAACAAATGTGAAGATGCAAGTGCATGGTCAATTTCTCCAAAGTTTGATTCATTTATTCCAAAAACATTTTCAGTTAATGGTAACTTTAAGTCATTAAATGATTTTGTTAGCTTTATTCCCACCATGTTGCAATATGGAGGAAGAAACAATGCCCAAATTGCAAAGAGAGAAAATGTGGTTATGACAAGATAATGAAAGCGCACTCCTGCTAATGTCAATGCTCCATATGTAGTTAGAAACTCTATTCAATGTACCCGTCACAAGGAGAATTCAATAAAATGGCTATTAGATGAAGGCAAGGCCAAAGAATTTGAAATATGGACTCACTTTTTGGACTTGTTTTTAGGGGGATGGGGGCGTGAGGGAGGAGGCTATCGACCAGTAGGCCATAGTATAAATACATTTGAAAAATCTTAAAGCGCTATGCACTTCAAAATCAAAACAATTTAACATAATACAATAGCTATAGAAGTCTATCAATCGATGTCCTACAGACCCAAATTACCTTTGCATCTAAAGTAAAGAGTGGAAACAATATAAATGGATTTTTAGAGACCTAATATCAATGATAAAATATTTTGATGGAAATTGGCTTCTAGAAAATTGAAATCTAGAACAAGTTTGAAGTATGTGACAACAATTTCGAAAACAAGCACTCATGTCAACAATTCATATTTTGTAAAACAAATCATCGAGCAGTTTATCCATAATGAATCCAGAGGGACATATTGAGAAAAATAATTGTAATCAGAATGTGAGTCCTCATTTGAAAACACAATACAACATGATTTTCATTTTGTCACATCTAAAGTACATGTTGACAGAGCACAATAGGAAATGAATAATGCTTGACAAACTCTTGCAATGGAAAATGAGTCTTCACTGATAAAAATGGATATAACAACATTTTATTGTTGGTGAAACACTACATCTTTCAAAATCCTTCCACTTGCAAATATGTAAGTAATTTCCAAAAATTGGTAAGGCATTGCAATGCTCACTATTAATATTTTGCTTAATGCAAAGCATCTGGAAATCTTGAAACAAACACTAGAAGAAGCCAAAAGCTAGCTTGGAGATGCAATGGTCAGACTCTCAAAGCCAATGGAAATCGATGAAAATATAAAACATTGTGACCACTGCGACAACTTGAAACAAGAATAGTTAGCATATGATTACATATGATAGATAGTCTTTATGCAACAAAAATATCTACAAGGATTATATTTCAAGGTTTACATATATTGAACCCTATGGATTTGTAATCCTAGAGGCCATACAGTACTAAATGGGTGAAAATATGAATATTGATTCAAACTATATCTAAATCTTACACCGGTAAATTCTTCATTTTTCATGTTTCAACGACAACCAAATAAAGCTTCAATAGTTACATGGAATCTAGAAGATATGAAATATGAACATGTGGTAACAAAGATTTTCTACAACAATAAATTCCATGCAAACAACACAAATTTGCTTACATGTATCCACACTCTTTGCAAATCTGCAACAGTTAGCAGAAAATCCTCCAATGCATGAAAATACCAATTAGCAGCATTATCTGTTTTTCACAATCTAGAAATCAAAAAATACATAAAGGTATAAAAAAAATAGGGCTCCCTCCAATTTTTCGTTCTCTTTTACCAACCCTCGAAAATTTCTCTAGCATGTAACCAACCACTTTGTATTTAGGGAAAGGAACATAAATGAAAAGAACAAAAATAAAATTAAGTGAACTGAACATAAATTCTTTTGAATCTTTCAACTAGAGTGAGATTCAAAATATATGGAGCTACATAGCAATGTTCAAGTTAAAAATTTTGTACAGATAAATAAAATATGTTGAAATTGCTCTGTTCCACTAGTTATTTTCTATGGAATGTTATTTTTTATATGTTGCATAAATCTACAAGTGACCTGACGCTAGACCTTGAAGCTAGATTTCAGATAAACCACACCAGGCCAACTGAATCCCTTGAATATGTATGAATTGTAAAGCTAGAAGTAAAATTGACTCCTATGCTTAAATAAAAGTGGCCAAATCAATAACAAGTCAGGTGGGAAAATACCAACCACACTGAATTAACTTCCTCAAAATTCAACAAACTTTGTCAAACTTGATTGCAACTCATAGACTCAAATATGCAGATCAAAACCAAGTTGGATTCAATCAAAATTTGGTTAGATTTGTTTAAAACTTGGTAGCTATTCGACACAATTTGGATACTCTATATACAAGATCTTGTGTATGTTTTCCTGACTCAGCTGAATGGATAGTTGATTGCTAGTTTCTAGCATTTCAAATCTTAATTTTTTTAACATTTTCAAGAAATCTTGATGTAGCCATGTTGGGACTCCTTGTATTCCGAAACTCCATTAAAAATGTTATACCTACAGCATTAGAAACTACATTACTATCACTATAATTCCAACCCACACTATTATTATTAAAATAAAGTTAACTACAACAATACAATAATTTAAAATTTCCATCATTCCTACTCCCCTTCAACATAATTATACTTTTAATTTAATTATCTTCTCAATGGACAAAACCTATCTAGTAAAGCACTCCATATTTATATATCAACATGGATCAAAATAGATCAAACAATCGTAAATCACACAAATTACAATGACACCAAAGAAAAATAAATTTGAAAAAGGACATGAGCATGAAAATTCAAGGACTTCAGGCTATAAACATTGTAGCTAAATTACTCAAAGATTTTATCCAAACAACGTTGATATCTATGGTAGCCCAAACCAAAAGGTTTAGTCTGCAAAAGAAAGGGTTGAAGAAATGGTCATTCAAGGGAGAAGTTAAAGCATGGATACCGGCAATTGCAAATAAGAATTTTATGTCAACAATATCAACCAACAATAATCAAGCTCATGACCCCGAGGATATAAAAATTCCTCTTAAATTTATTATAACCACCTCATTCAACAGGAACCTAACCAATGTTCAGCTCCTACATAAACAACAATAAAGCGGATTCCACATCTACATTTTTATCAAGAGGGCACCATTGAATAGGTTTCTAAGAAATAACATATTCTTATCACAGTGGTCTAGAAGATGTGACTTTCCAATAAAAAATTGGAACTATTGTAAACTAGTATTTGACCATGTTTCATGTCATAAAAGATTTTGCAGAGGAAGACTACACTTCATAATCAATAATATTAATTGAAGGATGACCAACCAGTTATTATATAACAACAAGAAGAAGCAACATAGTCAAACCAGTTATTATATAACAACAAGAAGAAGCAACATAGTCAAACAGGATGGGGAAACAGAGGGTTGAAGAGCAAATTTTCTTGGAACAAGGAACATCAATACCCTAAGTTTAATCCAAATTTTACTTTTTTGTCACGCATTCTTGAATTTTGTGTATTGGATCTTGTAGAGATGTTCAAAATATTTATGATATTATTTATTTTCAATGTATGGCTACAAGGATGATGGTTATTAATTTAAAGAAGTCAACAATTATGTGAATTTAAGAAGAATTATTTCTTTTTGATGAGTGAAACCTACAATCTAGTATTGATTATCCAGGATTTTATTTCAAACCAAATTATTACACCAAGAAGGATTGGAGTTCAATGACTGCCAGGGTCGGAAAAACATTAAATCGGTAATCTAATAGGTGGTTTTCCAGGCGAACAAAAAAAAGGTTGAAGAGCAAATTTTGTTAGAACAAGGAACAAAGAACAACAATACCCTAAGCTTAATCCATTTACTTTTTTGTTGCACATGTTTTGATTTTTTGTATTGGAATCTCATAGAGACGTTCAAAATATTTATGATAAAGAAGTCAACAATTATGTGAATGTAAACAGAACTATTTCTTTTTGACGATTCAAACCTACAATCTAGTATTGATTATCCAATATTTTAATTCAAACCAAATTATTACACCAAGAAGGATTGGAGTTCAATGACCTCCAAGGTGGAAAAAACATTAAATCAGTAATATAATAGGTGGTTCTCTAGGGGAACATAATTGGTAGCGTGCACAATAAAGAATATTCATCATTTTATGGCACAAGGCACCCAACCAGAAGTATATCAAACCATTATCAATTGAGAACTAGATAATGGAACTTACAAAATGTCATCAAAATGCATCAGTGACATGGAATGCTATGATTATGACCCTTCCCTTTAATTGGAAATTGGAGGCTATTGTAAAGAATCATTGCCGAACTACTACGAATGGTACAACAAGAGATAATTTCCAAAGAAATGAAATGGCCATATTTGAAGAATATTCATCATTTTTCCAAAGATCTAGTTGCAAAAGAAGTGTAGAAGTTATTAGAAGGAAGAGGACTATGGTGCAAGACAGCTAGAAAAAAGTAGATCAAACCACTATCAATGGAAAGCTAAATAAGTGCACTTATAACATCTGATTAAAATGTATGAGTGATATCTAATTTTATGATTATGCCCCTCCCTTTAATTGGAAATTGGTTATCAATGGAAAGCTAGATAAGTGCACCTATAACATCTTATTAAAATGTATGAGTGATATCTAATGTTATGATTATGCCCCTCCCTTTAAATGGAAATTGGTTGATGTGAAGAGTCATTTTCAAACCACTACGAATGGCACAAGAAGAGCTAATTGACAAAGAAGTGACATGGACATATTTTGATGGTCCTACACAGGGTGACCATCCTTCAGGAGATGCAAGGGGGATCCTCTATGCCTCAGATAATCATTGCTGCAAGTTTCGAGCATAATTTCCTTTATCTACAAACAACAAAGCTGAGTTATTGGTTTTGAAGGCGGATTTAAGATTGGAAACTAGCATGGAGACCATGGAGGATTCATTACTTGTCATAGAATCGATGAAAGGCTTGAAAGCTATTGAAAACATCTATCCCATGGTTATTTTTGAAGATGTCATGATCATCATGTTGATGTATATGTAACTTCGGAATGTATTTCATCTATGTATTTCATATATATTTATTGTACCCTTATTAGAGATGCGTTATTCCTCTATAAGGAAGTGTCGTCATGTGGATTGACAAGTGTCGCAAGTGTGTGTACTTGCCGATGGGTTATTAGACCACCATGTGTGGGGTCAACCTTGAAATATATATATTATAATGTGGATGTACCTAGCTAGACAAGTTGGCCCCATAAGGTCACTAGGAAAATAGGTTAGTATAAATAGAGATCAGGTGATCTCTATTTAGATCATTGGGAAAGTCATCTCTCTCTCACTCAGAAAGTGGTGCACTAGTGAGGAGGAGGATCATCTGCTTCTAGGAGACTATCTCAAGTGTATTTTGGTTGTACTTTGGTTGAGCCATTGCTCTCTCTATCTCTGAGGAAGTTGTGGGGTTTTTCACCTTAGGGTTTTCCCCACAGAAACTCTGTGTCTCTTGTCTCTCATGCTTTTGATTCTTGTGATGCTTTTGATGCTTATTGTGATTGTTATGCATTGATATACTGTGTATGTTATTCTCTCAGTGAAGATCCTAGAGTATTGTGAATTAATGCTCAAAATTTAACACATCAAAACCTCTTTTTTTGATGGCTCCTTTATTCATGTACATAGGGAATGAAATCAAATCACAACTGCGTTTCACAAAGAGGGATTAAATATGCCACCTGGAAATTGGTATATTTGGGAGAGGCTGAGTTGAACTCCTGGTAAGCTATAAGCATGATCTATGATCTTCCATGTAAATCTAGAATTTTCTGTGGCCAATACATTATTTTATTTTTGTTGTTAATATCTTTTTTAACAAAACAGATGGAAGGACTGTGTTAGATGCTGCCATCTTACTTGATGGTCCCTTCTATTTTCTAAAGCATATTTATATTGGAAAATAGAATAGTTGTTATAAATGCAACATAGTAGCAAGATGGGAAAAACTCTTGGGGTGTTTTCGAGTTCTTTATTTTCCACATATATATTTAGATATGTGAATGATTTTTTCAAAAGTATCCAATACATATGATTAGTTATGAAAGACCCTGGAAAAAAAGTGGTTTTGTTGAAATCAATAAAATTCCAAATTTTAAGTTACAAGAGAATAAAATAACGGATAGAGGTGCACCTTAAACCTGGATTTATTAAGAACCATGAAAAAAGCATAAACACTGAAAGAAGAAAACTAGTATAAATCCATTTTAAACTGTAATGTCCCTTATTAGGAATTTTATTAAAATTGCAATTTTCCACTTTTTTCCCGAGTTCGACCTTTGACTAGTTTTGATCTCTAGGTCCCAAATTTGCCCCAAATGATCCCAAATATTCTAAGAAGGTATATGAATTATATTAGAACATAAATATGTGTTTCAGGGATGCCTTTGGACCTTTAAAATACTTCTGCAAATCCTCTTTCAATTCTGATCAATGTAGGTAACTTTACTAGTGATTTTCCTTTAACTAGTATTGGTCTCTAGGTCTCAAATTGACTCCAAATGCCTTCAAACATTCAAGGAAGGTGTATGAATGATATTAGAACTTTAAAATGATGTTTATGGATGACATATTTCCACCAAAATACCTCTACAATCTCTCTTAAGATTCTCGACCAATTATGCAATTTTACTAGTAATTTGGGGTTCAAATCCCCCTCGGGTAAGTATTGAAAATGGCTTTCCAAATGTCTCCAAACCCACTCAAATTTATGAACATAGGTATGTAATGTGTTAATTATTTGATTTAGTCTCATATTCACCATTAATGGATTATTACAACTGTTCTCACCCTCTCCCATTCAACTGCAAAAATCCCCAATTCGACCCTTGGGGAAATGACACTATTTCACCTCCCAATACAACTAAACTGAGTAAAAATGCTTCAAATGCTCAAGTAAAGTACATGAAACTTGTAGAATACATCCATGGCAGTATATTGATGACAAATATATCAGATAATCATCCATTCATTCGAAATCATCATCAATACATTGGCTCACAACAAGGTAGTGGGGAAATGGCATTGTTCTTCCATTAAAAATGAGATTTATATATTTCTAATTGGAATTTAGACCTGAAAATTTTTGGAGATGAAGAACAGAGTATTTACTTCATATTACAAAATAAATGGGGCATTAAAAGCTTCCCCAAAGAGTACAATAGCTCACCAAAAATGCCCTCCCTCAAGGATCAAGAATATGCCATCAAAATTGGAAATGGTTGAAGGAGTGAGCTGCAATAGAAGAAACCATGAGCTGCCCTGAAGCTTAAACCTAAAAATAAAGACTCCATTAAAGCTCCAAATTAAAGGTTTGAATGGCCTTTCCAATTACCAACTTGGATGGGAATCTTTCACCCTCGAAATTGGCTAAGGCAAGAAACTAGTCATCCACTAGCTCTCCCTCCTCACAAATGCAATTGCAAATTCTACAAATGATCAAAAGCTATTCTCATAATTAATTTCTACATTTTATAACCAACATTAGCCTTCTAAGGGTCGAAATCCTCTCAATAGATTCAATAGATTTCCATTTAGGAAATATTCCACATTTGCCACTTGTCTCCTAATTCCAACCTTCCATCTTCTCCCAAATTCGATTTTGAGTCTCTTTGGCTTCTCCAACTCCCAAATTCGCCTTCTTTGAGCCTATTTTTGGGGCTTACATGTCATAGTGGTAAGATGTCAGAGGTCAGGTCTGCAATTTGTCATAGTTGTCATAGATGCTCCATCATTGGTGTCATAGGGGCTAGGGAATCTAGCCCAAGTGTCCACAAACTTCCACTTTGACTCTTTATCTTCCATGGAGGTTACCAATCCTTCCCAATTCGACCTAAGATGCTCAATGACATGTGTTATGACTTAACAACTCACCCAAGAGTGTTCACATTCCCATTAATTCGAATTTGCAAAAGAGAGATACCATGTATTATGAAAAATCAAGCTAGTTTGGGTCCCACATCCTCCATATGTCTCCAAAACCATTTGTCACTTAGGATTTCTCTTGAATTTCTTTATTGACTCTATTTTTTAAATACTTGAACCCTTCTAATGTCTAAACATCATTTATTATCCCCCTTATTCCAAATCCCAAAGCTTCCACCCCAAACCTAGGAAACTAGTAATTTTCCTCCTTGGCAATTATTTGACCCTTAACATCAATTTTACAAACTCTAATGAATATGGCTAATGTGATTAGGCCATTGTGACCCAATTCCAAATTTGGAACATGACAAATCCTCCCTTCCCAATATTGCTTGTCCTCAAGCAATTTCAAACATGGGTGTTGAAGAACCTGCTTTCTATATAATTATTTGAAGTTGCCATTGAATTGCCAAACCTTGAGTCTTTGAGTTTCCATGAAGATTTTAGAGAGGAACCACAATGCTTGCTGCTGCACTACTCTGATAAAAATCACTTTATTAAGTGGGAAATCCATCTCCCATACTTCTTGTTTCCCCCAAAAAATTGAAACCAATGAGATAAAAATTATTTCAGGGTCCCATTGCTTGTATTGCACCCCAACAATGGAGTGCTCTCCAACCCATACCATCAGATAAGATGATTCATGGATCCCATTTTCTTGTATGCATTCTTCCAAGCATCATGAGTACAAAATATATATCATCAAAGTACATAAATACATAATAAAAATGTACATCAAGGAGGTGCTTCATCAAAGAATCATGAAAGTGCTTATACCTCCAAGCAAGTAGACCACCATTTTCCAAGTGCATACAAGCTTCAAGTGACCAATCAAATCTGCTCCAATGACATAGGTGAGGATCCCATGTCCTATAATGCTGCTCCAAAAGGATGTGATATGCATCAAAATATTCAACCATGTATTCTTTCATCCAAGAAGTGAATGAAGAATCTCCACTAAAATCTGAACCAAATAATGAGCAGAAAAAACAAGGAGACTTCAAATGACTCAAAGAAGTCTCACCCATACATCCATGAATGTGAGAATAATAAAGATGTAACAAAGTATGTGGCTTCCAACAAAAATGTTCTCCCATCATAAATCTAATCACCGAAGTGTTGGATGAAGTTCCTCTAACATCAAATGAACCCAGTGTTGAGTAAGAAAAACCATGAGTCTTCAAGTTACTCAAATCCATATCATAGGTGCATCCATGTAGATGTGAATCATCATAAAGGGAAAAATGATGCTGCTGCAAATGTGAATAAGAATTTGCTCCAACCATGTCATCATAAAAGTTAAATCTAGGAGTTCCATACTCCTCATGTGGCACCATAAAAAAGAACCCTTTCACCCATACTTCATTGAGACTAATGTTGCAAAACATGGAATTGTAGGATGTAGGAGAATGAACTAATTCACCCAAATGATAAAAAAGTGCAGAAGTTTCATCATGGGAAGGATCCATAGGGGTAGTATCATGTAGCTCCTTCAAAAGTATGAACTCTTTGTCATAGTTTGGTTCCAATGTAGAGGAATCATGCTCTTCTTTAAAAATTGGATAACCTTCATCAAGAGACAATTCAAGTTCCTCTTCCACCACATCAAGTGTTTGGATCTCTTCAAGTTCATCTTCAAACACATCAAGAACATTCAAATTTTCACATTTCTCATGATCCACCATGTCATGAGAATACTCCAAACAATCTACCATTTGACAATCTGAAACATAGGAGGAAAAACAAGTATCGTGCAACTTTTCAAGAAGTTGATCATTTTGAATTGTGAGCTTATGAGTATGCATCATGTAACAATTCATTAAGCTCAAACAAATGGTTTCTATCAAAGAGCAAAGACATGAAATTACCTTTGATGTGGCACATTGCTCTTTGAATCTTCTCCATGTCTTCAAGGAAGGATGTTTCCTCCAATGAAGTAGCTCTCCAACAAGAATTCGACACCAATGCTTGAGTGTCATGGAGAATTCTGAGGGACTGTTGGATCTTCTTTTCATTCATCTTTAAGGACCCTTCAAGAAAATGAGGCTCTTGCAAATGAACCTCCTCATCTTCTTCCTTTTTTCTTGGACCAACTTCATGAAGCTCAAGTGGTGATGGGGAAGTTGATATTGGTTCTTCTTCAACTGCTACAAGGTCTTCATTATCATGCTTAATGGAACTTGGTCTTGCAGCAACACTTTCAAAAGTGATCTCTATGTCACCAACATAGAGGTGTGAGCACCCATCAGTAGGTACTCCTTCATAGTTTAAGCATCCATCAGTAGATGCTCTTTGGTTCATGTCTAAGCTAGAAGGTGTCTCGAAATGATCTTCCATATTTTCAATAGAATATTCTTCATGATCTTGTGATGTCTCTTCCTTTTGCTCCTTCAAGCAAGCTGATGCATTTTGCCCCTTGGTTTTCTTAAAATCAATAATTTTTTCCACAAGTTCGATAGAAAACAATTCGAATCCTTCCTTAAGTTGCTTGGTCATATCTTCAAATATTGTTTTCATAATTTTTATATGCTCCTCACCATCATATGAGGCTCCATTTTCATCCCTAGTCATAGTTTCCTCAAAAAATTTGCTCTTCTTCTCCTACTTTTTTTTTTTTCTTCTTCTTCAACAAAAGCACTTTTGGTTTCAATATCTAATGGTGGTACCTGAATTCTTGTCCTCATGAATATTAGACCACATCAGGTGCCAAGATCATGCTCTGATACCACTATAATGTCCCTTATTAGGAATTTTATTAAAATTGCAATTTTCCACTTTTTTCCTGAGTTCGACCTTTGACTAGTTTTGATCTCTAGGTCCCAAATTTGCCCCAAATGATCCCAAATATTCTGAGAAAGTATATGAATGATATTAGAACATAAATATGCATTTCAAGGATGCCTTTGGACCTTTAAAATACTTCTGCAAATCCTCTTTCAATTCTGATCAATGTAGGTAACTTTACTAGTGATTTTCCTTTGACTAGTATTGGTCTCTAGGTCTCAAATTGACTCCAAATGCCTTCAAATCTTCAAGGAAGGTGTATGAATGATATTAGAAATTTAAAATGATGTTTATGGATGACATATTTCCACCAAAATACCTCTGAAAACTCTCTTAATATTCTGGACCAATTATGCAATTTTACTAGTAATTTGGGGTTCAAATCCCCCTGGGATAAGTACTGAAAATGGCTTTCCAAATGCCTCCAAACCCACTCAAATTTATGAACAGAGGTATGTAATGTGTTAATTATTTTATTAAAGTCTCATATGCATAATTAATGGATTATTACAACTGTTCTCACCCTCTCCCATTCAACTGCAAAAATCCCCAATTCGACCCTTGGGGAAATGGCACTATTTCACCTCCCAATACAACTAAACTGAGTAAAAATGCTTCAAATGCTCAAGTACAGTACATGAAACTTGTAGAAGACATCCATGGCAGTATATTTATCACAAATATATTAGATAATCATCCATTCATTCGAAATTATCATCAATACATTGGCTCACAACAACGTAGTGGGGAAATGGCATTGTTCTTCCATTAAAAATGAGATTTATACATTTCTACTTGGAATTTCGACCTGAAATTTTTTCGAGATGAAGAAGAGAGTATTTAATTCATATTACAAAATAAATGGGGCATTAAAAGCTTCCCCAAAGAGTACAATAGCTCACCAAAAACGCCCTCCCTCAAGGATCAAGAATATGCCATCAAAACTGGAAATGGTTGAAGGAGTGAGCTGCAATAGAAGAAACCATGAGCTGCCCTGTAGCTTACACCTGCAAATAAAGACTCCATTAAATCTCCAAATGAAAGTTCTGAATGGCCTTTCCAATTACCAACTTGGATGGGAAGCTTTCACCCTCGAAATTGGCTAAGGCATGAAACTAGTCATCCACTAGCTCTCCCTCCTCACAAATGCAATTGCAAATTCTAAAAATGATCAAAATCTATTCTCATACTTCATTTCTACATTTTATAACCAACATTAGCCTTCTAAGGGTCGAAATCCTCTCAATAGATTCAATAGATTTCCATTTAGGAAATATTCCACATTTGCCACTTGTCTCCTAATTCCAACCTTCCATCTTCTCCCAAATTCGATTTTGAGTCTCTTTGGCTTCTCCAACTCCAAAATTCGCCTTCTTTGAGCCTATTTTTGGGGATGACATGTCATAGTGGTCAGATGTCAGAGGTCAGGTCTGCAATTTTTCATAGTTGTCATAGATGCTCCATCATTGGTGTCGGGCTAGGGAATCTAGCCCAAGTGTCCACAAACTTCCACTTTGACTCTTTATCTTCCATGGAGGTTACCAATCCTTCTCAATTAGACCTAAGATGCTCAATGACATGTGTTATGACTTACCAACTCACCCAAGAGTGTTCGCATTCCCATTAATTCGAATTTGCAAAAGAGAGATACCATGCATTATGAAAAATCAAGCTAGTGTGGGTCCCACATCCTCCATATGTCTCCAAAACCATTTGTCACTTAGGATTTCTCTTGAATTTCTTTATTGACTCTATTTATTAAATACTTGAACCCTTCTAATGTCTAAACATCATTTATTATCCCCCTTATTCCAAATCCCAAAGCTTCCACCCCAAACCTAAGAAACTAGTAATTTTCCTCCTTGGCAATTATTTGACCCTTAACATCAATTTTACAAACTCTAATGAATATGGCTAATGTGATTAGGCCATTGTGACCCAATTCCAAATTTGGGACATGACATAAACCCAGATATATTAAGGAACCCAAAAAAATCTATGCATGAAAATATATATACCTAAAACATACAAGCTTAAGATGGATCTATGCTAGTTGGAAATCAATAACAATTCTACACCACTAAAAACTCCCCTCACACACATAATTTTTGCACTCGGTGATGTGGAGCGCATGGAATGCACCAGATGCTAGTTTACAAAAACTAAAAGGTTTGAAATTTATCTTTTTGTGCTTTTTTGACATTATACGCAGGGATCTCCTCCACATTGGGTTGTGGAGTACAATGGGCTGCAAAATGCACCTCACTTCTCTCATTGCAATCAAACAACATCTGATAAAATGTGCCAAGCAGCTAACAAGGCTTCAAAAGCTTTCTATACATATGGCCAGGATAGAGATCAAGAATCATGGAGGAAATGAATAGGTGCAGTTGTTCAAACATAAACATTGAAGACTTAATTTTTTTTCTAAAACCAAGTAACCAATTTGGATGACTCCAAGCAGTCAATCAAACAATTAAGAATTCACTATTGAATTAAAGTAAAAATGGAAGCCTAAATTTGAGGGAAAGCACAAGGAAGGTCTAATCAAATCAAATTGGAGCTAAACTTTCATGACTTGCAAACTTTCAAGCATTTTTAGCAACCATTAAGAAATTCACTCGGAAATCTAAATATGCATTAATATAGATGTATCTATATTTTCTGCTCCTACAATTTCCATATGTTTGTTTACTTTGAAAAGGAAGATTGTCCATCCCTGAATACTTGAACCACAGAAGATTGATTAGATTCAAACTTTTCAAAACACATATGCACTTTGTACATAGGCACAAGAGACTGGAAGGTGCCAACTCCATGTAGCAATTATCAAAGACATATTGGTTGAAATAAAAAAGTATTGTCATTATCAAGCGAGTGTTTCATGTGGAGCAAAACCATGTAACCTACTGTGGCATTGATTCATTACAAGTTATAGAAACTTGCATACACAAAATGCGTCTACAACTACAACTGAAATAGCCCAAATACTCTAAGCATTGTGTTAAAACCAATGCCAATAAAAAACCCAACTATTCAACCAAGAGAATACAACCATATTTGGAAAGATTGTGACTATCAAAGTGCGCAACAATTGGACACGTTGTATAGGAATCCTATGAACATCATAAACATCTCCTTGGAAATTGATTGAATTACAAAACCTATGATAGGGAAAAGTGGTAACTATATAGAAACTTACATTGGCCATACACCCTGTGAAAAACACATCTCGTGGGAAAATTTCAATTCAAAATACAACAACAAACGAAATACATATCCATATTAATCAATGTATGTTTCTCTAGGAAATCACACTTGACAATACACAACTCAACTATAAGCTACAAGGTAGAAAGTATGTTTAATCCCTTAATACCTTAGACATTATGCTGGAAAAATAATATTAGTAAATATATTATAATATTAAAATTAACAAAATATAAAAAATGGTATAAAAAAAATTTAAAATAATTTAATATAAATAAATAGTTAAAAGTTAAACAATAAAAAATGTAGAAGGGAAAAATTCTCAAAATTGTGGTTGACAGGAAATGATCAACATTCAGATTTTAGAATTCAATATTTTACATTTACACAATCCCATTCTCTTGTCTCACTAGACATTGCCACTATGAAAATTTGACATATACAATCGCCATTTTTGGCATAGCGTGAACTCAATCAATGCATCTTTTACCATCATAGTGTTGGAGCTTGGACAATGAAATCAGATATCCATTTTTTCTTCAGTATATAGTCTATACTATGCACTAAAAATATCATTTGAACTCATGGCAAATATTAATGTTCAAGTCTAGAAGACAATACACAAATTAATTGCATATAGGAGGTTCAACTATTAAAATCTTGTCCTTTTTTTTTCTTTTGTTTACACCATAGCCAATGGATATCTTTTCATAGAAATTGACCGAAACAAAGTCTACGGAAAACTAAATCTATTCTTTTGTATTTTTGGTTGCAATGCCTAGGGACAGACCCAACTTGCTGTGGGAAATCTACCTCGAACCAATGTAAAGAACATTGACCTTGAACCATCTTAAAAATCCAAATGAGCCTACGATCATTTCCACGCTTTAGCGACTACTACATTGTAATCCAACCTATGTGTCTCTATATCATGATAAAAAATGTGCCCATTTTGTCTTGATTGATTGCAAATGGGGAGCATTATGGTAAGCCAAGTTTTTTCATTGCCATGAATCTCATGTCCCCAATTTTGGCTCATCCAGTTACCATGGTAAAAAGGGGGACATAATAA
This sequence comes from Larix kaempferi, assembly GCA_027924585.1. Classification (NCBI taxonomy): domain Eukaryota; kingdom Viridiplantae; phylum Streptophyta; class Pinopsida; order Pinales; family Pinaceae; genus Larix; species Larix kaempferi. The sequence goes on from BSBM01000903.1 coordinate 1,010,801, forward strand.
CCACTAGGTAAATAATTTAATTTCATTAGGTGTGCATAGGATTAAATTTAGCCTAAGAGAAATGGAGGAATTATTTTTATTAATCTTAATTAATTTTTGTAATTAATTTCCTAAATAATGGAGCAAGTGGACCAAGAGGGCGCCCTCATGGAGATAAGGTTTCCAAATTGGATCTAAAGACAAGAAAATAGAAATATGGCTAAATCAATTTATGGATTTAGGAAAAGAACAAAAGAAGGAAAGGTGGAAGAGTTTCTAAAAGCAAGAAAATGGAAACAACCAGAAAAAGCAAAAGGAGGGCGTAGTTTCCAAAAAGGAGTCTAGTTTACAAATCAAGCAACTCTTACAAAGCAGGAAACATAGGGAGACAAAGGGGGGCACAATTTCTAAAGGAGAAAATATTGTAAGGCAAAATAAAGGAAAGTATGTCCACTCATGGGTGACCTATTCTCACAGGTCACCAAGCTCTTCAACTTGCTCAGCAGGTCATCATGAAGTTTATAAAAGAATCCAACCAACTCCATTTCACAAATTTTGTCATTGTGAGGTTTGTATGAGAGCTTTAAAGCTCCTCTAGGTTTGGTGATGCCCCCAAGCCACTCTATGGGTGATGTGCCCCATTCTCTCATTTTCTCTCTCTCTCTCTCTAACAAGCAGTGAAGACTATTGGGCAGCCATTGAAGATCTATTTGCAGCCACTGAAGATAATTTTGCAGCCATTAAAGTTCTGATATCAGGCTCGGGTTGAATTGATTTAGAATATTTTAAGAGTTCAAGAAGAATCCTTCTCATTATCCCCTCTCTTCTTCCCCATTCTTCAGTATTACAAGGTGTTGGTGGAAGGTTTGCTCCATTGAAATATTTTCAGTGATCAATGAGATGAAGGATCTAATGTGTGATGGCCATATTCAGAAATAAAGTTGAACTTACAGCCATTCATTCAAATTCTATCATGTCCAAGTGATTCTAGTTTGAGATTCCCCAAGGGTGTCATGTTTTGTACTCAAAGAGGTGAAGAACTGAGGGATTGAATCTTCTTTCCTTCTGTCATTGGAGAGGATGGTTTGATGTTGTTTTTACAGCCATCAAAGCTTTGTAATAAACATCTAAACTCAGTCCTAAAATATTCTCAACTTCTCATATGAATATGCCCCAGAGGCTCATGATGTAATAATGGCTTTCAGTATTGTTTTTCTAGCTTATTTTGTAGTTTCACCATTCAAGCACTGTAATTTCGAATGGTAGATGTATGCAGCCTATTAGATGATTTAGAATCTCTGATATAACTCTCCTAATCCATTACAGAAATATTTTCAGCCAGATATATGTTTCAATGAAGGATTGGACAAACCTAGGGGGGTTTTGAAGGTTTTTATGGCATATAAGTTATCTGGAAATGTAATGAGGTGATGTAAAGTTTTATGCTCTATATTTTCAATCAAATATGCTGTAATAGGTCCATTAAATACAAAATTAAATCTTACAATGGTCAAATACAAGTTTAACTCCTCCCCCTATGCTCATCGGGCACTCTCGGAGGACTAGTTTTAGCAGAAATTGCATTAAAAGAGTTATGTTGGTTAGAAACTAGTTTTTCCAGTTGCTGATGTTCATTTAAAGACCCTATAACACATTCATACCTTAAGGTACTTAATTTGGGATGTTTTTACCATGTTTTGGAAGTCAACCATTAAAACTAGCTCGACAGTCCAAGTCACAACAATTCCCCCCCAACTCTTCATCCAGTATTTAATTGCTGATTTTTTATGCCCATAGAAATCCATGAAAAAAAATATCAGTTTGTTAATCCTTTCCAACTCCCTGATCTAGTTTGTATATGTGGATGTACCCATGAAGCATTGTGGTAGGCTTCAGCGGTAGCTGATGTCCGAAACATAAATGGTCTCTGTGCTTTGTACAAAGGATCCTAAAATTTTCCCTCTATCTAAATTGTCGCTGCACACTCTCCCATACAAATTCCAGAACCTAATCTCATCCCTACAATTCTCATTCATATTTTCAGTCCCCGTCACTTACATTCTGCTCAGTTTGAGAAAAGGCCTTGAAAATTACTGGTAAAATCTCGTTAAAACTCTGAGGGGAAGTTAATATCTTGGTCATATATTGGCTAGGATATTACATTGGCATTAGATCACTTTCCTTGGCTCATCCTGTGGAAAGTAATTCTCTTTGGAAAAGTATCTTAGCACTATCTTCAAGATTGCAGATGTGGAATTAGTTCCAATTACGGAAGATTTAGACTTTTAGTTGTATGAGGAAGAAGATTATTCCTATGAGGAGTATGATGAAGATTATGATGAGCAGTATGAGGAAGAGAATTCCCAAGAAGTACCTTCCATAAGCATCTCCCATGAGATCAGGATTGACAAAACAGACTATGGTTATTCTGATAGCCATATTCAGAAAAAAGTTGCATGTTCTATAGTCAAAGGTCAACCTTCTATGGAAGAGATAATAAAACATATCAAAGTTGCATTGGATGCATGCAAATTCACAAGAATTTTTGGATCCTCTTCAAGAAGAGCCTCCAAGAATATTTATCCTAAGACAACTAAGGAGAAGCAAGACCCAAAGACCAATCATGAGATTGTTGACAGAATGGGAGCAGAATTCACTACAAGCTTATATGTTGAGGATTTCAAGATCACCTCAGAGGAGATTGGTAAGCTTAATGATGGTGAGAAATATTTTGGATCAGATCCAAAAGAAGAACCTAAATCAAATCCAAAGTCACTAGATGAACTACATAGTGAAGCAAAAGATGACCACACATCAGTTGGATGTGAACCTAGAGAATGGGTGGCATAACAAGGCACCATAGCTCCACTGTTTGAAGGGAGAAGTATGATGAAAAGGTATGGACCTCAATCAGATTTTGTACCCATGTTCCTTTTGGAAATCATCAGAATAAAATAGAATACATTGTCAATAATGTGTGTCATGATGTGGAGAAACTAGTTCCCCGTAATGAAGCATTTAATTCTCAATGCTTAGCTCCTCAGAAACCAATGACTGTGGGAGCATCAGGAGACCCTCAAAGTGTGGAAGAAAGAGGAAATACCATGGTTAGATATCAACATATTTGCAGCAGCCATGAGGATGATGAGTCACCAAATCATTCGTCAGAATGAGAGGAAAAAGATCCGTGCCCAACTAAAGATCCAACAGTCAAACAATCGATTGTTGGCAATGTGGAAGGTGAAATCACTCCCAATTTCTTCATGGGTGATTTAAAGATAAGTGCAGAAGATATGGGGAATATTGATGATGGTATGACATATTTTGGATTAGATCCAAAAGAAGAACATCAATCAGATCTGAAATCATCATTGGAACTTCAAGTTGAGGTGGAAGACAAGCCCAAATCAGCTGGGTGTGAACCAAGGAATTTGGGAAAGAAGCATGCTGCCATAAAAAAACCACATGAGGAGGAAATTTGGGCACAAAGGTATGGTTGCAATTCTTATTTTTGCATGCCTTTGTTGCAGCCCAAGATGGTAGCCACTTCTAGTAAGAATGATGGATTAGAAGATCCTTCTAGTGTCAGAATTCATAATTGGGAGAAGGATGAATTGCAAGAAGCAGAAGAGGAGGTTCACCCACTATAACTTCTTGACTTGATTGGACCATTGAAAATGAGTGAGGAAAAAATCAAGGAGGCACTAAAAAACCTCCATGAACTTAATGCTTTGATCTCTCACTGCTATTGGAGAACTGCATCGATGGAGGAGCAACCCTCTGTTGAAAATTTTGTGCACATGTGGGAAGTAGTAGGAAGCCTAAAAGGAAATTTCTCTCAGTTGCTTTCTGATAGAGATCACTTGCTGGAGCTTGTGAATATCTACTATAATGCTACAATAAGGAATGATGAGGATATCAGCAAGCTCACTCATATGTTGGAAACAACCCAGGATTCTCTGATTGGTACTCATGGTGCTTGTCAAGAATCTGAGAATCAGATTGAGCAACTTAATGAGAAGTTGCCAGAATCATTTTTTACCTCCCATCTTTCACAAAGTCACAATAACATGGATGAATTATTTCATGTTCCAAGGGAGGAACCTCATGAGTTGGTGGATCATGAGGAACAGTCTGTTTGGTATGTGCTTGAGGAATGTACAGACAGAGTTGAAGAAAAACAAGCACATGACCTTTTCTAGAATGAACTTGAGAGGTTCATTGAAGAAAGTCACTCTTCCAAGGAAGAGCCAGATGAGTACACCATAGATGGATCAGCCATCAATGGAAAGGATACATCCACAACTTTAGTGGATGAAATGTTAAGAAGCATGGTTCACCATTCTTCATTCCCCACTTCGCCACAAATTTTGGGAATGAAAATTGGGTAAAAGGATTCTTCCTATTGGTGTCACATGATGAGCAGGAGGATCCTAAAAGTGAGGCCTATGACATGTTCCTTAACCCGCAGCAGTTGAGGAAGCCCATGCATATGTGTGCAGCCACTTTTGACCAGGAGGTGTCAGATCTACACTTACCTTCAATGTGTGGGTCAATTGATGGAGTTTTTGCACCCTTGGATCAATGGCAGAGAGTTGAGCCATTGGATGAAGAGGGGAGCACCTGTGGAGTTCCATAGAGATCATGAGATCTCTTTATTTGAGTTGGACATACATATGGATGATCACATTCCATATGATTCAACAAATAAAAGTGTTTATCCATCCATTGGTTGAATGGGTAGAGGCATCATTGCAATGAAGACCTTGGAAGGTAAAAGGTTCTATTGTTTTTCTAATACTTTTTTTGTTATAACTGACATTGTCTTGAATTGTGAGAAGCAACAAAGATGTATTTTGCAGCCATTAGATATCTCTAGTACACATGCATAAGAGATGCATTATGATTTGCATGCTCTCAAGAAGTTCTATGTTTGGTGGAGAAGTCTCGCAGCTATTCAGTTTTTCATTGGCAGTGTCACACTTCCAGCTTGGTGGATGGATCCTGGCATACCCTGGATTGAGAGGTTGTCACAAGTAGCAGTGATGATGGATGGTATTGATCAGGGACCATGGGATCCAGGCACTTCTTGGAGTGACAAATTTCCAAAGGTGGCAGAAAAATTTGGGTCCTTACAAAGGAAGCAATGGGATCCAGGAATTCTACTAAGTTATATTAACTGGGCTGAAAATTTTGTTAAGGAATAATTAGTCATTTTGAAAATGACTGTAATCAGAGTAATACAGCAGAAACATGGTGGACATTTGGTTAGAGTTGGAATTGGTTTCTTGCTTGAGGACAAGCAATCTTGGGAGGGGAGGACTGTCATGTCCCCAATTTTGGCTCATCCAGTTACCATGGTAAAAAGACGGACAAAATAACCCGTAGGTAAATAATTTAATTTCATTAGGTGTGCATAGGATTAAATTTAGCCTAAGTGAAATGGAGGAATTATTTTTATTAATCTTAATTATTTTTTGTAATTAATTTCCTAAATAATGGAGCAAGTGGGCCAAGAGGGCGCCCTCATGGAGATAAGGTTTCCAAATTGGATCTAGACACAAGAAAATAGAAATATGGCTAAATCAATTTATGGATTTAGGAAAAGAACAAAAGAAGGAAAGGTGTAAGAGTTTCTAAAAGCAAGAAAATGGAAACAACCAGAAAAAGCAAAAGGAGGGCACAGTTTCCAAAAAGGAGTCCACTTTACAAATCAATCAACTTTTACAAAGCAGGAAACATATGGAGACAATGGGGGGCACAGTTTCTAAAGGAGAAAATCTTGTAAGGCAAAATAAAGGAAAGTATGTCCACTCATCGGTGACCTATTCTCACAGGCCACCAAGCTCTTCAACTTGCTCAACAGGTCACCATGAAGTTTATAAAAGAAGCCAACCAACTCCATTTCACAACTTTTTTCATTGTGAAGTTTGTATGAGAGCTTTGAAGCTCCTATAGGTTTGTTGATGCCCCCAAGCCACTCTGTGGGTGATGTGCCCCATTCTCTCATTTTCTCTCTCTCTCTCTCTCTAACAGGTAGTGAAGAATATTGGGCAGCCATTGAAGATCTATTTGCAGCCACTGAAGATAATTCTGCAACCATTAAAGTTCTGATATCAAGCTGGGGTTGAATTTCTTTAGAATATTTTAAGATTTCGAGAAGAATCCTTCTCATTATCCCCTCTCTTCTTCCCCATTCTTCAGTATTACAAGGTGTTGGTGGAAGGTTTGCTCCATTGAAATATTTTCAGTGGTCAATGAGATGAAGGATCTGATGTGTGATGGCCATATTCAGAAATAAAGTTGAACTTACAGCCATTCATTCAAATTCTATCATGTCCAAGTGATTATAGTTTGAGATTCCCCAAGGGTGTCATGTTTTGTACTCAAAGAGGTGAAGAACTGAGGGATTGAATCTTCTTTTCTTCTTTCATTGGAGAGGATGGTTTGCTATTGTTTTTAAAGCCATCAAATCTATGTAATAAACATCTAAACTTATTCCTAAAATATTCTCAACTTCTCATATGAATATGCCCCAGAGGCTCATGATGTAATAATGGCTTTCAATATTGTTTTTTCTAGCTTATTTTGGAGAAGTTTCACCATTCAAGCACTGTAATTTAGAATGGTAGATGTATGCAGCTTATTAGATGATTCAGAATCTCTAATATAACTCTTCTAATCCATTATAGAAATATTTTCATCTAGATATATGTTTCAATGAAGGATTGAACAAACCTAGGGGGGTTTTGAAGGTTTTTATGGCATATAAGTTATCTGGAAATGTAATGAGGTGATGTAAAGTTTTATGCTCTGTATTTTCAATCAAATATGCTCTAATAGGTCCATTAAATACAGAAGTAAATATTACAATGGTCAAATACAAGTTTAACTCCCCCCCTATGCTCATCGGGCACTCTCGGAGGACTAGTTTTAGCAGAAATTGCATTAAAAGAGTTTTGGTGGTCAGAAACCAGTTCTCTCAGTTGTTGTTGTTCATGTAAATACCCTAGAACATATTCCTACCTTAAGGTACTGAATTTGGGATGTTTTTACCAGGTTTTGGAAGTCAACCATTAAAACTAGCTCGACAGTCCAAGTCACAACAATTTTCCCCCAACTCTTCATCCAGTGTTTAATTGCTGATTTTTCATGCCCATAGAACTCCATGAACAAAAATATCAGTTTGTTAATCCTTCCCAACTCCCTGATCTTGTTTGTATATGCAGATGTACCCAGGAAGCATTGTGGTAGGCTTTAGCGATAGCTGATGTCCAAAACATAAATGGTCTCCGTGATTTGTACAAAGGATCCTAAAATTTTCCCTCTGTCTAAATTGCTGCTGAAAAATCTCCCATACAAATTCCAGAACCTAATCTCATCGCTACCATCCTCATTCATAGTTTCAGTCCCTGTCACTTACATCCTGCTCAGTTTGAGAAAAGGCCTTGAAAATTACTAGTAAAATCTTGTTAAAACTCTGAGGGGAAGTTAATATCTTGGTCAGATCTTGGCTAGGATATTACAATGAAGCTTTATCCATTGATAGCCACTGCTAGTTGTTTTACTGCCGCATTGTTCTCAGTTCAATTATTAATGAAAGAGAACACATTGTAGAATGAAGAGTTCAAAATAGCTAGAATGGTGGTAATTGATCTTTGAGAATATATGTGGAGGCTATGCTTATCTATAAGAAGTTAAGTTACAATGAGGCAAAAATGTCCTTTGAACATAAAGCATCAATGTTAAAACCCTAACCCCAAAAGATGAAATTCCAAAAGGTTTGTGGGCCCTGTTGTGGTTAGTTGATATGTCAACTTCCTCAAGGCAAAAATTTTGCATACTATCTCCATTTGGGGTGCTTGGAAGCCCATCATAAAGGTCTAGCTGAAAAGTACACATTCTGAACAGCCCAGTCAACTCAAAATAGAATGAAACAATAGGATGATCAACAACACTCGAAGCATTCATTTGCATAAGGGGATTGAGAATTTCTTCACCTTCAACCTTATAAACATCACTCAAAAATAAACTCCACTAGAAACTATGATTGAAGTTCTATGGACCCTATAATATCATAAAATGCATTAGATAGGTTGTCTACAACCTCGCTCTGCCAAATCACTCACGATTCATAGATAGTATTTCATGTGTCTTTCCTTAAAGAGTGTCATTCAATCAAATTGTAAAGTGCATACCAAGTTACCAGAACTTGATGAAGAGGACTCCATTTGGCTCCATCCAGAACTAATATTGGATACCAAAGTATTATTTGCACAAGTGCGTGGTCCAAGAATTCTTAATCCAATGGAAATATATGTAAGAAGATGCCACATGGGAACCAACAATGATTTTGAATCAATTTCCTCACCTTCAACCTTGAGGACAATACTTCTCTTGAAGGGGGGAACATCTTAGGGTTCCACCTTGACCTCCATACTTTATGTCACATAGGTGTTAGTCAATTAATGTATACATCCATATCCTTTCAATAAGTCACATTAGATAGTAGTGGAAAATTAATTAATGTAAAGAATGTCGTTTTGTCAATTAAGATCCACTAGGTAGTTGTTACTCATTAATGATGGGACCACAACTAGTAAGGATTTTTCCTATTAAAAACTTATTTAAAGATCTAAGAGGCTATGGATTGTTTTCTCGTATTGTATTATTTCAAGCTTTGTTCAAGTGAAATATCACCCCACCTTAAGAGACAATGAACATTGTTTCCTATTGGATTATCATAATAACAATGTATATCACGCAACTTTATATTTCAATTGTCTTTGTTTCTTGTATGTTACATTATTAAATCTTTGTGTACCTAATTGTTCTCTAAGTTTAAAGATTAAACAACACCACAACAGAAGATAATTTTCAATAATACATAGGGAGTTTTAACATCTTCCACACATCGATTTCAGGTTTCTTTAGTTGTCTTTTCTCAAGTCTTCATTATAGGAGGTTATCCTTTGAGAGTATAGGAGAGAGAATGACCAAAATATATAGGATGAATGTGGCATGTGGTAGAGGTTTTCTCTACGAATTTCATTTTGAATATGACAAAAATATAAGATGTACTTTCAGTAACAAGTGTCCTCTTTTATTCTCCATTCAAACATGAAAATTAAAAAACATATTTCACTTTAAGAATTTCATTTTGAATACGACAAAAATATAAGATATAATTTGACTAACAAGTGTCCTCTTTTATTCTCCAGGGCTGATGCACAATCATGGACTCCTTTAAAGACACTTTAGATGCCACATAATACTGAAAAAACCTGGAACCTCCAAAATTAGGTGACAATTAGGGGTACTTCTGTAATGGATTTGAAGATGAAGTAAAAAGACAAGATATAGGTAATTGAATCACCTTTCATGATATATAACATTTATCTATAAAAAAATTGTGTAAATGATTATAAAAATAGTTTCCGTTAAATTGGGTTTTCAAATTTTCAGCACATCATAACATATATGTTTGTGCGGGTGCAACACTTATTGAGGTAAATGATGTCAATTTTGGATAAAATTTTGCAAACATATAAAGGACATATGGGCCTAGTGCAACACTATTTTTTCAAAAAATTTCATCAATTTTTTTTTTATTATTATTAATTATTGAAGTCAGAAAACCTTGAAATGAAAACGTTATGTGCGGGTGCAACACTTTAGGGGTAAAAATTAATGAAATACTTGATTTCTATATATAAGATTGTAGATCTCACTCTCCTTTAGTGCACCATATAGTTTTCTTGGGAAATGGTGAAGGAAATCAAAAGTTATCTAAAAACCAATCGATGTATGTATTTTCGAAAACTGACGTGTATCATCTAGAAAATTAATAATAAATAAATAAAACATACATTTTTATGAAAAAATTACATATTCAGAATCATTAGATCGTACTCTACAATATTCTATATTTTCATAAAAAAATATTGTGTTTGTCATAGCAAAACATGCCATTGAAACTAAGCATATTGATAGAGTTCTAAAATACAAGAAATAGCCCTGGTTTATTTATTCTAGCCAATAGGTTCAGTAGTCCAAAGCTATTTCCGAACATCATGCCAAGCCTTGTTTCCGTTGAGTTTTTAAATTTTAATAAAACACATATGCATTATAACGCATGTGCGATTCATATCGCATGTGCAATATAACGCATATGCATTTTATCTTTAGTAACTTGGTAGGAGAGTAAAAACGAGTTTACCAAGTTAGTGGATAGGATTTGGGAGAAACCCCATCTAAAAGAAAAATATCATGGTAATTATTGGCCCCTCCAAAGAGGTTTAGTGTAAGTGTGGAAAAAGGAGTACGCTTAGCCTAAACTTTGTGAATGGTTGTGGATAATGAGGTCATATTATTGGAGGTTCAAGAGCTAGTCCAAAGGAAATATTAGGATGATGAGGTTACCAAGTTAGGATTCCTTTCTTGTCGCCTCTGCATGATCAACCTCAATGGGAGGAACAGGATAAACAACAACTGTAGGCTCTGTATATGGATATATGTCAATTTAAAAATATATATATATATATATATATACATTGGTCTTGGAACACCTTACACTTTCTCCCTCTATAACCAACCTCCCCCTCTTTGTCTATCTAACACATCCGCATACCCTCTCTCCATCCCTCTTTATCTAACCATCGTTATTTCCCTCCTTCACCACCCCTCTACCTCTATAACCATCCCTCAGCCCTCTCTCTCTCTCCCCTTCCCTCTCTCTCCCTTCTCACTTCTCCCCTCCCTCCCTCTCCTTCTACCTCCATGTGTTCCATCCTCTCACTCACTCCATACCTCACTTTCTCCCCCTACCTCCTCTCTCCACCCCCTTCTCTCTCCCCCCATAATTCCTTCTCTCTCTTCCTCTCTCCCCCTCTCTATCTAAATCCCCCTTCTTTCCTTATCTGGCCACTCCCCCTCAAACAAACTTACACACCTCTTGGCCTTGAAAAACCACACCCCCTCTCCCTGTATAACCAACCTCCCCCCCTTTGTCTCTCTCACACACATCCGCACACCCTCTCTCTCTCCCCTTTTCCTCCCTCTCTCTCTCTCCCCCTATCTACCTAATTCCCCCCTCCTTCATAATCTCAATACTCCCCCCTCAAACAAACTTACACACCTCTTGGTCTTGGAACACCACACCCCCTCTCCCTCTATACTCAATATCCCCCCTTTCTCTCTCTCACACACATCCAGACACCCTCTAAAACAATTCCTTTGTTGCCCCTCCCTCCCGCCAAAACCATTTCTCTCTTCCCCCTTCCCTCCCGCCAAAACCCTTTCTCTCTTCCCCCCTCCCTCCCTCTCCTTCTACCTCCATGTGTTCCATCCTATCACTCACTCCATCCCTCACGTTCTCCCCCTACCTCCTCTCTCCACCTTAAATCCTTCATCCCTCCTTCATCTCTCCATCTTTCTCTCCATTCCTTAATATCCATCTCTCTCTCTCTCTCTCACACACACACACACACACACACACACAATCCCTCATCTATATCCCTCGGTGTAACCGTCCTTGAACATCCTTCATTTCCCTAAATCCCTACTCTCTCATTCTTATTATCCCACTCTCTCACCCTCTAACCATCCCTCCATCCATCATTCTCTCTCTCTCTCTCTCTCTCTCTCTCTCTCTCTCTCTCTCTGAATCTCCCCCTCTCACTCTTTAACCACCCCCCCATTTGTCTCTCTCACTCACTCACTCACTCACTCTATACCTCTCTCTGTACCACCAATCCAACCCTCCCTCTCGCTCTTTAATGACCCCCCCCATTTGTCCCTCCATCCATTATGTTATATCTTTCCTCCATCCATTATCCTATATCTTTCTTGCACCCAATCATCCCTACCTCTTATATATCTCCCTCTTCCATCCCCCCTATATCTCTCCCCCCCCCATCTCTCCCTCCCTCCCATTTATATTTATTCCCCTCCTACCAATCCCTTCCCTTTATATTTCTCCTCCCTTCAGTCCCCCATCATATCAATGTCCAGAGACCCATCCCTCCCTTCCCCTTATATTTCTCCTCCCTTCATCCCCCCCATATCTCTCCCCTACCCATAGATCGTCTGGATGGAATCTTGGGAGTCTAAATTGTATTATAAGGGGATAAGGGTGCCATTATAGGGTTTTGGATGGGAGGGACGGGTCTCTGGACATTGACCATAGTCATGGAAGAAAATACAATGAGTCTCTAAATCAACACACATGCACTATAGATGGAATATTTGGCCTTTAGTGGGATATGGGTGTCATTATGAGATTTTATGCACTAAGGATGGGTCTCAGGGTCTTAACCATGGAAATGGGACAAAAGTGTAACAAAAACAAGTCTTAAACCACACTACATGCCCTTTAAAGGGGATATTTATCCTTAATATGGGATATATGTGCCATTAGACTATTTTATGCATTGAAGATTGTTCTCGAGGCATTGACCATGGTCATATAGGAACCATTATGAATATTTCCAAACAAGACATAGTTATGAAGACACTTCCATGGTCCAAGGATAAATCCAATCTTCTAGGGATTAAATGATGTTTTTATGGTTCATGGACAAATGGCAAGGTCCCAGACTACGACAAGCCCTATAAATGGAGTCTAAATGGGATAAGGGTTGGGTATGGGTTCCATTATGAGGTATGTGCATTTAGGATATGTCTTGAGGTCTTAACCATTGGTGTGGGTTCCATTATAAGGTTAAATGAGGTTTCAATATTTGATATGCACTAAATCGCATATGCGATATAGCGCATATGCGATATATCACATATGCGATTTAGTGATCACGTTATACAAACTATCTATTAGTAAAAAGTATAGAAGTCATATCGCATATGCGTTAAAAGGGATATGCAATATATCGCATATGCGATATGTGTTTAATAAAAAATCTTGGGTTGCGGGACGTGGGCCAGTTTTACTGCAGCAAAAGACATAATTCTTCTGGACCCACGCAAAGCGTACTGTTCAACCTACAATTTAATCATTTATTGCACAGATCCATAGGTTTTGTACAAGTTTGGGTGGATTTCAATGGGGAATCTACGTAATAGAGGTCGGAAGTCAGCGAGGAAGATGCTTACACCCGAAGAATCTAAAAATAAAAAAGAAAAGAAGAGGGAACATTCAAGAAATCATCGACATTCATTGGATGAGCAAATACTTCCCATTCCCGCTCAACAGATACCTAACGTAGAGGCTGAGTAAGATATTGCAACTTTAATGCAAGCTGGTTATAGCCAAGATGAAAATAATGGTCCATTATTAAGAAGACAACCCAGTGAAGAGTTCAATCATTATGTTCTTGACGAGACTACGCAACAACCATGCCAGGTGGTTCAATCTCCCAATTGAAGTTGTCAGCCTGTAGTGGATGTAAACGTCACTCCATCATTTCAAACGACAAGAAATATCGCATCAAAATGAAAGAGAACTCCTAAACGCATACAAGTGGACGAGAGCAAATTGACTTCCATGGAAGGTAAGGTGGCTAAACGCACTATCCTTCGTCATTGTTCTCAAATAATGAAATAATATTTTGAACCAAAATCTGAAGCTAGTAAATGCCAATTGTTTTTAGCTTTGATTAAATCTAGAAGTATGGCAACTGTTAGAAAAAAGTTAGGCATAAGAACATTGAAGAATACCGAATCAAGTAATCACATTGTTAAATCTCTTGCTGTTGCATTCACATCGATTGGTAAAAAAACTCGTTCAAAAGACTTTAATGTGACTCACCGCATATTGGATGAATCAATTGTATGTAGATCCACAAGACAATGTCGTTTACTTAAATTCACATCACAAATTGTGCCTTTACATACAAAGACACTTAAAAAATATTCAGTAAGAAGAGACAGCCTTGATGTAGAGGGACAAATGGAAACATTATGGGCAATTAGCGGTAGGTTGCCCCGCAAAGACATGAAGTTGGTTGAAGCAATGAAGGGACTAGTGCACACTTTTTGGCATGATAACACTAGGCCTTCTTCTAACACAAAGGATGTGTTAAAATGCTATAGGGGTTCTATGAACAATGAAACTCATGTTAAACATTATCTTGACATGACACAAACTCAATTGTTCGAGATGTTTAAAGTTTCCCACGTAGAGCTAAGGCTTGGGAAAAGATCTTTTGAAAAATGCAAGCCTTGGTATGTTAGAATCAATACCATCCGAAACACTTGTTGTTGTAGATACCACATAGAGTTTGATCTATATTATCATACATTTGCACATATACGTCATTTTTTGCATCCTAACCATGTGCAGGAATGCTCAAGTACAGTACTGTCAATGTCATCTAGATATTTCATCCATAGCATAATGTGTCCGAGGCAAGATGGGCAGACACATTACTTAAAACAATGTGTAGAGGGTTCTTGCAACAATTGTGGTGGGCTATCATTATGGTCCGATTGCATCCAAGAGAGTGAAAATCAAGCATTCGGGAATGCAATTGTCGAGAAGAAGAACTATCAGTACGATACATATTATCTACGTGATGGGAAAGAAAGCAAGAAGATTAAATTGGTGACTTCACAAGTGACAATCTACATGAATAATGTTCATTTAACTGAGTGTACATTGTTTATGTTGTTTTATAACATTGTTAAATATTGACACATTAATATTCATTTAAATCGTTTTATGTTGTTTTATAACACTGTTTATTTTTTTCCACCAGGTGAAAGTATGTGATTTTATTTCAGAGTTCCGTGGAAAGATTCAATAGTACATTCAACATGTCGATATGGAATGGTGGCAAGATGAGCAATTCATAATATGCCGGGACAACTTCCCTCTCGGAACAATACTATCAATGGTTGAATTTGCGAAAAATTACACCCTACAACCACAAAATGAAATACAAAGTCAATACTATCACTCAAAGCAGGTGAGCATAATGGTCCATATCACTTATCGACATGGGTCAGATAGCAATGAAGAGAAATGTGTGATATTGAAAGAAAGTCACTTTTACATAAGTGACGACTGGACCCATGACATCCATTACGTGCAGCATTGCTTTCAATTGTTCTATGATCATGTGATAGCTATGGATATACCATTTTAGCGTCATTTGATTTGGTCATATGGTTGTGCTGGAAAATTCAAGAATGCACGTGTATTTCAATGGTTGTGTTTGTTGCACATAAAATACAAGGTGCCACATACATGGAACTGCTTTGAAACATGTCATGGCAAAGGAGAGCACGATGGTGCTGGTGCATGCATAAAAACTTCCCTTCGAAGGGAAGAGATGAATTTTACAAGTGCTCGCCTTCGAGACGCTTCATCTATAGTTAAATGGTGTGCATCTTTGATGGGAGAACAAACAACAAGAAAAAACCTAGTGTAGAGAATATTCTGGGAGGTGACAGATGTGGATCGATCCCAAACACATCGGGTGAACACAGTGCATGGAATGAGACAGTTTCATTCAATTAGAAGCTTAGACAACTCGGCCCTACAAATTTGGACAAGATTGAAGGCTTGCTTTGCAGTTCCTATAGCATCGATGAATGGGATGATTGTGAGTATATAGATATAGTTGATACATGGAATCGAGTGACACTTGGCACCGATTTCAAGGGGGTTAATGAAATAGATGATTTGGAAGATGACCAGACATATATTTCTACAAACTATGATCACATATTAGATCTCATACCAGCAGGTACAAAAAATTAAATTAGTAGTACCTAAATCACTACAAGCCTTTACATTGAAAGAAATTTTATTTATGTTACATGCAAGACCTTTTTTAATAAATGTATTTTTAAACTTTTTCGATTTCCTTTCACAGGCCAGAAATATGTAGTGGTTGCCCCCAAAAATAATGAATGGGGTTCTGACTATTGGTTGGCACATTGCTTAGAGGGGAAACAAACCATTCTCGAACCTGTTACAGATGATGAAAATATTGAATTCTGAACTGGCTCGATGGTTATAAAAGGGGAGTACTTGACACTACCATCACAACAGAAAAGGAAGGGTGGGTATGTATATCAGGATTATAGACCAGGAGCTATTGTATACCACTTCACCAACCTAGTATTTGGTATAAACATCAAGCTGTGCACAATTTCGAACAAAAGTAGGTCACATGTATGATACTTGCTACCTCATTTAGAGCATGAGAGATTGATGGACACCATCGGCAGCAGAGATGATCCAGATGGCCTACTCGAGTGAGTGCATTGTCAGGTGTTACTAGATTGTCCAGTGTGGCTAGATTGTTAGGTGCGTTATTTAATACTTAAAGTGCGTGCTAAAGCACAATTTCAATTATTTAGCCTTTATTTTATTCCCAATGTACTAACCTGTGATTGACGGATACCATTCACATACATAATTTACTATTCATAGGATACTGGACACTATAAACACAATCCTAGAACCTCAGGTGAGTTATCTATAAATAATGTTTGCACATTTTCATTGGGTTCTCTTTATTTTCTTATGAGAGTACTAATGTTTAGCCTTTCATGTGCCTAGGATACAAACATTATCTATGGCACATTGGAGGTGCCAAGAACAACCGGTGTCTTTAGACACCAACAAATAGAAATCGAAAAATAACATGCTCTTGAGTTGTTGCAATTTACTTTTTTTTATCATCATCATTGTCATCTCCAAGTTCCTCATCAACATCTCCATCATCATCATCTTCATCATCATCATCATCTTCATCACCATCATCATCATCATCAACATCTTCATCATCACCACCATCATCATCATCATCTTCATCATTAGATCAACATCTCCATCATCATCATCTTCTTCTTCATCATCGTCATCATCTTCATATGCCTAAAGTTCTCTTGTATGTCAAGTTTATGAATATGCCAAATTTTACATATGACCAATAAACCCTAAGATTATGAATGATCAATAAACCAAGTAACTCCCCCCAGAAACTAACCTACTGCTGCTCCTAAAATAAACGCAGACCTCAACTATTTTTCAGCCCTAACTAACCTTTATTTCCACTCCTTAGGCTTCTAACATATCCTAGATACCTAGACTTACATCCCTAGTATCATAATCCTTCAACGTAAGGCACTAGTTGCCATAGTTTTTGTGTCTAAACAACCTACAGGACTATGCATTCCGTTGGCTCCTACAATTGTGTAGGGGCAAGGCCGACGTGGGAACACTACCAACACTGGATCGGTGGAGGGTTTTGCAGAGTTGACCCACCAATGCGAGATTAAATTGAAGGAGATTGAGTAAAACCCTAGTTTACAAAATGAATGCACAAAGAAGTCACTAGGACATGAAAACATGAGGGAGAGGGCTACCTAGAGGTAATTGCATGCCAGGAGACCAACGGAGTTGACGATTCGTTGATCCGACCTCCGATTTCTGAGTTATGTCAAGTTGCAAGTCGCATGAAAATGTCATTCAGGGACACTTGGTGACTTTCGGTCTGGGAGCGAAAAAGCAAACGGAGCAGCAAGATTGTGTGTCGTTGGCTTCTGCAAGTGTGTATGGGAAATGTCGATGTGGGAACACTACCAACACTGGCTCGGTGGAGGGTTTTGCAGAGTTGACTCACCAATGTGAGATTGCATTGAAGGAAACTAAGCAAAACCCTAGTTTACGAAATGAATGCATAAGGAAGTCACTAGGCCATGAAAACACAAGGGAGAGGGCTACCTAAAGGTAATCGCATGCCAGGAGACCAACGGAGTTGACGGTTCATCGATCTGACCTCTGGTTGCTGAGTTATGTCAAGTTGCAAGTCGCATGCATTAGAGAAATTTTGAGGTCAAAAAATGGCCTCAAAATAAAGAAAATGTACTATAAAAAACAACCAATCACATTCTAGTAGATGACATCATCCCCCTTGGTTGAGGTGGCATTGCATGAGTTAAGAATGCTTATTTGTCAAATTTTCTATGGTGGATGAAAACACATAGTTAACCAAGGTAGTGGTGTAAGTACTTTTAAGTCATAAAGTAAAGTACTCATAATGATAGTCTTTTCATAAAATAATATTATTGTCATTTTCAAGTGAAGTACTCTTAATTCATAAAGAAAGCCCTCTCACATTTTTTTATAAAAAATATATTATCATTTTTATGTTTTTAATTTTAAATTATATATTCACTCCATTCCATTTAATAACATAATGTCAAACTAATAAAGAATAATAATAGATTTAATAAATAATAATAATAATAATGCAATGTGGATTATAATAATATTATTAACATTTTACATGTAAATAAATTCTCAATTAAATTACATTATATTAAATTCATGAGAAAAGTACTAAATATAAAAAGTCAACATAAAATTAAAAAAATAACTCTTAAAAATATTTTTTATTATTTAATTTCATTTGCAAGTTCAAGACAAATAAATGCTAAAGGACAATAAATTTTTGGGAATTTACAATGAATCTTAGTCACATCAATGTAAACTTATTTTATTAATTTTATTTCTAGTGAATTTTGAAAAGCAACTCAACCATGGTTATTTATATTGTGCATAGAAAATAGTGTGGGAGGTGACTTGTCATATATACCTACCCCATAAAACCCCAAATTCATAATATTTTAATATATCTCATATTTTTGTAGTACATCTCTTAGGAGGCCATTTTTTGACCTCAAAATCTCTCTAATGAAAATGTCGTTTAGGGACACTTGGTGACTTTCGGTTCAGAAGCAAAAAAGAAAATGGAGTAGCAAGATTGCGTGTCGTTGGCTCTTGCAAGTGTGTATGGGCAATGTCAATGTGGGAACACTACCAACACCGACTCGGTGGAGGGTTTTGTATAGTTGACCCACCAATGTGAGATTGCATTGAAGGAAACTGGGCAAAACCCTAGTTTACAAAATGAATGCATAGTGAATTCACTGGGCCATGAAAACATGAGGGAGAGGGATAGATAGAAGTAATCGCATGTCAGGAGACCAACGGAGTCGACGGTTCGTCGATTTGACCTCCGGTTGCCAAGTTATGTCAAGTTGCAAGTCGCATGAAAATGTCGTTCAGGGACACTTGGTGACTTTTGGTCCGAGAGCGAAAAAGAAAATGGAGCAGCAATATTGTGTGTCTTTGGCTCTTGCAAGTGTGTATGGGAAATGCCGATGTGGGAACACTACCAACACTGGCTTGGTGGAGGGTTTTGCAGAGTTGACCCACCAATGCGAGATTGCATTGAAGGAAACTGAGCAAAACCCTAGTTTATGAAATGAATGCACAATGAAGTCACTGGGCCATGAGAACATGAGGGAGAGGGATACCTAGGGGTAATCGCATGCCAGGAGACCAACGGAGTTGACGGTTCATTGATTCGACCTCTGGTTTCTGAGTTATGTCAAGTTGCAAGTCGCATGAAAATGTCGTACAGGGACACTTAGTGACTTTTGGTTCGAGAGAGAAAAAATAAACAGAGCAGCAAGATTGCATGTCATTGGCTCCTGAAAGTGTGTATGGGAAATGCCGACATAGGAACACTACCAAAACTGGATCAGTGGAGGATTTTGCAGAGTTGAACCACTAATGTGAGATTGCATTGAAGGAAACTGAGCAAAACCCTAGTTTACGAAATGAATGCACAATGAAGTCACTGGTCCATGAAAACATGAGGGACAGGACTACCTAGAGTTAATCGCATGCCAAGAGACCAATGGAATTGATGGTTCATCGATCCGACCTTCGATTGCTGAGTCATGTCAAGTTGCAAGTCGCATGAAAATGTCGTTCAAGGACACTTGGTGACTTTCGGTCCGAGAGCGAAAAAAACAGAGCAGCAAGATTGCGTGCCGTTGGCTCCTGCAAGTGTGTATGGGCAATGCCAACGTGGGAACACTACCAACACTGGCTTGGTGGAGGGTTTTGCATATTTGACCCACCAATGCGAGATTACATTGAAGGAAATTGAGGAAAACCCTAGTTTACGAAATGAATGCACAATGAAGTCACTGGGCCATGAAAACACGAGGTAGAGGGCTACCTAGAGGTAATCGATTTCCAGGAGAAGTAATCTTTCCCTCTTGCATAAAAACACTTATTATCTTCCCTTTAAGGAAAGATCCTTAGATCTATGAGTGGTAATTTATTGGCTAATTCATTGGGCATTAATCTCTTGTTTTAATAAAGCATATTCACCCTAACCAAGTGATTTACACACTCTTGGTTAAATCTAGAAATTACATGTGCAAGGTACATAATCTCTAAATTTTCATTGTGCACATTCATGGTTCTCACATGATGATCTCGAAAATGATTTTACATTGTGCACATTCAAGGTACATAATATCAAAAATGATTTTACATTCATGGTTCTCACTTGATGAAAATATTGCTTTAAAAATAAACTGCATACTTTCTCAAAAAAAATTCATTTTGTTAAAAGTTAAGAGAAAAAAGTAGTTCTAAAAAAGTTTCAAGTTAACTTAAAAAAATGGTCATGCTCTTATTTTAGTGATTTGTTGATTGAGCTCACACCTTGGTTTGTTACTTTCTTGAGTGTGGAAATATCATTGATCATGTGCTTCCTGAAATGTTACTGTGCTCTCCAAAGAAGCCATGTACTTGGATGGAAACTTGTCCCTTTTCAACTGAAACGTACAGTATTGATCTTGCATCTCACTTTTGACTCCAGGTGCCAATATTTTGGTACTGATTTTTAAATGTTATATTGAGAGAATGGTCATGAGTTTATTTTAATAATTTATTGGTTGTACACTATTTCCTTGTAACTAACCATTTCATAATTTATCTCTTTTAATTTTCAAGGCTTTCTTGGGACGAGATGTTTTCAATTTTTTAAACATTTAATGCAACAACAACATCAAACAAACACAAATCCATAAACCTAAAAACATAGTTAAGCATATATCTACAAGGCATATAATGCACATCATGTTCCCATATAAAGTCAACCATATAGGTAAATCTGAACATTGCTTTATATTATATGTACATATAATGTTTTCAAAAATGGCATGCCATGGCCATAATACAAAATAGTGGATCAAATTGTACATCTGTGTGTACATACAAACAAAACGGTGCATGTATGTATCCCCCCTATACATGGATTATATTTACCCCCCTATACATGAATTCTATGTATCCCCCTTTTCACTACCAATGTCAGTGGCTAATGAGAAGTCTATATTTCTTTTTCGGATGCTCGATGGCGTTCCCCAACGCTCAACAGGAGGATCCATTCTCATTTGTGGAGACTGCACACAAACCAAAATTTGTAAGTTAGTTTACCAAGCTATAAAAATAAATACACCTCTATGTACATTTGTTCAAATTTCAAGCAAATATAACATTTTTACTTACTATGCGTGTGTAAGTCCTTGGCAGTGTAACTGCATGTACGTGGGTGGGGGAGCGTGGAGGGTCATTAGTGGCCCCAATTGGGTGCTCTTCAGGCACGAATAGCTCAGTAGATGCCTGCATAAAGTAACATATATGTCAATGTCGACAAATACAAAGAAAACCAGAAATATACTACATGGACGGACAACATGAATTTTTCAAAGAAAGCGAGACATACACGTACCTGGGGGGGGGCAGAGGTGGGTCACCAACAACCTCGGTTGGGTGCTCTTCAGGCACCACTAGCTTAGTAGATTCCTACATAAAGTAACATATATCAATGTCAGTAAATACAAAGAAAATGAGAAATATACTACATGGACGGACAACATGACTTTTTCAAAGAAAGCGAGACATACACGTACCTTTGGGGGGGGGTAGAGGTGGGTCACCAACAACCTCGGTTGGGTGCTATTCAAGAACCACTAGCTCAGTAGATGCCTGCATAAATTAACATATGTCAATGTCAGCAAATACAAAGAAAATGAGAAATATACTACATGGATGGACAACATCACTTTTTCAAAGAAAGCGAGACATACACATTCCTGGGGGGGGAAGAGGTGGGTCACCAAAAACCTTGGTTGGGTGCTCTTTAGGCACCACTAGCTCAATAGATTCCTGCATAAAGTAACATATATCAATGTCAATAAATACAAAGAAAATGAGAAAATATACTACATGGAGGGACAACATGACTTTTTCAAAGAAAGCGAGACATACACGTACCTGGGGGGGGCAAAGGTGGGTCATCAACAACCTCGTTTGGGTGCTCTTCAGGAACCACTAGCTCAGTAGATACCTGCATAAAGTAACATATTTCAATGTTAGCAAATACAAAGAAAACGAGACATATATGTACTACATGGACGGACAATGACTTTTTCAAAGAAAGAGAGACATACTTGCATACATACAAATTAAACTATATACTACATATACCTGGGAAAGGTGAAGAAGTGGGTCAACAGTGGGTGCAATAACTGACATTGGCCTAAATGGATGGGCATATGCATCCATAAACAAGGCCGCTGAGTGGCAATAATAATCATGCTACGTAACAAAACATAATACAATTAGAAAATTTCTAATCATTAAAAGCATACGTGTTGAATCATTAAAAGCACTTAATTAAAAGAATGTACCTGTGTTTGGGAATCTACCTCTACATGCGAGGGACCTTCCTGGGATTCCACAAACTCATCTTTCCCACCCTGCATAAAACATATTGTATCTAGATTAAGACGTATTGAATACATTGCAATCTCTACTATAAATATGTAAATCACGATGACAAATTAAAAAGTAAATTTCTTAAAGCTAATGGTGAAGAACTAAAATCATATGCAGCATTGACCGCTGCATCAAGGTCATCAACATTAATGGCCAGATTATGCGAATCTAGGGTGTCATTGGACACCAGCTGTATATTTGTTCACGTAAATTCTCAGATAATTAAATAGAAATAAATTACGAAACAATTGAAATCTATGATATAAAACAAAATATACTATGTAAAGAATCAGTTTTACTTACATATCGGAGTAATCCATTGCCCCAGAAATCTGAAGCAGGCCCATAGCATATGCTGCAACAACACGTTGTGCAATGGTGTGGAATAACACGATACTCTAAACCCTCTGTGTCTCCAGTGCGATCTATAGCTCTGGTAGGGTATGGAGATCTAGTAAGTGGATCCTCAGTGTGTCATGGTCCAACACCAGATGGGCCATCCTCAGAGGTTCCAACCCCTTGGCCTACATTTCCTCCAACAGCAGTGCCAACCCCTTGGCCTACACTGCCTTGGACAAAAGTCTCATGTTGAAGCATTGTATCTTCCAAATGGAATAAGGCCTCCTGCGTATCATCAATAATGGGACCCATGGGAGGATATACCTGAGGGGGGTTTGGTGTGCGTGGAGGGCATCGCACACGGTTAGGATCAGTCCTAGCCCCTTCCCTATCTTGGGGCATCCCATGACCCACAACCTAAACTCTAGAATATCAAAATAGTTCACATGTTTCCCCAAGATAAATTCTACATACAACTTCCTAAGAAAATAGAATGGATGTCTCTGTTCCTGTGAGGGTCTTCATCGGAGACCATGTACCAGTGATCCATCCAATTGGATTTAATATTTGGTTCCACGCACCAGTCTATGGAAATGTGTGGTCGAGTGGTGGGTGGAACCAATCCGGTGCTAGGGTCCCAGAATAATGAAAACAATTGGTATTTTGTTATCTTTAGTTTTTTCACGTCTTTGTAGCTCAACCCAATGGGATAGTATTTCCTCTGGGAATCTTTGTATGAGCTAATGTTGTATAGTGCTCCTTGGGCATTGGAAATTGTGTTTGTTATGGTATCTAATGCCTCGGATAATGATTGTCTTAAATGGTCCCCCACTCTAAACAATGAGCTAAGGCACCTTAATGCACCCAAACGAACCAGAATCTTTGAATTCCGGTCATGTTCCTCCTCGGGGTTTGGGCTTGTGTCTAGATTTGGGTTTGGGTTTGGGTTTGGGTTTGTGATTGGGTTTGGGTTTGGGTTTGGGTTTTTGTTTGGGTTTGTGTTCTCTGTTAAGATTAAAACAACAAATTCAAAATTTAATTAATAAATTTCATTGTTTGGTTTAATATGTAGCAAATTTTATTAAATTGGTTTTTAAAAAAACAAAAACTATTAAATTAACAAAAACAAGAATGAAAATTGAAAGGAATTTGGAAAGAAAGGGCCACCTACCTTCCATTGTATCCCAATTGTGAATTGGTTCTTCCTAATTTTCCTCTTCCTTCTCTCAATCTCAAATCGACAATGCATTTTATCGCCCTCCCGAAATCACTCGCCTTGACTGTGTATGCGAAAATGAGGCCGCGGGCCACTGTTTTTTTTTTTTTGGTATTACAAATCGCAAGTGCGATTTGTAACTCTTACAAAACGCAAGTGCAATATATTGCACTTGCGATATAGGCTAACTAAGCTTAGCCTTGTTTTTCAGCTCGGATTTGTCCGAACCTAGCCATAATAACGCATATGTGTTATGGATTTCTATTTCGGACATGCGTTTCCGATTTCTAAAGTGGCACTAAAAAGTGGAACCAACATTGTGCGAGGGCCCTCCATTAAAACATGAAAATTAAAAAACATATTTCACTTTACGAATTTCATTTTGAATATGACAAAAATGTAAGATATACTTTGAAAATTAAACAACACCACAACCACTAGTCATCTTCTTTATGAAGATAATTTTCAATAATAAATAGGGAGTTTTAACATCTTCCACACATCGATTTCACGTTTCTTTAGTTGTCTTTTCTCAAGTCTTCATTATAGGAGGTTATGCCTGTGAGAGTATAGGAGAGCAATGACCACAATCTATAGGATGAAAGTGGCATGTGGTAGAGGTTTTCTCTACGAATTTAATTTTGAATATGACAAAAATATAAGATGTACTTTGAGTGACAAGTGTCCTCTTTTATTCTTCATTCAAACATGAAAATTAAAAACATATTTCACTTTAAGAATTTCATTTTGCATATGAAAAAAATATAAAATATACTTTAACTAACAAGCGTCCTCTTTTATTCTCCATTAAAACATGAAAATTAAAAAACATATTTCACTTTACGAATTTCATTTTGAATATGACAAAAATATAAGATATACATTGAAGATTAAACAACACCACAACCACTAGTCATCCTCTTTATGAAGATAATTTTCAATAATAAATAGGGAGTTTTAACATCTTCCATGCATCGATTTCAAGTTTCTTTAGTTGTCTTTTCTCAAGTCTTCATTATAGGAGGTTATGCTTTTGGAGTATATGAGAGCAAATGACCACAATCTATAGGATGAATGTGGCATGTGGTAAAGGTTTTCTCTATGAATTTCATTTTGAATATGACAAAAATATAAGATGTACTTTGAGTAACAAGTGTCATCTTTTATTCTCCATTCAAACATGAAAATTAAAAAACATATTTTACTTTAAGAATTTCATTTTGAATATGACAAAAATATAAGATATACCAAGTGTCCTCTTTTATTCTCCATTCAAACATGAAAATTAAAATACATATTTTACTTTACGAATTTCATTTTGAATATGACAAAAATATAAGATATACTTTGAAGATGAAACAACACCACAACCACTAGTCATCTTCTTCTTCTTTATGAAGATAATTTTCAATAATAAATAGGGAGTTTTAACATCTTCCACACATCGATTTCAGGTTTCTTTAGTTGTCTTTTCTCAAGTCTTCATTATAGGAGGTTATCCCTTTGAGAGTATAGGAGAGCGAATGACCACAATCTATAGGATGAATGTGGTATGGGGTAGAGGTTTTCTCTATGAATTTCATTTTGAATATGACAAAAATATAAGATGTACTTTGAGTAACAAGTGTCCTCTTTTATTCTCCATTCAAACATGAAAATTAAAAAACATATTCACTTTAAGAACCTCATTTTGAATATGACAAAAATATAAGATATACTTTGACTAACAAGTGTCCTTTTTTATCCTCCATTCAAACATGAAAAAAATGTGGCATGTGGTAGAGGTTTTCTCTACGAATTTCATTTTGAATATGACAAAAATATAAGATGTACTTTGAGTAACAAGTGTGGGCGGGCGCACAAAGATGGTCCCCAAATCCGTTGCAACGGGGACGTGCTAGGAGCAAAAAAAAACTACGCGTACGCACCTAAGACAGCGCGCATGCACCGCTAGGTTTGGTACCGAACCGAGGCACGTATGAGTGCCTGATGCGTGCACATGTCTGGCGTGTGCATGCTACAGTGGCGCGCACGTGTGCCTGTTAAAAAACAAAACAAATCAGAATGCCCCATTCTGCTATTTGGACCCGAGCGTGACCTCCACTCTCGCATGCACGTCAATTCAGCGACCAAAGGAGGCCAAATCCACTCCAAACCCCCCCAAATTCACCCACAAACTCATCAACGCATCAATTGATAGGTAAATATCGAGTTTTTTTTTCATTTTATTCATTCTTTGTGTCAATTTTTTGTTTATTTATTTTTTATTAATTCCCAAATTTTTAAAACAATGAACCAATTTTCAATTGTAGATTGTAAACTGAGACAATGAGTGAACAAGATGTTAATCCTGAGTCCGGTGGAACACAAGAAAACCCAAACCTTGGACCCAATGCCGAAGAAAACCATGAACAAAATCCAAATGCCGAACAAAATTTTGAATAAGATGACCTTAACCATTATGTAAATGAAATGAGAGTGCACACTCGAGATCTAAGAAACTCAAGGGAACCATCTCGATTTTCTCTTGCCATGTCAATTGAGAGCTCAATTGACGCCTTCATCCATGCACATCGCCAATTGACCGACATGACTAAATTTAGAGATAGGATGCGTGAGTATTAATCCATGGGCATTTCCAAGGAAGCAATAAAAGATTTGAACATTACAAAAGCCCAATTATACAGTATGTTCACCGATCCAAAAACAAACCAACCACTAAACACTAGAAAGCCATGTGTCTGTATGGATTGGTATCATTACCAATCATGGAGGGACAATTGGATGCATAGGTGGTTCATGGTGTACGATAAACCTCCCTGCAATAATAGGGAGGTTCCACAGTACTTCCTTCGGCAACTGTGGGCTGAGTTTCGCCTCGATTTACATGTCAATTATTTTGACATAACCGAGTTCCAGGGTGTTGGGCGTGGCTCTTCCCAAGATCAACCTACTTCCAGGAGGAACCCACTGAGAGGGCCACCAACTCCTAACCGCATCTCCAACCCCTCTCCCCATCCACCTTAGTTACCCCACAAGCTTGATCAGATCGAGGAGGCAATGATGAATGTTACACATGGACTCCTTAGACACACCTCCTTTGTAGCAGCGACTACAGTGGAGAGGCAGGGTGACCTTGATAGAGATCCAGGTGCAGGGCCAAGATAGACCCGTGACCGATGGTAGCCATGCTGGGAATTCTAGTTCGATGGGGACAATGCCACATCTTTGTCCCCATTGCGGGCACACTTTCCCTGGCCCAATCGAGGGTTGTTATATGGATCAGGTCAACAATTTTTTTAATGTATTTTCAATCATCACTTGATAACTTGTAAAGTATTTTTAAAGTATTTTTGTTTGACTTAAACTATTATTTCAATGTACAGTTTTTCAGAGCTGACACACCAACATGGGAGAACGTAGGATATCCCAACCTGGATGCAGCAAAGGTAGCTGCAACTGAAATTGCGGCACCTCACATGGAGGTATTTTCAGTACCTCACACAATATTGTTATTACTTATGTCATTTATATTACTTAAGTATTTATATTTATGGCATACACGTTGATAGTTCGTACAATGTTTTTGAATATCTTGATTGCCTAAATAATGACTTGTTTAACATGTTCATAACATACATGCATTTTGGTGTCCACAGGTGTTCCATGACTATGGTGATCAACCATCCCCACCAGGGATTGGTAGATTGCCATATACACAGGTACAATGTGTAGTTAAAAGCACGCTTTTAATTTGAATTGTTACGACTTACTATGGTTTAATTTATTGTTTGTTTACTAAATTGTGATATTAAAAATGTATATGTAGGTGCCACCAACAACTGCAGGTCCCCATTTTAGTCTTATGTTTCCACCCTCTCCCATGAGTCCCCCCCCCTTGCTTCCATCTAGACCCCTCCCTCCGTACACCCCCTCCCTTCCATCCATCCCCCCCCTCCCCAGCCATACTCCCCCCTCCATCCATCCTCCCCCACTCGTCCATGCTCCCTCGTATATACATCCACCCCAATTTATCCATGCCCCCATGTCTATCCATCCTCCCCCATTCATCCACACCCCCCCTTCCTTCCACCTTCCCCTCTTTGTCCACAACCTCCCTTTCATCCATCCTCCTCCCTCCATGCAGGACTTCCCTCCCATGCACCATCCTTCAACATCCCCCCTAGTCCTTTTCGTTCGATACCCTCTATCGTACAAACTGGCAGGGGTTCATCATCCACGATGTCCTCCTCCACCCCACACCACCATGTCTTCTCCCACCATATCATCCCCACTTCTCACCACTATTGTGGCATCTACTCTTCCAGTATCCTCATCTGTATCTCCAGTGGTTGCACATGTAGTGGATGCCACTACATTTGCGCCCCCCCCCCCCATGACTGCATCGGAGCTGGTTTTCCAGCCATCTGCTCCACCTACTAGCCCAAAAGCCCAGCCATGTCCATCGTCGGAGGTGTTCACAGTGAGAATCAAGCTAATTTATGAAAATATTTTGATGCATTAACAAAAATTAATTTAAGCAATTATTACTTTTCAATGAAATGATTGTTGTAAATGTTGTAGGTTGGAATTGCTGAGAGGCTCCGCATATCCAGGACACCTGCCTCACGTTTCCCACTCGCATCATAGGTGATTTATTTAAGATTCAAATTCTACATTTGTTTTATAAATGTGGTAAATGTTGAAAATGCTTGAAAATGATGGTATCTTATATGATTTGTTCCAGAGCCCGGAGAGATGGTCTACTCTTAGACGGAGCAAGACCCGAGGTACCGGTAGCTCAAAGAGTAGGAAGATCGGCTTTGGAGATGCACCTAGGAGTAACGACGGTGGTCACAATGCTTGACACACCATGCTATGTACATTATCCATGATGTGGCACTTTTGTGCACCAGTTTCCATGTACTTTGTATATACTGCACGAGTTGCCATGTATTTTGGATCTACAGCATGAGCTGTCGCATTTTCTATAGGGAACGAGTTGTCGTTGTATGTACATTGGGAACCATGTTCCACTATTTGCCAGAAATTGTATATTTTTGGATGAGTTTTGTCACCTTGATGTACATGGATTTTCAATTATGTGATCTATATCGATGTTGTCTATATTAGTATCTTGTTGTCTCATTTTGTGTGTATCATGATGTGATGTTATCTAAATTTGCTTTTTACTTCTATATGTCCATGGCATGCGGTCTTAAGTTTTGGTACCAATGATGTCCATGCATTAGTTGATAATGTGAATCAACCTGAATCTTACCTAGATCTTAGAAGAGAAGTTGGATATCATAGTTTAGCTTGGTTTATCTTTCCACATGTAAAATCTTGTAATGGTATCTATGTTAAGAAAACATTATAAACATATCTTGGTTTAATGAATAGCCTCTATAAAGGGCATACTATATTTATCTGGTCTTTAAAGCCAAGCCATTTGGAATAGAATGTCACAATTTCAATTACACCATTAATGCAATGTGTTCAAATTTAAAATTTTGTTTTGTTGCATTACATGTGGTCAAACATTAACTTCCACGAATTATTCTTTAAAAAAAATTTATTAAATGATATTTTTGTAAGTCTAACTCATTTCTGAAGGGTTATTTTGTCACTAAAACTTCATGTCAAGGGCAATGTAAAAATTCAAAACGTAAAAAAAAATTAGTTTGAAGGGAGGAGATGAAATGGAATTCCAATGCGAAATGCCATTTCCAATAATTGAAATATTCACATGATCAATGCTCTGTGCATGTTGGATTGCATGAGTATTTCATGTTGACCAACTTTTATCTACACATTGCTACACATACGTGCCATCATCAACATCTCCATCATCATCATCTTCATCATCAACATCAACATCATCATCATCTTCTCCACCATCATCAACATCTCCATCATCATCATCATCTTCTCCATCATCCTCATTGACATCTCCATCATCATCATCTTCTCCATCATCATCATCATCATCTTCATCACCATCACCATCATCATCAACATCTTCATCATCATCATTGTCATCTCTAAGCTGCTCATCAACATCTCCATCATCATCATCATCATCTTCATCACCATCACCATCATCATCAATGTATTCATCATCATCACCACCATCATCATCATCATCAACATCTTCATCATCATTGTCATCTCTAGGTTCCTCATCAACATCTCCATCATCATCATCTTCTCCGTCATCATCAACATCTCCATCATCATCATATTCTCCATCATCCTCATCAACATCTCCATCATCATCATCTTCTCCATCATCATCATCATCATCTTCATCACCATCACCATCATCATCACCATCTTCATCATCATTGTCATCTCTAGGTTCCTCATCAACATCTCCATCATCATCATCTTCTCCGTCATCATCATCATCATCTTCATCGCCATCACCATCATCATCTTCATCGCCATCACCATCATCATCAACGTCTTCATCATCATCACCATCATCATCAACAACAACAACAACATATTCATCATCATTGCCATCTCTAGGTTCCTCATCAACATCTCCATCATCATCATCTTCTTCATCATCATCATCATCATCATCATCTTCATCAACATCTCCATCATCATCATCATCTTCATCATCATCATCATCATCATCATCATCTTCATCACCATCACCATCATCATCAACGTCTTCATCATCATCATCATCATTGTCATCTCTAGGTTCCTCATCAACATCTACGTCATCATCATCTTCTTCATCATCATCCTCATCACCATCACCATCATCCTCAATGTCTTCATCATCATCACCATCTTCATCATCATTGTCATCTCTAGGTTCCTCATCAACATCTATGTCATCATCATCTTATTCGTCATCATCATCATCATCATCTTCATCACCATCACCATCATCATCAACGTCTTCATCGTCATCACCATCTTCATCATCATCACCATCTTTATCATCATTGTCATCTCTAGGTTTCTCATCAACATCTCCATCATCATCAACTTCTCTGCCATCATCATTGTAGCTAGGGTTTTACCCCTAGCTTGTGCAAATGAGCACCTACTAAGGAGAAGGGACTCCTTAGTAGCAGTTCAATGAATGTAAATTAAAATGCTAAAACAGAAATATAAACTACTCTAAACATGTGCATGAAACATAACAAATAAGATATAAAGAATGGCTTTTGTATTAATTTTACCTCCAATGTGAAGGTTGGTGAAGCTCTTGCAATGTCCAAGAGGGTTGCTCCAAGCTCCAACTTGCTCCTTCTCTTTCTCCAAATGATGGGAATGGGCCAAAAGGGGCTCTCAAGGTGAAAGTAGCTCAAGGGTGAGCTAGGGTTTCAAGAGAGATTTTGGCAGAGTAAGGATGCTTATGACTGTGGATATCAAATAAGGGGTCTCCATCACCTATTTATAGGTTTTTTGGTGGTGGAGTGCTGGCCCATGGTTTTGGGAACCATATGGTTTAGGGCAGTTGTATAGGGTTTTTTCCTCCTTTTCCTCATTATTTTATATTTTTTATTCCCTTTTTAGGGGGTTTTTGCTATTTTAGAGGAATTTTGGATATTTTTGGAGGAAAAAAGGGGTTTTTTTAGCCTTTTTGAGGCTTTTTTGATGGTTTTGTGGCCTTTTGGAGGCATTTTAGGCCTTTTGGAGGCTTTTTAGTGGGATTTTTAGGGTTTTTAAGGGAAATATGGTAGGAAAATGGACAAATGAGCCATGTAATGGGGGTAGATGAGGTAGTGAACACTTTTTGGGTGTTAATAGATTGCCCCCTGATGTGCGAGGGCAGGAGCTCATCGTATGGCCGATGGACATCATGAGTCATGTATGGTTTTCCTGGTGTGTGGAGAAGAGAAGAAACAAACTGAAGCCCGGAACAACGATCCCGAACAAACTGCAAGAACTAAAAGTACATAACCTCAAAAATGGATGAGGAATCATCTGATCATATGGACGAGGCGGGCATACCCATGCTCGTATCAAGATATAACA
This sequence comes from Larix kaempferi, assembly GCA_027924585.1. Classification (NCBI taxonomy): domain Eukaryota; kingdom Viridiplantae; phylum Streptophyta; class Pinopsida; order Pinales; family Pinaceae; genus Larix; species Larix kaempferi. The sequence continues at coordinate 1,042,960 of BSBM01000903.1, forward strand.
TAATAATAACAATGGGGTCCAAAAATGGGGACCTAAAATATATATGGCCTCAATAATGAATGAGGCGGAATCTCAATATATGGACGAGGCAGGCATACCCATGCTTGTATCAAGATACACAAAATAACTGTGAGGCCCAAAAAGAGGGACCTGTAAGATACATAGAGAACCACTGTGTACATCATAAGAGTCCATAGGGGACACCAAATCTGGGACATACTGCTGGGCTGACCATGTCTGAGCTGATCAACTGATACACTGGAATGACAACAGTGCTACTGAATGTGGTACCAAAGGAACTGATGAGCTACTGGAGCAGAGTGACAAGGGGCCATACTCTCAATGGTACACTGAATCGAAACTGATCTGGGACGGAACTGGGTACTCAAGGAAGCATAGAGCTGGAGGGCTTCCGAATACAATCGCCAACGCAGCCCAGACATCCACGGGAACATATAACTGGTCGTTCCGAAGTGACTCACCAATGTGCTAGAATCGGGGGAAATCTAGGGTCTTCGACTAAAAACTGAAGGGATGTAACCCTACGCTATTCTCGACGATGCGATCAAGGTGCTGAAGTCAAGCATGTGAGAAACAACCACTCAGAGAGGCAATGATGACTCCTCTCAGACTGATCGGTAGGCACTTACCACAGATGGTGATAACTCCAAGCCGTATGGACCTCTGGGCCTATCCTCTGGAATAGAGGGGCTGTCGTCGACAGAGGGAGACCTGCAACTATCAAGGCAATGATGTTTCCTTGACAAGAGCGCGAGGTGGAGAACCGAAATGTGATAGTACTGATGGCAGGACTGACAAACTGTGGGGGGACAACTGGGCAAGTAGAGGGGGTGGACTCAAACTTCCTTTGTTCAGAGTATGATAACGGGGATGATCGGGTAGCATATGAAACTGACTGGGGGGAAAGGGATTATAGCTGTAATGGATCAAGGATGGTGACGGGGCTGAGGGAGACTCAAGCTGGTATAAAATGGTAGGAGACTGCAGAGTACTCTGAACAAAGGAAACCTGATTGGGGGTGCTGCCGAGATGATTGATCATAGTGCCTGGAGGCATGGGGGGGAACTTCTTCATGGGTTAGGGGACTATAAGAAGTGTGTATAAAATGGTACTGTCGTGTGGATTTATACGAGCCCAGGACAGTTCATGCTCGTGGTTGCTTTCAATTTTAAGGAGTCTGAAAGTGATAAGAAGACTCTGAAGTAATGGAATGGTACTGTCGTGTGGATTTATACGAGCCCAAGACAGTTCATGCTCGTGGTTGCTTTCAATTTTAGAGAGTCTGAAAGCAAATAAGAAGACTCCAGGGGGTTGCTTTTTCGTGTGTTAGTCTCCAAGGCCCGAAGAAGCATAAAAGGATGCAATGAAGAACTCTTCTAGTCGATGTGACTAGACTATTCCTTTTTCGTAATTAGTCTACCAGGTCCGGAAAAGGGTTAAACTTATACCAGATAGACACCCTTTCAGGTACTTTAACGAGCATGAAAGGAAGCAAGATTGCTCGGCGATCTTTTCATTGTTTTAGGAGTCAGAAAAGAGCTTAACAGAAACTCCCTAAGTGCATTTTTCGTAAAGGACTTGTCCGGCCCAAAAAAGGGATAAAATTATACCGAACAAAAGGAATGGCCAGGCAAGGAGGAAGTGTTCAATCAAGGAACAGTAATGATGACCAAGAACGAGGGTAGTGGGGAACACTGGTGGGCCTCCTTGCAGGGTTAATGAAATGGTGGCAAAATAACGAAACATTTGCAGTATGACAGGAGTGGAGGGCTCATGAACAATCCAATGGCGGCCAATGTGGCACGCAAACTGAGGCAGCAAGGTGTCAGGACACAATGTTGAAATTGTACCAGGTGAGAGCGAGAAATGGTCTCAAGCATCATCACGAGCTCAAAAAAATGAATCCGGCGATATAAAGAGTGTCAAAAATGGATAACAGCCGATGTGGCATGCAAACCGAGGCGACGGGGGGCGTTTTGGAAAAAATACCCGAAAAATATGGGGGTGAGAGCGAGAAATGATCTCAAGCAATAACTTTATTAGTGGTACCATACATGTTCTTTCATTTTTATCAAATTAAGAAAGAACCTTCAAGTTCTGAATCTCTGCACCCCATAAATTCGATCAACAATCCAAAAATTCTACGTATATTTAGGGGTGGTCTAATTCTTCAATTGTTTAATCCCATTCTTTTAGCAAATCCTGTATTAACAAGACTGGTTAACCTCTTTCTTTTTCGTTACAGCGATAATATCTCATTTATTATAAGTAGTTTTTGCGGTTGGTTGGGTGGTCATATTCTATTCATAATTTTTACAAAATCGGTATCTTTACGTATAGAACGTAATTCACCTATTGATTATACTATATTAAGACGTTATATCCATCGAACCTTTAGTCTACTTCTTTTTTATTATTGTTTCTTCTGTTTAGGTAGAGCCCCATCACCGTTCCTTATAAGCAATAATGATTACATCGGTGACAAAAATGATCGCTCTGCGGCTAAAGATGATCACTCTGTGGATGCGGCTAGAGATGACCGCTCTGTGGCTAAAGATGATCACTCTGTGGCTGCGGTTAGAGATGACCACTCTGTGGCTAAAGATGATCACTCTGTGGCTGCGGTTAGAGATGACCGCTCTGTGGCTATAGATCCGAAAAAACTGAAAGGACTTCTGAAAGAAGAACAATTATCATGGTTCAAGCAACCATGGCCCATTATTTTCTTTAATCATAATAGAGCTTATCGGCCAATACGATATATCGGGAATAGCTCTACTCAACTAGGTCCTGTGAGGACCGAAGTATCTCAATATTTTTTTGGCACATATTTGAGTGATGGAAAACAAAGAATCTCTTTTACGTTTTTACCTAGTGTATCGGTCCTTGGGGAAAAGCTCGGGAAATATAGAGATCTTTTAGATACTTCTTGCTCATCTGAGGATCCTTATCATAGGTGGATCCATACCATGAAAAGAAGAAGAGATTATTTAGGGAATGAATTTTCGGATCGAGTGAAAGCTTTAAGCAATGGATCTCCTGCTGAAAATGTTATGGAAAGGAGAGTTCAATTCTTCAATTCTCAGGGAGATTCTTTTACTGAAATGTATGATCCATTCCTTAATGGGGCATTCCGTGGAACAATAAACCAATTCGAGTTCCCCCAAATGCTGAACGATTCGATTATTTCAAATCTTTCGGATTTGAAAGAGGTATCTATGAAAGACTGTAAAGAGGGATTCCAAAATGATCAATTTGGGTATGGGTACCATATCTCTCATCATTGGCAGGAATTGGAACACGAAAGCTTTCGACTACCCTGGGAACTCTTACCTACAGATACTGGTCGTTCGCTCATTCCGATCACTAAATCATCGGAAATAGTCAAAGTGGAACCTATTTCGAAACGGCTTTATCTATTAACAGAACGAATAATTTCAAATCAAGCAAGGAAGATCTTTGAAGAGTATTTGTCGAATATAGATTCTTCAAATATAGATTTTTATTTTGGTAACCTGATCTATCCAAAAGATTTGTTTGAAATGCCTTCTGATCAGATTCAAGAGATCTATGCAAAAGATGATGATTTTTTCATCAATTTCCTGCTGTTGGAAATAGCCCTTCGAGTAGCCTATATAGATATCGTACCGGAAATAGCTTCATGTAATGAACGGATCTACACAAACTATTTGGTTAATATTTACAGCCAAATCGACGGTAGAAACGTTGCACCCACAGGTACCGTAAAATGGGAATTTATTCTCGATCTTGTTACTACGGAACAGAAGGTTACTTCTGAACAGATTTTCCTTTTCGAGTCTTTAGCGCAACATGAGTGGACAATACTATGAAATTTTCGTGGGAATGTATCTACGGATGATTCAACGCAAACGAAAGATTTTATTACCCTTTACAACGAAATACTATTGAATGAACTTCTCCCAATTATAGAGATTCCGAAACATGTGCCTCGATTTTCATCTGGTTTGATGATAGGTGAATATGATGATGGTTCCACAACTGAACCCACAGAGAATAGGATTCGTCCAAGAAAGGTAAGAAGTACACTGACTTTTTCTCTTGGGGAAAGACAAATAGTTATGAAACGTTATTTTGAAGAGACAGATTATCGTCGGAACTTAATCAGAGGATCCATACGTGCTCAAAGACGTAAAGTTATGATATGGAAGAGGATGCAACCGAATGCACATTCCTTTTTCTTTTTGGTAAGAATGGAAATACCCGCTTATCCTAAAGATTATTACGACATGTCAAATTCTAATAGAGTGAATGAAAAAACCCATAAGAAGAAAATCCATAGATACGAAGAATCGAAGCCGATCATCCCCTCCTACAATCCGGCACTCGTTGAGTCCTTATGTACACTGTGGTCGGAATTGAACCATTTAAGAGGTTTATTATTAGTGGCTCAATCAATTTTGAGAAAACGTATAATATTACCATCACTTATAATAGCCAAGCATATCGGTCGTATATTACTATTTCAAGTCCCCGAATTTTCCAAAGATTGGGAAGAAATGAGGAGAGAAGTGCATGTAAAATGCGCTCCTGATGGAGCCGAATTTTCCGAAACAGAATTCCCAGACAATTGGAAACAAAATGGTATGCAGATAAAGCTTCTATTTCCTTTTCGTTTGAAGCCTTGGCATAGATCCAAACTCCGATTCGAAAACAAATTGCGTTGGAGTTATTTAACAACTCTTGGATTGGAAACTGATGTACCTTATGGTGATCCAATCCCAAATTTAGGACCTTTTCCGAATTTTTTCAACCTATCTTCACAAAATTTATCTTCAAAAAATTGAAAAGAGGATTGACGAGAGGATGGATCATCTTCAAAAAAGTGAAAAGAGGATTGAGGAGAGAATTTATTCTCTTCCAAAAATTGAAGAGAAAATTAATGGGATCTACAGGAATAAGATGCGTTCCACAAGTTAGATATATAGACAAGAGTGAATTGAATGACCGGATACAAAATCAATTACCGAGTGAGGCTACCCCTATGAGTAGTGCAAATGATTCACCAGAAGTTAATGATCAATTTGGATATGAAACCCGAATAATTAATGTTAAAGATCCAGATGATCAGACGACCACAATGAAGGAGCGGATCGAATCTATCGCGATCATAAATAGCCCTCCTATAACTGGAATGTCTCTAGTGGATTCAGAGATTAATACCGGATCGAAGGGGAGTTTTAACATATTAGGATCAACATTAAAAAAACGATTGGTTCAGATTCGGCGAATACCTGGTCGATTTCGAAATAAAAGTGTCCAATTAATCCGAAAAAGGTTCTATTCTATGAAATTAATGAAAATTTTTCTCAAAAGAATGGACCAAGATCTTTTACCAAGTGTTATTCATTTCATCGGGTTAAATATAAAATTTTGGATTCGATCCGCTTGGATCCAATCCACGGGGAATATAGCAACAATTTATTGACGAATATTCATTCTCAATAATGATATTTCAAGAATAAATAGAGGTCAAATTACCAACTACTATTTGATCAACGAAAAAATACAAGATTTTGAAATTCGTCCTGATCAAAACATGTTCTCAATGTCCCAAGCATATGTATTTCACAAAATATGGCAGATAAGGGCAATGAACAGGTCCTATTCAAAGTATTTATTACAATCTCGAGCCCAAACATCATATCCCTTGATCAAGAAGAAGATCAAAGAATTATTAGATATACAAAGAATATTGGATCACGAGAAACCACAAGATCTGAAGGAGAATGACTGGAAACAATGGTTGAGATGTTTTGACCAATACAATTTATCCCCACAGATATGGTCTAGGATAAACCCACAGAAATGGAGAAATATAGCAAGTAAGCAATGTACGTTCTATGAAGAACGATTCATTCCCTATGAACAAGAAAAAGATTCTATATTTGCAGCTGTGATGGAACCTTCTTTGGGATTACTTCGGAAAATAAACAAACATTACAGATACAATATTTTATCATATAGTTATCTCAATTCGACAAAAGATTTGGATATTCTCAATTCGGCATCGGATATTCTCAATTCGGCATCGGATATTCTCAATTTGCCGAAATATTTGGATATTATCAATTCGCCAAAAGATTCGGATATTATCAATTCGGCATCGGATATTTTCAATTCGCCCAAAGATTCGGATATTCTCAATTCGGCATCAGATTTGGATATTATCAATTCGCCAAAAGATTCAGATATTCTCAATTCGGCATCGGATATTATCAATTCGCCAAAAGATTTGAATATTCTCAATTCGGCATCGGATATTATCAATTCGCCAAAAGATTTGGATATTTCCAATTCGGCATCGGATATTATCAATTCACCAAAAGATTCGGATATTCTCAATTCGCCAAAAGATTTGGATATTCTCAATTCGCCAAAAGATTCGGATATTAACTGACCACCAGTACAACCTGATATACCAGATGATCAAGATATTACCGATCGTGAAGGAATTCCCAGGGAAAAGTGTATTCGTGATATTATCGAGGAGGATTGGAAGGGTACCGATTTCAATCTCGTGAATGGTCCTCATTCTACTATTGATATTTACGATGCTATTGATATTTACGATGCTATACGTTCTTGTACTTATGATCATACAACAATGATTGACAGGCAGAAGACTGATCTTAAGACTGATCTTATTACGAATCAGCAGGGGATTGATGAGACGCAAAGAGACAATGTTGGCATTATGGATTCTCCAGAAATAGAGAAGAGAGGATCCGGATTAGAATCATCACCAGCTCGGAAAAATGAATCCGATGATATCAAATATGCTAAAAACGAAGAGTAGCCGAAGTGGCACGCAAACCGAGGCAACTAGTGGCGTTTAAAAAATGTACAAAAAATGGTAGGGAAAAAATGATACAACGAGGTGATCATCAGGATGGTCTCGTCGTGCTGATTCCAATGGTGGAAACGGTTCGAAAAACAGACTCCGTATGGGTTCAGAATGGCCAAAACAAGAAAAAGTCAATTGACTATAAATAGTGAGTGGGCCCAACATGATAAGTGTCATTTGTACTATTTGACTTTGACTAGTGATCAGAGTGGACCAGAGCTGAGGTGGAATTGCTGGACGATCCGACCGGCTGATTACATATCCGGGAGAGACAGGTATTCCGTCAAACTCATACCTGCATGTTTTTTAGGGTCGGGGGTTGGGTAGTGGGTCCCAGGGTTATTTGTACGGTCCACGTGGGGTGGACCGCGGGTTAGAGGGGTGAAACCGCGGTTGGAGACCGCAAGTTTCGGGGTGAACCACGCGGTTTGGTACCGCGTGTTTCTTGGCGGGACACGCGGTCTGGTACCGCGCGTTCCAAGGAGGAACACGCGGTGCGAAACTGCGAGGTTAGCGCTGACAGGCGCGGTTAAGGACCGCAGCTGTAGGCCTGACAGCCGCGGTCGAAAACCGCGGCAGGGAGCCCTAAAGCCGCGGTTTTGGACTGAGCTATTAGGGTTTTCTGGGGGAGGGGAAGGACTACTTGTTTTTCATGAGTCTGATGGGGCGACTTTGCGTGATTGACAGGATGCCGTAGGTTCTGTGGAGAGAGCGGGATATTCCAGATGAGATCGTTGCCGTCGTCCGAGGGGAGCGCCATGTGCGATCGGTGCTGGGTCTATGCGGACTACTAAAGTTCGCCCAGGTACCCATGATGCGGTTAGCAGCGTTGCTGCTGAACCGACTGATTGGTTTCTGGGAGCCGGACATACAGGCCTTCAGAGTGCAGGGTGAGAGGGTGGACCTCACCCTGACAGATGTATACTTCCTGACGGGGTTGCCCTGTCTGGGTAGGGTGGCAGACATGCAGCCGCGGGTATCTGCGGACATAGATATGGAGGACATGCTGGAGCGGTATTGTGGTCCAGAGGTTAGGGTGCATAGGAATGCACTTCTGGTGAGAGATCTACAGGAGCCAGCAGTACAGGCCATGGCGGCATGTGTGGTTCGCGTCTTGGGGTCCCAGTCGCCAGAGAAGGTGTCTGGGGGCTAGATGCCGCTGGTGGAGCATGTACTGGATGAGGTTTATTATGCGTGGGGCCAGATGTACCTCACCTGCGTTCAGCGGCAGCTGACAGCAGCGAAGGAATTTGGCAAGGGGTTTTGCTATGGTTCTTTCTCGTGTGCGTTTTTTATGGAGAGGGTACCCACATTGCGGCCGCGGGTGCCGATCAGAGCAGGAGGCTTGAGGGAGCCGCGGATGGTGTGGTGGGGCGAGATGATGCACCGCCGTGGTGGCGGCAATGTTGGTAGGTATTTTACGCAGGAGTTGTACCTACAGTGGCTCCAAATACCATTGACACTGGATGACTACCCGTATAGGGACATGGACTACACCGGAGACCCAGAGGCGCCACGGGCACCAGGACAGGCATGGAGACCCGATGGTACGTATGTTTTTGCTTGCATGTTATGGATGTCAAGTTTTATATATGATAGTTGATTGATATATGGTTACTGACAAATGGGTGATCTGCAGATGTGGGCCCCAGGCCGCCGCCAGGGCATGTGGCACGGAGGTGGATTGTGGCCGTTCCAGCTCTGCCTGGGCGGGGGGAGGTGCGTCACCGGGATGCGGAGGGGACGCTAGAGTCCGTACGGGCACTACTAGACCGTTTGCTGGTGGGGGTGACCGACGAGGGGTGGCGGGACGTCGATCCGGACGTGGTTCAGGATTGCATGAGGGCACCCCAAGAGTTCAGATCCATTGCGATCCGGGTGGCTATCTTGGCGGACAGGGCACGGGCACATGAGCCTGTGGGGGATGAGGATTTTCCAGAGGAGGAGCGAGGGGAGGACTCAGAGGCAATCGATGCAGGCAGTGATGCAGGGTATGAATCTCATTAGGGAGTGCAGGGGACTCCCCCCGAGTTTTGTAGCTACGGCATGTATTTTATGAGGCTTTAGGGATGTATAGCCATTTTTTGTATAGCTGAGTACAGGGGTATGCAGGACATGTATAGCACTGTGACATGTATTTTCGATATATATATATATGCACGTGGATGCATCTTTTTATGATGTTGTTGTAGTTGTACGCACGTGGATGCGCTTATGGTGTGTTGTATGTACTGCACGTGGATGCAAGTAGTATAGGATGTTGGGCACGTGGATGCCCCTTGTGTATTTTATGTGATGCAGCATGATGTATGTATGATTAGGCACGTGGATGCCCCTATGGATATACATGTGGTTTTATGGTTTATGTATATGGATGCAAATGTTGATGCGATGCAATCTTTTTGGGTTTTTATATATTTTTATGAGATGTTATGGGATGATGATGCATGATGTAGGGGTTACATGGTGTGATTGATATGCCAATCTAGGATGTTGTTGGCCATTTGATCTGCGACACTATTGTGAGCTCTTGGGACATGAGTGAATGTAATGGATTCAAACTATTGGCTGAGTTGTTTTGTGCGCAGGAATTTTCTAAAGAGGCAGGGATCACGCACCTGGTAGCAGTTGTTGAGCTGGGAGACAAGTAGCTGGGAGTCAAGGAACACATGAAGGTGACATATGCCCAGCTGGAGGGCAGCAGTCAGGAGACCGGTCACAACATCATACTCCGCCTGGTTATTGGTAGCAGTGCCTATACATATTCCGTCAAGGTGGATCATCTCATGTGAGGGGGAATATAAGACCCATGCTGCAGAAGCCAGGTTTGGAGACCAGTGGCTTGCTCCATCAGCGAAGCCAGTGTAACAAGGTGGAAGATGGTCCATCTGTGGGCATGCAAAAATGATGAATGTGAGATGATGGTAAAAAAGGTAAAAAACAAAAAAGAGAGCAAACTGTACAATGTAGACCAATGAAGCCGCGGTTTCATTTACGGGTAAAAACGCTTAAGATACAACCCATTACGGGGGTTGCGCAAAGGGTGACCTTCGGAGTCGGCTAAGATGTATGCCCCCTTGCCAAGACAAGTCTGCACGATGTAAGGGCCTTGCCACATGGATTCAAACTTCCCTTTACCGGTTTTGTCGTGGGCTTGGTCATAGGCGAGGACGAGGTCCCCTTCATGGAAAGTTCGAGGGTGCACATGTTTATCATAACCGGCTTTGGAGCGGTTTTTGGCAGCTTCGATGTTCTGGAGAGTGGCACGACGGTCTTCATCAGCTTGTTCGAGAGATAGCAAATGCTACTCGATGGGGGAAGTGTCGGGGAGAAGCTCAACGGCGATATGTAAGACAGGTATCTGACACTCGATGGGGAGGACAGACTCTACACCGTGAACTAAATGAAACGGGGAAAAAACCAGTGGTGGTTTTGGTGGAGGTATGGTAAGCCCATAAGGCAGGGAATAGCATGTGGTGCCAATTGGACTTATGCCGGTCAACAGTTCATTGGAGGATGGTTTTTAGGATTTTGTTAACAGCTTCTACTTGACCGTTCACTTGGGGGTAGTAAGCAGAGAAAAATTGGTGTTCAAACTTGAGGAGGGTGGATAACTCGCGCCAAACGAAATCTTCAAAGTGTGATCCATGGTCTGAGACCAACTATTTAGGGACCCCGAATCGAGTGATAACATGGTTGAAAAAGAAACGGGTAGCAGTGTCAGCGGTACAATTGAAAGTAGTCATGGCTTCCGCCCATTTGGTGAAGTAATCAACGACGACAATGATATACTTGTGGCCGTTGGAAAACGGGGGTCTACACTCCATGAAGTCGATGGCCCATTTACAAAAGGGACCAACGGTGACGACTAGGTGTAACGAAGCAGGTGGTGTCCGGGCCTTGGGGGCAAAAAGTTGGCAGTTATGGCAATGCTTGACCGCAATGATGCAGTCGGTGAAAAGTGTGGGCCAGAAGTATCCGGCGCGGACGACCTTTTGGGCAGTGGCCATCCCTGAGAAATGGCCTCCGCAGGCACCGCTATGACAGTCATTAAGGACGTGTTCGTCTTCCTCGTGTGTAAGGCAACGACAAAGAATTGTGTCAACCCCTCGCCGGTAAAGGACATTGCCTAAGAGGAGATATCGAGAGGCCTGGTGACGGATGTGATGGCGTCCATTACGGATGACTTTGGGTCTGAACTTCTGTGTGTGTAGGTATAACAAAATATCACCGTACCATGGGTCATCAGACGAGATGGTGAGCAAGTGATTGTCGGGTAACTCATCGGAGATTGGTGGGGCCGGGAGAAGGGAAGGGAGATCAGTGATGAGTTGGGCAAGCGCGAGGGATTTAGTGCTCTTAGGTGTTCGGAAAGTGAGGTCATATTCCTGGAGGATAATGGCCCATTTAGCGACACGACCTTGCAGGAGCCACCGGTTTAAGAGATAGACCATGGGGTTGGAGTCGGCGACGACGGTGGTATGACTAAGTAAGATGTAGTGTCGCAATTTTTGGACGGAAAAGACCACTGCGAGGGATAGTCTCTCCTCATATGGGTAACGTAGGGGTGGGCCAGACAAGGTCTGGCTGACATAGTAAATGACATGCTCTTGGTGAGAGGTATCTTCTTGAACCAAGACTCCGGACACGGCATGCTCGGATGCCGAGACGTATAGGATGAAGTCCTGAGAGAAATCCGGAGGGGAGATCAGAGGGGCTTGTGTGAGAGCTTTCTTGAGGGCGTCGAATGCAGCTTCTGCTTGCTCATCCCAGACGAAGGGTATGTGGGTACGGAGCAGGCGCAAGAAACCATGAACGGCAGTGGCGTAATCAGGAACGAAGCGTCGAAGGAAATTGGATTGCCCCTGTAGACTTTGGAGCTGCCAGAGCGTGCGAGGAGAGGGAAGGTCTAAGATGGCTTGGAATTTGAGGGGATCAACAGTAATTCCCTTCTGGGAAACAATGAAACCCAACAATCGGCCTGCCGGGACGCAAAAGACACACTTGTGTGGGTTCAAGCGGATCTGATATTTGCGACAATGCAGAAAAACTTGCCGAAGGTCATTAAGGTGGTCTGATCGTTTCCAAGAACGAGCTATAAGGTCATCAAGGTAGACTAGTAGGATATGGACCAAATCGTGAAAGCAATAGCTCATGGCCCGCTGGAATGTGGCACCAGCATTTTTTAGGCCAAAAGGAATAACGCAATAAGCAAAAGTGCCCCATGGGGTAGTAAAGGCAGTTTTGTACTGGTCTTCCTTTCGGATCTGAATCTGGTTGTATGTTGAAAAACCATCCATGAAAGAGAGGGCTTCATGCCTCGCACACACATCGATGAGTTGGTCAATAAATGGCGTGGGGAAATTGTCCTTGGGACAAGCGTGGTTTAAATCGTGGAAGTCAGTGCATACACGAATGGTGCCTTGTTTTTTGTTAACAAGAACGGGGTTTGAAACCCATGTGGTATAGGCAATAGGATAAATGAATCCTGCCTTACGAAGTTTCTCAATCTCGGCTTTGACAGCTGGGAGCTTTGAGGGATGAATGGGGCATTGTTTCTGACGAACGGGGGGTACATCAGGCCATGTGTCAATGTGGTGCTCTATAATGGCGGGGGTCAAGACCGGGCATCTTAGTATAGGACCAGGCAAAGACATCACGAAACTCTCTGAAGAGGTGTTTGTATTCCTCAATCTCTTGCTTACTGCAGAAGGCTCCTAAAGTGATGAGCTCAGGGGCACGTCCTGGGGCAGCGATATCAATTTGGATGATAGGTGAGATGTTGGCCATGTTACCCTCCTCGAAGGCGTCAGGAGCAGGAATAGAGTCCTTGAACCAGTCGACCTTGGCGGGAAGGAAGTCTTTAGATTCAACTGCAAATTGGGTAGCGGTGCTAGAGGAAGATGCTTCTGGGAGGAAATACGAACGATGGTGCATGTCATCCCAGGGATACTCTGGGGTAGTGAGTGCCTCAAGAATCTCCTCATCAGTACGGAAAGTTTGAGTCGTCAAATCGGTTGACGAGGGAGTAGTGGTTGAAGAGATCATATAAATGGTATTAACCTCTCCTGAAGGGGAGGAGACTGGGGGGTGGATCTCCTCAATGGTGGGTGGTGCCGTCTCAAGATCCAGATTGTTCATCTCATAGAGAGCTGCTCTGTAATCGGGGAGATCGGGACAATGATGTGAGTAATGCCCGTAAACATCGCATATGGCACAAGGGTGGTTGGTACGCAGGGATTTATCTTTGGGCTTGGGGGTGGGGTCTAGTTTGACAACTGGGATATTGGGGTCATCGTCAAGCATCTGCATGTGTTCCTGTAATGCCGGTAACTGTGGACATTGATGAGTCGCATGGCCTAACTCATCGCACAATGAGCATTTGGGAGGAGCACGAAACACAGGGGGGTTTTTGAGTGTCTTGGGGGGTGGCACAGTAGTGTAAGGTTGGGGGCCTCTGCCCCTAGTGGATTTAGGAGTAGGAGGGGGATTCGTGGAGGACGAAGGGGGTAGCGACACCATGGGGTGGCTAAGTGGTAGTAGCCATGGGTTGCACCGGTTGGAGGACGACGCTTGGTGTCGGCGGGGGAACGGGAGGTGAAAGGTACCAGACGGGTAATCCCAAGGTTAACCTAGGGAGGCTAAGGGTAGCCATGACCGGGGCGCTTACTACTCCCGATGGAGGGACTAGGAAGGGGATTGTGTGGATGGGTGTAACACCAATGTGGCTAGGTACCAATGGTGGTTTAGGAAACAAGGGTGGTTGATTATTAGGAGTTTGGTTATCGTGGGACAAGGTACATAAGTCATACACGTCGGGCGTAGATGCCGGGGGAGGAATGGATTGGAAGGTGGAGGTCATCGTCGCGTCTAAGTAAACTCCGGGCCCCGTAGAAGAAACAAATGAGGTGGTTGTACTAGAAACAGGTTGCTCAACCATGGGGAGAACATTTTCGGGTGCCGCAGGGGCATTGAGATCATAGTAGGTGAGTTGGTCAACCTTGACCACGCGTCCCTCATGGGGGAACATCATGGTGCAAAAAACGGAAGAGGCAACCGCCTGCATGGCATACATGTAGCTGCGGCCAAGTAAAAGGTTATAATCCAATTGGGCATTGATTACCTCGATGTCAATGAGTACGATTTTTCCACCTAACTGGACGGGGACATTGGGTAGGAGGCCTTGGGGCTGGGCCGAATGACCGTCGTAGGCGCATAATGCAGTGGTGGACTACTGGAGAGTAGGGGATCCCAACTTCTGCCATACGAATGTAGACATAACGCATGTGGAGGCACCTTCATCGATGATGCACCGATGGATGACAAGATTCCGAACGGAAACAGAAACTTGGAATGCTAGGGTGGAAGGCAGGCGGGGTTCGAACTGGTCCAAATCAAATGCCATTAAATTCGAATCATTTGGGTCAATTGCCCCAATGGATGAGAGTAAAGTCTTGCACTGGGAAGGTTAGTTTTTCAAGACTTCTAAAGCAGACATGGCTGTGGGAGATTGGGCTAAGTCATCGACAATGTTGTAGTTTGACGCAGCTCGCGCATTGGGGTTATTGTTGATACGACGAAGTGGGAACCAAGGTGCTTTGGGAGCGCCGTCTAGTGGAGGCGGAGGTATACGTAACGCTTGATCAGTGGGATGAGCATTAGTAGGTTTATCAGTGGGAGGTACTTCAGTGGTGGAGCCATATTGGTTCCGACGGGTCTCGAGGTTGACATCAGCAGAGGACATCATCAACAAGTGGTGGGTCCCTGAGTCGAACATGGGTTGATCAGGGGCGGCGTAAGTGATTTATTGTTGGGGTGGCGCATTGGCTTGAGGGGGAGCCAACAGCTGAGTGTTCACTACAACTTGGTTTGGTAAGGGGTTTTGCAGCACCAAAGGTGGCTGTTGAGGTTGTGGGGGGTTGGGCGGTGCTTGAGGAGCCGCATGCCCTTGGCGATGGGCATCATCAACCCAAAGTTGTCGAGCTCGCTCCAAGTGTGGGCAAGCATGTGTGTAGTGGCCATAGACCCCGCAAATAGAACAAGGATGGTTTATTCGCAAATTGGGGCTTTTAGCCTGCTTGGGCGGGCGGTCAGGGTTTTGATTAGCAGGGGCCGCATTATTATTGTCTGGGGGATTAGGAGGTTGAACAGCTTGGTCTGTAGGTTGGTTGTTCCCACGATTACGGCCCTTGCCACGATTTTGCTGGCCCTGGTTACGTTGGTTGTTTTGGTTTTGTTGCGGATTGTGTTGGGCGTAGACTTTCCCTTGGGCAGCAGGTGGATTCTGAGGTTGCGCAGGTGCTGGAGCAGGCTGCGGTGGATGATATGTAGGTGGAGGCTGCGCAGGTGCATCAACTTGATGAGGTTACTGATATGGCTGTGGAGCGGGTTGTGGGTTTGCCACAGGGGCTGCCTGTGGCGGGTAATAAGCGGGTTGGGCTTCTAAAGGTGCAGGAGCTGGTGCAGCCTGCTGGTGGTAGTAGGGCTGAGGTGCGACCGGGGGGGTGTAAGCCGGGGGCGCATGACCAAAGCAATGAGGTGGACATGAGGGTCCATGGTGGTGGTGATGTGTCATGGGAGCATACGAGTTGGTTGCTCCAAACTGTGTGGTATCCCACGAAAGTTTGGGGCCAAGGTTAGGATGTGCTATGGAAAATGGTTGGGGATGCGAAGAAACATGGCCAATGATGCTGTCTGCAGCATGGGATGCCCCCGACGCATTGTGCTGGGAGGAATCTCCGCGAGGGGCGTCAGGTATAATGGTATAGAGATAACCCGACTGGGCATAAATGAGGTCGAATTTTTGGGCCTTAAGGATGGCCTCTTCTTCAGACTGGGGTCTTTCTGATGCCACATCCTTAGCAATGACAGGGAGAAGGGACTTGAGGAACCAATCCAGGAAGATACGGTCATCTAATTTGATCTTACATAAGCTACGGCGTCGACGCCACTCATGAATATGGTCCGTGATGTGGGTAGTTGTGTTTTGTCTGCAAGATAGGAGGATCTCAATGCCCGCATCATAGCGGACAGGTAACTGGAAGAACTACAGGAAGGTCGAGGAAAGGGAGGCAAAGGTGGCATGGGTCCCGTGGGGTTGCTCGATATACCACTTGGCTGCAGAGCCAGTGAAGGTGCGCTGTAACAGACGGAGACAAATAGAGTCATCCACTATGGAGTTGGAGGAACACCATAGATGGAAGGACATGATATGGTTTTGTGGGTCCTCACCTGCCTTGCCCTCGAACTTAGGGATGTTAGAGGGGAGCTTGGTGGGCATGTGAGGCCATGCAGGGTCGTGTCGGATAGGGTCGTTGGTCAATCTGGCTAGGTCGGGCAGATTGAGGCTAGCCATGAATGGCAAACTAGAAGAAGGATGTGACACAGTAGTGGGTTGGACTAAATTGGGGCCAATGCCCCCAAGTGGAGGGGCAGGATTTGGGATGTTGCCCCCAAGTGGGGGAACTAAGGTGGTATAGGATGGTCCTGCACCACCATGGGTAGTGTGAGCCACTGATGGAGTGGGGATAGGTATCCCAACTGCGGGAATAGGTGCAGTGAGGGGAACGGTAGATGGGGGCCCCATGGAGGGCATACCCAAAGCAGGTGTGGTAACTGGTGTAGTGGTGGATGTGCCACCAATGGTCCCTACAAGGAAAGGGGTGGAAGTCGTGCCAGCCATGGCTCTAGTAGGGGCAGTGTAAATGGGGTTCTCAGGCTCTGCCTCAGAATCGGAGGTAAAGTAAGGAGCGTCAATATCTGGTGACGGAGTCCTATGCCGCTGACGAGTGGAGTCAAGGGACAAGGCTCGAGATCTATGATAAGTGGTATCAAGTGATGATGATCTGTGGCGATTGACGGGTGGTTTCAAGTGAACCGTGCTGTGGGGGCTCGCCCCTGAGGCGCCAAGAATGTCTCGGGGACTCAATGGTGACAGATGGTGTCAAATCTCTGTGGGTTGAGGTGAGTAAAAAACAGCTCAAAAATCCTAATGCAACCGAGTGTGCAGAAGGAGAGATCAAAAAACAAGGCACTCAGGCCAACAACCAGCTCAAAACACCCACTGTAACAGTTGTGCTACAATACGTGGAGTGTCAACAGAAATGGTCAGAATACCAACAAGTAGCAGGTTTCCTAAAAATAAAAAATGGTGGACTCACTAGACCAAAAGGAGGTAAGGGAGCATGCAAACACCTAACTAAAAGTATTCTGACTCAACTAGACATATCCTCTGCAAGGTGATGAAATCCAAGTCAGACAATATGAATAGGAAAGCCAAGTGGCTAAGATATCCCCCTACCGGGAGGGACACTGGGTAGTCAATCCTAGAAGAATGGCAACTAAGATACCCCGTTCATGACACGTCCAGAAAGGTGAATCTGCCGTTTGGTCCTTTTCCCGCAATACCCCTATACAGGGATATCCCGAGAACTGCGAAAGGTAGCCCTTCGGTTACTGAATGGAGTGCGGTATTCCACTCAGGCCTCCGGAACCAGTCTCGCGAATTCAACCCTCCTAGGGGAGAGGCCCTCTAGTAAACTGGTCGTGACCATGCCAAAAAGTACTAGGGGATTTTGGTTCCCTAATTGGACAACAGCTATGTCTCAAGTGTAAGTAACCGAGGGGTGTTATTGGAAGCCTATCCCCCCAATCCTACCTAACTACAAAGATTCTTTTGTGTTCCCCAAGTGGGGTTAGAATATTGGTTGAGTTAAGTAGTTTTTAAGGCTCACTTGAATTATGTGACAGAGTGTGTGCTCGTGAGGTGATGAACCCAAAATAGAAGTGCCACAAGGGGGGCAACTTTCTAATGAACAATACTGAAATTTAACATGCAAAATTTTCTGAATTAAAATGCTAAAATTTTAAAAAGATTCTGTAAAGGGTACATAAATTATGTTGCAGAAAAGGCTGTAGGGAAGGATGGCTGCAGGTAGGACAGATGGTTGTGCAGATGCAGAAAATATTGCAGCAAAGGGGCTGGGTTCAAAAACAGGGAAAAAATGCAGAAATCAGACCGCGGGTCTGTGGCGAACCTGAGCAGGCGGACCGCGGGTTTCAGGGAAATAGGCGCGGACAGGTCGCGGCTTTTTGGACGACAGATGCAGTCGGACAGCAGGAAATAGGGAAAAATACGCAGTCGGGTCACGGGAAAAAGGTTAACAGACGCAGTCGGGTCACAGCAAAAGGGCTGAAAACCGCAGTCGGGACGCGGGAAAATGGCCAACAGGCGTAGTTAGATCGCAGCAAACAGGCTGATTAGCCGCCGTCGGATCGCAGGTAACAGACTTGAATCCGTCGGCAGGGCACCGAAAATAGTCTGAGAGCCGTGATCAGGTCGCAGGTAAAGGCCTGAAAGACGCGGTCGGAACGTGACTACAGAGGAAAAAGATGCGGTTTACGGCAGCCGAAAGGAAAAAATGGGAAATTATTGCAGAAAACTAAAAATGTTTTAAACTGAAACCAGAAATTCAAACCTAGGGGAGTCGCCAAAACTGTAGCTAGGGTTTTACCGCTAGCTTGTGCAAATGAGCACCTACTAAGGAGAAGGGACTCCTTAGTAGCAGTTCAGTGAATGTAAATTAAAATGCTAAAACAGAAATATAAACTACTCTAAACATGTGCATGAAACATAACAAATAAGATGTAAAGAATGGCTTTTGTATTAATTTTACCTCCAATGTGAAGGTTGGTGAAGCTCTTGCAATGTCCAAGAGGGTTGCTCCAAGCTCCAACTTGCTCCTTTTCTTTCTCCAAATGATGGGAATGGGCCAAAAGGGGCTCTCAAGGTGAAAGTAGCTCAAGGGTGAGCTAGGGTTTCAAGAGAGATTTTGGCAGAGTAAGGGTGCTTATGACTGTGGATATCAAATAAGGGGTCTCCATCACCTATTTATAGTTTTTTTGGGTGGTGGAGTGCTGGCCCATAGTTTTGGGAACCATATGGTTTAGGGCAGCTGTATAGGGTTTTTTACTCCTTTTCCTCATTATTTTATATTTTTTATTACCTTTTTAGGGGGTTTTTGCTATTTTAGAGGAATTTTGGATATTTTTGGAGGAAAAGGGGGTTTTTTAGCCTTTTTGAGGCTTTTTTGATGGTTTTGTGGCCTTTTTGAGGCATTTTAGGCCTTTTGGAGGCTTTTTAGTGGGATTTTTAGAGCTTTTAAGGGAAATATGGTAGGAAAATGGACAAATGAGCCATGTAATGGGGTAGATGAGGTAGTGAACACTTTTTGGTTGTTAACAATCATCATCATCTTCTCCGTCATCATCATCATCTTCATCACCATCACCATCACCATCATCATCAACGTCTTCATCATCATCACCACCATCATCATCATCAACATCTTCATCATCATTGTCATTTCTAGGTTCCTCATCAACATATCCATCATCATCATATTCTTCGTCATCATCATCATCATCTTCATCACCATCACCATCATCATCAACGTCTTCATCATCATCAACATCATCATCATCAACATCTTCATCATCATCAACATCTTCATCATCATTGTCATTTCTAGGTTCCTCAACAACATCTCCATCGTCATCATCTTCTTCGTCATCATCATCATCATCTTCATCACCATCACCATCATCATCATCATCATCGTATTCATCACCATCACCATCATCATCATCATCAACATCTTCATCATCATCACCATCTTCATCATCATTGTCATCTCATCACCATCTTCATCATCATTGTCATCTCTAGGCTCCTCATCAACATCTCCATCATCATCATCTTCTTCATCATAATCATCATCATCTTCATCACCATCACCATCACCATCATCATCAACATATTCATCATCATCACCATCATCATCATCATCACCATAAGTTCCCAGTGGATGATTTTCCAAAGTTGACCCCCGTGTGCAAAAATTGCACACTCCTGTACTGAGCAAAACCCTAGTTTCCAAGATGGACGTACAAGGAGACACTGGGGCCACGGGACTGGAGGAGAGGGGCACCCCTAGAACTATCCCGGCATCCTAAATCCAATGGAGTCGATGGTTTGTCAATCGGAGAACGGTCGTCAATCTATGGGTCATTCCATCTCACATCCAAAAGGCCTTCAGGGACACCTGCTAGATACTTGCCGGGGGCATAGAACTCCAACCGTGCAACAAAACCAGGTTCTGGGGAGTCCTTCAAGTGTGTATGGGTAGGTTCTGGCTGGGAATGCTAGCCATAAGTGCCCGGTGGATGATTTTACAAATTTGACCCCCATGTGCAAGAATTGCACACTCCCTTACTGAGCAAAACCCTAGTTTCCAAGATGGACGTACAAGGTGACACCGAGGCCATGGGACCGGAGGAGAGAGGCACCCCTAGCACTATCCTGGTGTCCTGAATGCAACGGAGTCGACGGTTTGTCAATCGGATCCACGGTTGTCATTCTATGGCTCATTCCGTCTCGCATCCAAAAGGGCTTTAAGGACACCTGCTGGGGGCATAGAACTCCAACCGTGCAACAAACTGGGTTTCAGGGAGTCCTGCAAGTGTGTCTGGGTAGGTTTCGGCTAGGAACGCTGGCCATAAGTGCCCAGTGAATGATTTTGCAAATTTGACCCCCGTGTGCAAGAATTGCACACTCCCTTACTGAGCAAAACCCTAGTTTCCAAGATGGACATACAAGGTGACACTAGGGCCACGGGATAGGAGGAGAGGGGTACCCCTAGAACTATCTTGGCGTCCCGAATCCAATAGAGTCGACAGTTTGTCTATCGGAGCCACAGTCGTCATTCTATGGCACATTCCGTCTCGCATCCAAAAGGCCTTCAGGGACACCTGCTGGATACCTGCCGGGGGCATAGAACTCCAACTGTGCAACAAAACCGGGTTCTGGGGAGTCCTACAAGTATGTCTGGGTAGGTTCTGGTTGGGAACGCTAGCCATAAGTGCCCGGTGGATGATTTTCCAAAGTTGACCCCCGTGTGCAAAAATTGCACACTCCCTTACTGAGCAAAAGTCTAGTTTCCAAAATGACACCCGAGCCACGAGACCGGAGGAGAGGGGCACCCCTAGCACTATCTTGATGTCTTGAATCCAACGGAGTAGATGGTTTGTCGATCGGAGCCACGGTCGTCATTCTATGGATCATTCCGTCTCGCATCCAAAAGGCCTTCAGGGACACCTGCTGGATACCTGCCGGGGGCATAGAAATCCAACCGTGCAACAAAATCGGGTTCTGGGGAGTCCTACAAGTGTGTCTTGGTAGGTTCTGGCTGGGAACGCTAGCCATAAGTTCCCGGTGGATGATTTTCCAAAGTTGACCCACGTGTGCAAGAATTGCACTCCCTTACTTAGCAAAACCCTAGTTTCCAAGATGGACATACAAGGTGACACCAGCACCACGGGACTAGAGGATAGGGGCACTTCTAGCATTATCCTGACGTCTTGAATCCACCAGAGTCTACGGTTTGTCGATCGGAGCCACAGTCGTCATTATATGGCTCGTTCTGTCTCGCATCCAAAAGGCCTTAAAGGACACCTGCTGGATATCTACCAGGGGCATAGAACTCCAACCGTGCAACAAAATCGGGTTCTAGGGAGTCTTGCAAGTGTGTCTGGGTAGGTTTCGACTGGGAACGCTAGCCATAAGTTCTTGGTGGATGATTTTCCAAATTTGACCCCCGTGTGCAAGAATTGCACACTCCCTTACTGAGCAAAACCCTAGTTTCCAAAATGGACCTATAAGGTGACAACGGGGCCACGGGACTGGAGGAGAGGGGAACCCCTAGCACTATCCTGGCGTCCTAAATCCAACGAATTCGATGGTTTGTCGATCGGAGCCACTGTCATTATTCTATGGCTCGTTCCGTCTCGCATCCAAAAGGCCTTCAGGGACACCTCCTGGATACCTACCGGGGGCATAGAACTCCAACCGTGCAACATCCAAAAGGCCTTCAGGGACACCTGCTGGATACCTACCGGGGGCATAGAACTCCAACTGTGCAACAAAATCGGGTTCCCGGGAGTCCTGCAAGTGTGTCTGGGTAGGTTCCGACTGGGAATGCTAGCCATTAGTGCCTGGTGGATGATTTTCTAAAGTTGACCCCCGTGTGCAAAAATTGCACACTCCCTTACTGAGCAAAACCCTAGTTTCCAAAATGGACTTACAAAATGACACCCATTCCACGGGACCGGAGGAGAGGGGAACCCATAGCACTATCCCGGCATCCGGAATCCAACGGAGTCAACGGTTTGTCGATCGGAGCCACAGTGGTCATTCTATGGCTCGTTTTATACCTTTTTCTCCAATATAACCACCTTCCCTGCATATAGAATCAATATTCTGTTTCTGAAATCCCTTCTCGTTGTTAAAAGCTATCAAGGTCACAAAAGCACCTACGCCAACGACATCTTCAGTTGTAATGACAAATTCCAATGAAGGTTCCACATGTGGTTCATAGTCATTGTCCTCCGCATTCTGCACCCAAAACAAAACACTAATCTTACAATGGAAACAAAGAAAACATATAAGATTATAAAATGACTACTAAAATTGTAACTCAGTAATTACCTGAATCAACTCCATCAAAAAATGCGCATCCCTGGTGTATAATTCAGCAAATAATTGTTTAACTGCTTGATGTAAATCTTCTGTAAGTGGATTTTCTTTTTCCCCAACACAGAACTTGTCTTTCCTGATCTTTTCAATATGTTTCATGGGGGTCGCCATAAATGTCACCAAACACAATCCACAGTAAAATCCTTTATCACCAAACACAATTCATAGTTGAATCTTGTTGGTAAAACCCGTCATTAAAAAAATAAAAATAAAAACCCAATTTAGTATAAGCGGACATGAAAATAAAGAATAGAGTCGCATGGCCCGAGTCACTTGAATCATGACAAATTATTTTTCTTCAATCCTATGCCAATACGATTCCTTGGATTTCTAGCCATGTTAACAAGTGCTTTATAGTAATTTAATAAGCAATTTTATGGGAATTTAATAAGTGATGGCTGGTAGAATTTGCATCTTTTCAGTCATTGCGACAAACAACTTTTAAGGTATGTAAACCTGTGTTAATGATGCTTTTCTTTTAGGTAGAATTTGCAATTTTTGTATCTAAAAGTTTATTCAATAATGATTTAACATAGACAATTACAAATTTACAAGCAAAGATATGTTTTAGTTAATTAATTTCCCTATTGTTCAAATTGTCGTTTTTTTGCTGTCCAATAAATTTCAAAGAACGGTACCGAAATCTCGATTACATGGTAAAACAAACGTTGTCATTTCATGAGATAAATGAGATTTTTTTTATCTTTGATTAATAGGGTGCTTTGGTCTATGCACGGAGTTTGGAAAAGTGAAGCATATGAACAAGGCCTAACAATAAATTTGTTTAATTTTCAAATCAAACCAGAATTTGTATTGATGAAACCCTAAAGCTACTAGACATTTTCAAATTTCTACAGTCTACAATCTATGGTCTAGGGAATACTCTATTATTTGGCGTGCATAGGTTTGTCAACCTCAACTCAATTGCCATGAATGGAATGATGAACAAGCAGTTATGATATGCATCAGATGGATTTTGTTTGAGAAAAATCAAACCCATGACCTAGAGAAAGAGCTTAGGCTTCTCCTCTGTTGTTACGGTTGGCCTCAAATTCGTGAAAGGCCTAAGCTACTTTAGCACCCAAACCGTGGCTTCGTTGGAGAATCCATCGATTCCGGTGGGTCTAGGATGTTGGGTTTCAGCTAGGGGACCCCACACACCATGCCTCGAAGACCCAAAAGCGGTGCCAATGAGCCATCTCTATAGCTATGGTTTTGCTCAGCGAGGGCCATTCCAAATTCACTCAAGGGGGCCATTTCTCGTCCGGAGGCCCCCGGGTATGCGTGGCCACCGTGGACAAGTCTCGTATGGCCATGTGGACCTGTGGGAGCCGACAGAATCCAAGTCATCTCACCAGTTTGGGTTCCGTGGCCCCGAAGCAAATCCTCAAGGTGTCCCGGAATGGCACCGGGGTGCCTGACTAGAATGCCCGTAGCACCCAAACCGTGGCATCGTTCGTGAATCCGTCGATTCTGGTGGGTCTGTCGGACGCCGGGTTTTATATGACCCCCCACACCGAGCCTCGAAGACCCGGAAGCGGTGCTAATGAGCATCTCCAGAGCTAGGTTTTTTCTTAGTGAAGGCCTTTCGAACATTGCTCAAGGGGACCATTTCTCGTCCAGAGGCCCCTGGGCATGTGTGGCCACCGTGGATAGGTTCCGTATGGCCACATGGACATGTGGGAGTCGATGAAATCCATGTCCACTAGCTGGTTTGGGTTCCGTGGCCCCGGAGCAAATCCTCAAGGTGTCCCAGAATGGCCCTGGGGTGCCCAACTAGAATGCCTGTAGCACCCAAACCTTGGCTCCATTCATGCATCTATCGATTCTGGTGGGTTTGGGATGTTGGGTTTCATCTAGGGGACCCCCCACACTGTGCCTCGAAGACCCAAAAGCGACGCCAATGAGCCATCTCTGGAGCTAAGGTTTTGCTCAATGAAGGCCTTTAGAATATTGCTCAAGGGGGCCATTTCTCACCTAGAGGCCCCCGGGCGTGCATGGCCACTGTGGACAGATCCCGTATGGCCATGTAGTCCTGTGGGAGCCAACGGAATCTAAGTCTGCTCATTGGTTTGGGTTCTATGGCCCCAGAGCAAATCCTCAAGGTGTCTCAGAATGGCCCCGGGGTGCCCGACTAGAATGCCCATAGCACCCAAAATGTGGCTCCATTCGTGAATCCGTCGATTATGGTGGGTCTGGGACGCCAAGTTTCAGCTAGGTGACCCCCCACACCATGCCTCGAAGACCAGAAAGCAGTGCCAATGAGCCATCTCTAGAGCTAGGGTTTTTCTCAGTGAGGGCCATTCCAAATTCGCTAAAGGGGGCCATTTCTTGTCCGGAGGCCCCCGGGCAGGCGTGGCCACTGTGGATAGGTCCTATATGGCCACATGGAACTGTGGGAGCTGATGAAATCCAAGTCCGCTCGTCGGTTTGGGTTCCGTGGCCCCGGAGCAAATCCTCAAGGTATCCCTGAATGGCCCCGGGGTGACCGACTAGAATGCCCGTAGCACCCAAACCGTGGCTCTGTTCGTGAATCCGTTGATTTCAGTGGGTCTGAGATGTTGGGTTTCAGCTAGGGGACCCCCTACACCATGCCTCAAAAACCCGAAAGCGGTGCAAATGAGCCATCTCCGGAGCTAGGTTTTTGCTCAGTGAAGGCCTTTCGAATATTGCTCAAGGGGGCCATTTCTCGTCCGGAGGCTCCCTGGCGTGCATGGACACCATGGAGAGGTTCACAATGGCCACGTCCACATATCCACGGTGGCCATCCCTGCCCGAGGGCCTCCGGACGAGAAATGGACCCCCTAAGCGAATTGTGATGAACCTGCAATAATTAATTAATGCAAATACACGAGATATCAGAAATAACAGAACTCATAATCACTTTTATATTGATCACAAGCCACTTCGAGCGGGAAACCTCCTTTGAGCAAGCTCAATACAATTAACTTCACGGTGCCTTCATAGGCCTCAACACACACTTATTGTTAAATTTTCTGAATTTACTTCAATATGATCTAGGATCTTAACTGAGAGAACAACATGTACAGCATATCTACAGCATATCAATCATGGAGACAATAATGCAAGCACACAAGAGACACAAAGATTTACTTGGGGAAAACCATAAAGGTGAAAAACCCCAATAACTTCCTCAGAGATAGATAGAGCAATGATACAACCAACCAAGAGAGATAGCCATAACCTAGCAGCAGATCCTCCTCCTCCATAAGTGCGCCACTCCTCCTTGAGTGCATGTGTGAGAAGTGAGTGAGCAAATAGAGTGCTTCCCGCACTCTATTTATACTTGACTCGACTTGCCTTTTTACCTAACTCATGTAGGCTCGAACTTAACCACATAACATAATGCTGAGTGGGCCGACCCCCAATAGGGTGGTCTAATAACCCTTTGACCCACATGGCCGACCCTCAATAGGGTGGTCTAATAACCCTTTGACCCACATGACTTATACAGGGCCGACCCCAAATAAGGTGGTCTAATAACCCATCAAGTATAAGTTACGACACTTACAATATAAATGACGACACTTCCTTATAGAGGAATAATACCATCTCTATAGGAATACAATATACATATATGTGAAATACATTCCGAAGTTACATATACATCAACACTCCCTCTTAACTAGGAAGGTATTTCTCAGCACAGTTCTTCTAGCACAAGTCATCTTCTCTGGATCATCGTCACTGGATAATCGTCATCGAGTCATCATCATCGTCACTGCTGCTGCTATCTCAGTCAATCTCTGAATCTACTCGTCATAGGAAGTTCTACAGAGCCAGTCCTTTTTCATACTGGATGTAGGCCCACCACCTGCAGGTCTTCGTCATCACTGGCCATACTGTGGAATCCTCAGGACTTATTACGTGCGTCACAAAACCTCGAAAGAGCATCCCAGGATGTTACGGGTACACAACTCCGACCTGTAGGATCTCCCAGGGCGCTATTACATGTGACCCCACCACAAAACCTCGAAAGAGCATCTCAGGATGTTACGGGTACACAACTCCGACCTGAAATCTCCCAGGGCACAAATTACATGTGGTCCACCACAAAACCTCGCAAGAGCATCTCAGGATGTTACGGGTACACAACTCCGACCTGAAATCTCCCAGGGCACAAATTACATGTGGTCATGGCAAAACCTTGAAAGAGCATCTCAGGATGTTACGGGTACACAACTCCGACCTGAGATCTCCCAGGGCACAAATTACATGTCCTCCCAGAGCAATGTCTCGAAAGAGCATCCCAGGCTGTTACGGGTACACAAATCCGACCTATAGGATCTCCCAAACATGCTCATCTGCACAACCTGATCCACGGCCACAAAGTATCAACCTGATACTCACCATACATCATCCTGATGTACTCATGATCGTCTTGATTATCATCCTTGCAACGTCCTGCTGCATGTCATCTGGAGCAACATCCTGAAGCTCACCATCCATGATCATCCTGATCATCATCACTGCAACGTCCTGCTGCATGTCATCTGGAGCAACATCCTGAAGCTCATCATCCATGATCATCCTAATCATCACTGCAACATCCTGCTGCATGATCTACCTGATCATCAATGCATCCACCTGATGCATACCAAGTATCTACCTGATACATATCATCATACATGATCCTCCTGATCATACAATGTATCCACCTGATACATGATACGTATCACCATACATGATCCACCTGATCATACAATGTATCCACCTGATACATATACAGATACATGGTCCAAGCATCCAACATGATGCATATACAAAATACATACACATGATCCAACTGATCATATCCAGCATCCAACATGATGCATCCATAAATGATCCACCTGATCATATCCAGCATCCAACATGATGCGTACATACATACATAAAAATGATCCAACTGATCATATCCAGCATCCAACATGATGCGTACATACATACATAAAAATGATCCAACTGATCATATCCAGCAGAAACCAGAACATCATCCTGATGCTCATCATCCAGCGCTTACATCCACAGCCATGTGAAGGATCCTCCTTCCAACATGCTTGGAATGGCTTCAGCAAATGTGTCCATCACTTTTTCCTCGAAGTGTCCTCGATCTGAAGAACGCCAAGCCTCTCTCTGAAGTACTCGAACTTCACCCTGGCTAGTGGCTTCGTCAGCACATCTGCAATCTGCTCGTCCGTCGCAACATACAGGAGCTTCACAGCTCCTCTCTGCACCATATCCCTGATATAGTGATATTTGATCTCTATGTGTTTCGACCTGTCATGAAACACTGGGTTCTCGGACAGCTTCACACAACTCTGGTTATCACAGAAGATACCAGTAGCCTCCAACGGGAGATCAAATAACTCAGACAGTAGCTTCCGTAGCCATACTGCCTCACAACTAGCTGAACAGGCTACAACATACTCTGCCTCAGCTGTACTCAGTGCTACGCAGGACTGCTTCCTGCTAAACCAAGAGATCACACCTGATCCCATACTGAATCAACACCCAGATGTGCTCTTCCTATCTGCAGCACTGCCAGCCCAATCTGAATCAACATAACCCTGCAGGTTAAACTTTTGATTCGCCTCATACCTGATCCTACAATCCATTGTACCCTTCAGGTACCTCAGAACATGCTTTACAGCAACCAGGTGAACACTCCTCGGATCCGTCAGGAACTGGCTCAATGTGTTCATAGCAAAGCAAATATCTGGTCTCGTGTTCATCAGGTACATCAAGGACCCAATCATCTGACAATATGTAGAGACATCAACCTTGTCCAAGGAAGATTCCATCTACGCTCTGCCACACCTCCATGCCAAAAACAAATAGTGCATCATCCCCAAGTTCTTCATCTCGAACTCGGCAGTAGGATTCCGCTGCATGTCGTCAATCAATCTATCTTCACCTGTAACAAACAGGTTATCCGCATACAAAAGTAGTATCACTGGATTGCCTTCCTCAACCTTGTAGTAAAGGTTGGAATCCACTTTACTCTTGGTAAAGCCCAAAATGGATAGAAAGTTGTCTATCCTGTTAAATTTTCTGAATTTACTTCAATATGATCTAGGATCTTAACTGAGAGAACAACATGTACAGCATATCTACAGCATATCAATCATGGAGACAATAATGCAAGCACACAAGAGACACAAAGATTTACTTGGGGAAAACCATAAAGGTGAAAAACCCCAATAACTTCCTCAGAGATAGATAGAGAAATGATACAACCAACCAATAGAGATAGCCATAACCTAGCAGCAATCCTCCTCCTCCATAAGTGCGCCTCTCCTCCTTGAGAGCATGTGTGAGAAGTGAGTGAGCAAATAGAGTGCCTCCCGCACTCTATTTATACTTGACTTGACTTGCCTTTTTACCTAACTCATGTCGGCTCGAACTTAACCACATAACATAATGCTGAGTGGGCCGACCCCCAATAGGGTGGTCTAATAACCCTTTGACCCACATGGCCGACCCCCAATAGGGTGGTCTAATAACCCTTTGACCCATATGACTTATACAGGGCCGACCCCAAACAAGGTGGTCTAATAACCCATCAAGTATAAGTTACGACAATTACAATATAAATGACGACACTTCCTTATAGAGGAATAATACCATCTCTATAGGAATACAATATACATATATGTGAAATACATTCCGAAGTTACATATACATCAACACTCCCTCTTAACTAGGAAGGTATTTCTCAGCACAGTTCTTCTAGCACAAGTCATCTTCTCTGCATCATCGTCACTGGATAATCGTCATCGAGTCATCATCATCGTCACTGCTGCTGCTATCTCAATCAATCTCTGAATCTACTCATCATAGGAAGTTCTACAGAGCCAGTCCTTTTTCATACTGGATGTAGGCCCACCACCTGCAGGTCTTCGTCATCACTGGCCATACTGTGGAATCCTCAGGACTTTTACGTGCGTCACAAAACCTCGAAAGAGCATTTGCCAGATGTCCCAGGGCACAGATTACATGCCATAGGCAAAACCTCGAAAGACCATCTGCAAATCTCCCAGGGCACAAATTATATGTGACCTCACCACAAAACCTCGCAAGAGCATCCCAGGACTGATTACGAGCACACAGCTCAACCTATCGGATCTCCCAGGGCACAAATTACATGTGGTCATGGAAAAACCTCGCAAGAGCATCCCAGGACTGATTACGAGCACACAGCTCAACCTATCGGATCTCCCAGGGCACAAATTACATGCCATAGGAGAAAACCTCGAAAGAGCATCTGCCAGATATCCCAGGGCACAAATTACATGCCATAGGCAAAACCTCGAAAGACTATCTGCAGATCTCCCAGGGCACCGAATTACATGTCCTCCCAGAGCAAAACCTCGAAAGAGCATTTGCCAGATGTCCCAGGGCACCGAATTACATGCCATAGGCAAAACCTCGAAAGACCATCTGCAAATCTCCCAGGGCACCGGATTACATGCTCATCTGCACAACCTGATCCACGGCCACAGAGTATCAACCTGATACTCACCATACATCATCCTGATGTATCCATGATCATCCTGATCATTATCACTGCAACGTCCTGCTGCATGTCATCTGGAGCAACATCCTGAAGCTCGTCATATATGATCATCCTGATCATCACTGCAACATCCTGCTGCATGTCATCCGGAGCAACATCCTGAAGCTCGTCATCCATGATCATCCTGATCATCAATGCATCTACCTGATGCATACCAAGTATCTACCTGATACATATCATCATACATGATCCTCCTGATCATACAATGTATCCACCTGATACAAATACATGATACATATCATCATACATGATCCTCCTGATCATCAATGCATCTACCTGATGCATACCAAGTATCTACCTGATACATATCATCATACATGATCCTCCTGATCATCAATGTATCCACCTGATACAAATACAAATACATGATACATATCACCATACATGATCCACCTGATCATACAATGTATCCACCTGATACATATACAGATACATGGTCCAAGCATCCAACATGATGCATGTACACATGATCCAACTGATCATATCCAGCATCAACATGATGCGTACATACATACAAAATGATCCAACTGATCATATCCAGCATCCAACATGATGCGTACATACATACATAAAAATGATCCAACTGATCATATCCAAGCAGAAACCAGAACATCATCCTGATGCTCATCATCCAGCGCTTACATCCACAGCCATGTGAAGGATCCCCCTTCCAACATGCTTGGAATGGCTTCAGCAAATGTGACCATCACTTCTTCCTCGAAGTGTCCTCGATCTGAAGAACGCCAAGCCTCTCTCTGAAGTAATCGAACTTCACCCTAGCTAGTGGCTTCGTCAGCACATCTGCAATCTGCTCGTCTGTCGCAACATACAGGAGCTTAACAGCTCCTCTCTGCACCATATCCTTGATATAGTGATATTTGATCTCTATGTGTTTCGACCTGTCATGAAACACTGGGTTCTCGGATAGCTTCACACAACTCTGGCTGTCACAGAAGATACCAGTAGCTTCCAACGGGAGATCAAATAGCTCAGACAGTAGCTTCCGTAGCCATACTGCCTCACAACTACCTGAACAAGCTGCAACATACTCTGCCTCAGCTGTACTCAGTGCTACACAGGACTGCTTCCTGCTAAACCAAGAGATCACACCTGATCCCATACTCAAGCAACACCCAGATGTGCTCTTCCTGTCTGCAACACTGCCAGCCCAATCTGAATCAACATAACCCTGTAGGTTAAACTTTTGATTCTCCTCATACCTGAGCCCATAATCCACTGTACCCTTCAGGTACCTCAGAACATGCTTTACAGCAACCAGGTGAACACTCGGATCCGTCAAGAACTGGCTCAACGTGTTCACAGCAAAGCAAATGTCTGGTCTCGTGTTCGTCAGGTACATCAAGGACCCAATCATCTGACAATACAAAGAGACATCAACCGGCTCAGATGAAGCATCACATAGAAGCTTCAGATTCGATGCCATAGGTGTGGCCATATCCTTGCAGTCCATCATCCCGAACATCTTCAGGATCTCTAATGCATACTTCCCTTGTCCAAGGAATATTCCTTCTGCACTCTGCCACACCTCCATGCCAAAAACAAATAGTGCATCATCCCCAAGTTCTTCATCTCGAACTCGGTAGTAAGCTTCCGCTGCGTGTTGGCAATCAATCTATTTTCACCATACCAAGTTCTGCACATATATGATTTCCTATCATGTGTCTCAGAACCAAGTGGCTGCTCCTCATACACTTCTTCTTCAACTACACCAATCAAGAAAGCTGTCTTGAATCCATCTGGTGTATCTTCTGTTTCGTCACTTTTATATTTCTCTATGCTGCCATCTGCAACATGCTTGATCTAATAGTTCCATATGGAAGTCATAACAAACTTCCCTTCACATCTTGGGACCGCATCCCAAACATCGTCCTTCATGATCGACGGATCATGGCATTCTTCCCGTATCCTGGGAACTTCAATATCTTCAATAGATAATTTGTTGCTGAACAAATGTTGTAGTTCTTCTTTTGTAGGAGATGGCATACGATCTTTCCTACACAACAAGTTAAATTGCATGATTAGAAAACATCTCATAGTTTTCAGAAGAAATTCTTACACATAAAGAAATATGCCATACAGTCATGCAATTATCTTAGCCAATGCTTCAATACAACATTTATCCATATCCCGTAACTTTCTAGATGCCTTCCAATCTCTACCAGAACATTGTTAAGAGTGTGCACAACTCCCAACATGTCAGCAAAGAGGTTTCATTCTAGATAAGTAGCAATGGAATGTTGTACAGTGCCATAGGCCACTTACCCATGTATATTAGTAGTATACTGTTCATTAATGCAACTATTCTAATATGCACAATACATATCCTAAGTCTAGGAACATGAGCATATACATCATTGAACAATTTTAATTAAACAAACACATATGTAAGAAATGATAATTAAAATACTTATCTTTGTTTGTTCATTGGGTGGACTCCCTCTGAGTCTTTGCTTCTTTGCGGGAGATACTGGAGTCATAATCTGAAGTAGCTTCTTCTACACCTTTGTAGAAAGATGTTCAACTCCCTCTGAATATATGCTCCTTGCAGAAGCTACTGAAGTGTGCTCCTTTGCTTTCTTTGCAGGAACAATTGGAGTGTGCTCCCTCTTGATCTTTGTTTCCTGGATTACCTGTTCTTGAACTCATATTCATCCTTGGTTCCTATGCATGCTTATTAGTATCATGATTGTGTTATCCTTGTGATCTCATATAAAATCATACATTCATTAATATACTATTAAAAACACAATAATCTCAAGCATGTATAGTCATGATCATTTCAAACAGAAATAATAAGCATTAGCATTCAAGGATTCTTATGGTTAGTCAAATCATAAGAAACATAACATGTCTAAACCTGTAATTACTCAAGCCTATGACTCTTCAGGTTAGTTGAATCATCAATCAAGATAAGAGATATAAAATGCATAAAACCTGTGATTATTCAAACCTATACCATCATGATTCTTCTGGTTAGTCATATCATCAATTATGGTAAGAAACATAATATGCATACAACCATGATTATTCAAACCTATGACTTCATGAATAATCATTATCAACAATAGTATAAAATCCTAACCCAAGGTAGGATTCTAGCTTGATATAGGAAAAACATACCTGGATTAGCATGCTAGCTAGTTTATGTCTAACATACCCGCATAATGTCTTTTGTTTCTCTTCAGTGACTTGTGCTAGTAACCTTCATGTCTCATATGTTATCCATTACAAAACCAAGTTATACATACCTCGTAAATGGATCTTCTATGAGATCTATGACAATGGATGAATCTTTGTCCTCATGTTATCATGACCATATGTTCTTGGACCAGAACATGATTTGTCTTTCTTGGTGTACCTTTCATGTTAGTAGACAACATAAACCTCATACAACATCATAATGCATTAGTACAATCATAAGTGTCAACACCCTAACCAATGAATATCTTCTATTATGCATTCATAATTTTGTTTAAGGTGATACGACAAATCAAAAATCAAAATTGTACTAACCGTAATAACATGAAGACAAACATACCATAAACTTAATCATGGACAAATATCGAAACATACCTCGATGAGTCATACCTGTCGAGATCGCTTGTAATCTTCTTATATAAGGCCTTAGCCTCATCTCCCTCTGAAACACTTCTTCACTTATGCAGGTGACCAATCCATCTTCTTCTAGGATTAACCCAATCCACTTGATTTGCAAGAACTGGACCTGGAGCTGGGTTTGTCAGAGAAACCCCAAAAAATTCAAACTTTGAATTTCAAACTTTCGAAAGGATAGGAATATGCGCCTTGATGAACTGATCAAACTGGTATATTCAGAATTTGAAAACTACAAAGTTTCACTTCTCAATTTTGCCTTTGAAACTTCTGGATTCACTGGACGTGACCCTGAACTGGGGTTTGATGAAGCCCACTCTTCTTCCCAATCAAAATTTTTGATCCAAATCTCTAAGCTTCTATTTTTCTGAGGAGCTTCCAGCCGTGGTCACAGATTTCAAAAATTCCCATTTTTACAGAAGCCCTAATTTTCCACTTTTCTGATCAAAGTCCCGAACTAGGGTCTAATCAAGCCCGGCCTTCTGCCCAACCAAAAAATTCTGATCTTGGTCTCTAAATTTCTATTTTGATGAGTATCATCCAGCCGTGGTCTCCGATTACAAAAATTCCAACTTTCTCCAAAGCCCTAAATTCCGGAAGCCATGAATGAAGGTACCAAAAAAAAATTCTGTTTTGACAGAAATGTGTACCTGATTGTTTCTGGTGTAACTCTGAAATTTTTGATCCGCAGGGTCTGAAAACGTTTCCTGAGATAGCCTGACCTGTTATCTTTCCATCCTGACAGGTCTGACCTCAATTGGATTCTCTGAGAGAGAGTTATGCCAAATGTCGTAACGTGACCTGTTTTGGGATAAAACAGGAGAGCGAACTTGTACGGCGTGCCACGTGTCACTATTTTAACTTCGACATCTGAAAAAGTTTTCTGAGATAGCTCGGCCTGTTACCTTTCCATCCTGACAGGTCGGACCTCAATTGGACTCTTTGACAGAGAGTTATGCCAAATGTCGCAACGTGACCTGTTTATGGGATAATACAGGAGAGCGCACTTGTATGGAGTGCCACGTGTCACTGGTTAAACTTCGGCCTCTGAAAACGTTTTCTGAGATAGTACAGACTGTTTACTACCTGTCACTTTTTACGAAATTTCATTTGGAGCTTCCTAGCCCAAGATATGACCTTTTTCCCAAGGTCACCTGATTTTGACTCAGATCTGGAAGAGGCAGAAACCCTATATTGTACAGATCATAAATCACAAAGTACAACGAATTAGAGGTTTTCCTTTGGACACAAGATACCTAGAGATTTTAGCTTCGTCCTGTAACAATTTCAGATCCGAAAAATTCTCCAAAACGGATTTATAGCGAAAGTGCTACGATGACTGGTTTTTGCTATATCAAGCCCTAGCATCGTTAGTGCAACAAGTGTCATACATGCCATATCATGCCTTCTTTCAGGCTAGCTCTGATACCATGTTAAATTTTCTGAATTTACTTCAATATGATCTAGGATCTTAACTGAGAGAACAACATGTACAGCATATCTACAGCATATCAATCATGGAGACAATAATGCAAGCACACAAGAGACACAAAGATTTACTTGGGGAAAACCATAAAGGTGAAAAACCCCAATAACTTCCTCAGAGATAGATAGAGCAATGATACAACCAACCAATAGAGATAGCCATAACCTAGCAGCAATCCTCCTCCTCCATAAGTGCGCCTCTCCTCCTTGAGAGCATGTGTGAGAAGTGAGTGAGCAAATAGAGTGCCTCCCGCACTCTATTTATACTTGACTTGACTTGCCTTTTTACCTAACTCATGTCGGCTCGAACTTAACCACATAACATAATGCTGAGTGGGCCGACCCCCAATAGGGTGGTCTAATAACCCTTTGACCCACATGGCCGACCCCCAATAGGGTGGTCTAATAACCCTTTGACCCATATGACTTATACAGGGCCGACCCCAAACAAGGTGGTCTAATAACCCATCAAGTATAAGTTACGACACTTACAATATAAATGACGACACTTCCTTATAGAGGAATAATACCATCTCTATAGGAATACAATATACATATATGTGAAATACATTCCGAAGTTACATATACATCAACATATCCTACCATACCAAGTTTTGCACACATATATGACTACACCATGCTGTCTTGGAATTCATCTGGTGCATCTTCTATTTCATCACTTTTATATTTCTCAATGCTGCCATCTGCAACATGCTTGATCTGATAGATCCATTTGTAAGTCATAACAAACTTCCCTTCGCATCTTGGGACTACATCCCAAACATCATTCTTCATGATTAACGGATCATGGCATTCCATTTCTTCATCCCAGATCTTGGGAACTTCAATATCTTCAATATTTTCAATAGATATCTTTGTTGCTGGAACAAATATTGTAGTCCTTTTGTAGGTGAAGATATACGGTCTTTCCTACAAAACAGGTTAAATTGCATGATTAGAAACATCTCATAATTTTCAGAACAAATTCTTACACATAAAGAAATATGTCATACAGTCATGCAATTATCTTAGCCAATGCTTCAATACAACATTTATCCATATCCCGTAACTTTCTAGATGCCTTCCAGTCTCTACCAGAACATTGTTAAGAGTGTGCACAACTCCCAACATGTCAGCAAAGAGGTTTCATTCTAGATAAGTAGCAATGGAATGTTGTACAGCGCCATAGGCCACTTACCCATGTATATTAGTAGTATACTGTTCATCAATGCAACTATTGTAATATGCACAATACATATCCTAAGTCTAGGAACATGAACATATACATCATTGAACAATTTTACTTAAACAAACAAATATGCAAGAAATGATAATTAAAATACTTATCTTTCTTTGTTCGTTGGGTGGACTCCCTCTGAGTCTTTGCTTCCTTGCAAGAGCTGCTGGAGTCCTAATCTGAAGTAGCTTCTTCTACACCTTTCTATTGTGGAATGTAGAGAGATGGTCAACTCCCTCTGAATATCTGCATCCTTGCAAAAACTACTGAAGTGTGCTCCTTTGCTTTATTGTAGGAACAACTGGAGTGTGCTCCCTCTTGATCTTTGCTTCCTGGATTACCTGTCTTTGAACTTATACTCATTCTTGATCCCTATGCATGCTTGTTAGTATCATCATTGTGTTATCCCCGAGGTCTCATACATAATAAAAAATTCATTAGAATAATCTTAATATTATAAAAAACACAATAATCTAAAGCATGTATAGTCATGATCATTTCAAACAGAAAATAATAAGCATTAGCATTCAAGGTTTATGTAGAATTCTTAAGGTTAGTCAAATCATAAGAAACATAACATGTCTAAACCTGTAATTACTCAAACCTATGACTCTTCAGGTTAGTTGAATCATCAATCAAGATAAGAGATATATTATGCATAAGACCTGTGATTATTCCAACCTATATCTTCATGATTCTTCTGGTTAGTCATATCATCAATTAAGGTAAGAAACATAATATGCATACAACCATGATTATTCAAACCTATGACTTCATGAATAATCATTATCAACAACAGTATAAGATCCTAACACAAGGTAGGATTCTATCTTGATATAGGAAAAACATACCTGGATTAGCATGCTAGCTATTTATGTCTAACATACTCACATGATGTCTTCTTGTTCTTCTTCAATGACTTTTGCTAGTAACCTGTATATCTCATAGGTTAACTATTACAAAACCAAGTTATACATACCTCGTAGATGGATCTTCTATGAGATCCATGACAATGGATGAATCTTTGTCCTCATGTTATCATGATCATATGTTCTTGGACCAGAACATGATTTGTCTTTCTTGGTGTACCTTTCATGTTAGTAGACAACATAAACCTCATACAACACCATAATGCATTAGTACAATCATAAGTGTCAACACCTTAACCAATGAATATCTTCTATCATGCATTCATACTTTTGTTAAGGTGATACGACAAATCTAAAATCAAAATTGTACTAACCGTAATAACATGAAGACAAACATACCATAAACTTAATCATGGACAAATATCGAAACATACCTTGATGAGTCATACCTATCGAGATCGCTTGTAATCTTCTTATGTAAGGCCTTAGCCTCATCTCCCTCTGAAACAGGAACTTCTTCACTCATGCAGATGATCAATCCATCTTCTTCTAGGGTTAACCCAATCCACTTGATTTGCAAGAACTGGACCTAGAGCTGGATATGGGTTTGTCAGAGAAACCCCAAAAATTCAAACTTTGAATTTCATACTTCCGAAAGGATAGAAATATGCGCCTTGATGAGCTGATCAAACTGGTATATTCAGAATTTGAAAACTGTAAAGTTTCACTCCTCAATTTTGCCTTTGAAACTTCCGGATTCACTGGACATGACCCTGAACTGGGGTTTCATGAAGCCCACTCTTCTGCTCAATCAAAATGTTTGATCCAAAGCTCTAAGCTTCTATTTTTCTGAGGAGCTTCCAGCCGTGGTCACAGATTTCAAAAAAATTCCCATTTTTATAGAAGCCCTAATTTTCCACTTTTCTGATCAAAGTCCCGAACTAGGGTCTAATCAAGCCCGGCCTTCTGCCCAACCAAAAATTCTGATCTTGGTCTCTAAATTTTTATTTTGATGAGTAGCATTCAGCCGTGGTCTCCGATTACAAAAATTCCAACTTTTTCCAAAGCCCTAAATTCCGGAAGCCATGAATGAAGGTACCAAAAAATAATTCTGTTTTGATAGAAATATGTACCTAATTGTTTCTGGTGTAACTCTGAAATTTTTGATCCACAGGGTTTTGAAAAAGTTTCCTGAGATAGCCTGACCTGTTATCTTTCCATCCTGATAGGTCTGACCTCAATTGGATTCTCTGAGAGAGAGTTATGCCAAATGTCGCAACGTGACCTGTTTTGGGATAAAACAGGAGAGCGAACTTGTACGGCATGCCACGTGTCACTGTTTTAACTTCGGCCTCTGAAAAAGTTTTCTGAGATAGCTTGGCCTGTTACCTTTCCATCCTGATAGGTCTGACCTCAATTGGACTCTCTGAGAGAGAGTTATGCCAAATGTCTCAACGTGACCTGTTTTGGGATAAAACAAGAGAGCGAACTTGTACGGTCTGCCACGTGTCACTGTTTTAACTTCGGCCTCTGAAAACGTTTCCTGAGATAGTACAGACTGTGTAATACCTGTCACTTTTTAGAAAATTTCATTTGGAGCTTCCTATCCCAAGATATGACCTTTTTCCCAAGGTCACATGATTTTGACTCAGATATGGAAGAGGCAGAAACCCTATATTGTACAGATCATAAATCACAAAGTACAACGAATTAGAGGTTGTCCTTTGGACACAAGATACCTGGAGATCTTAGCTTCAGCCTGTAACAATTTCAGATCCGAAAACTTCGCCAAAACGGATTTATAGCGAAAGTGCTACGATGACTGGTTTTTGCTATATCAAGCCCTAGCATCGTAAGTGCAACAAGTGTCATACATGCCATATCATGCCTTCTTTCAGGCTAGCTCTGATACCATGTTAAATTTTCTGAATTTACTTCAATATGATCTAGGATCTTAACTGAGAGAACAACATGTACAGCATATCTACAGCATATCAATCATGGAGACAATAATGCAAGCACACAAGAGACACAAAGATTTACTTGGGGAAAACCATAAAGGTGAAAAACCCCAATAACTTCCTCAGAGATAGATAGAGCAATGATACAACCAACCAAGAGAGATAGCCATAACCTAGCAGCAGATCCTCCTCCTCCATAAGTGCACCACTCCTCCTTGAGTGCATGTGTGAGAAGTGAGTGAGCAAATAGAGTGCTTCCCGCACTCTATTTATACTTGACTCGACTTGCCTTTTTACCTAACTCATGTAGGCTCGAAATTAACCACATAACATAATGCTGAGTGGGCCGACCCCCAATAGGGTGGTCTAATAACCCTTTGACCCACATGGCCGACCCCCAATAGGGTGGTCTAATAACCCTTTGACCCACATGACTTATACAGGGCCGACCCCAAATAAGGTGGTCTAATAACCCATCAAGTATAAGTTACGACACTTACAATATAAATGACGACACTTCCTTATAGAGGAATAATACCATCTCTATAGGAATACAATATACATATATGTGAAATACATTCCGAAGTTACATATACATCAACACTTATATAGTAAGTCTAGGTCCCAATACCATGGGTCAATACCATGTGTCAATACAAACCATGGGCCAATACAAAATATAGATCAACAATTATTATGGGTCAAAACCATGGGCCAATACAAACTATGGATCAACAAAACTATGGGTGACTTACAAAGCATATGCGCCAACAACAATAATACAAACTATCGATCAACAAATACTACAGGACGACTTACAAAGCATATGCGTCCAACACTAATATACTAACAAAGTAAAGACATGGGTTCCTAACATCCCCTCTCTCTTAGAAGAAGCTTTGTCCTCAAAGCTTTAGATGTGAAAATTGATGCAGAATCTGAAGGAGTGGGTCCCCTGTAGAATCCTCGAGTTGCATTCCGGGCCACTAGCGCCTTTTGAGTTTCAGGGAGGATTGCATGGAAGGTTGTAGACGAAGAAGAACCATATCAACGACGTGAAAACTGCGCGCAGAATGGTGCTGATCGGCTTGTTGTTTCAGTCGAATTCTTGCCATGTGAAGATTGTCCTGCAGAATGAGAAGAAGCTAATCGCGGTTTCGAAGAATTGAGTCAATTGCCTGAATTGGGGAGCTGTTGAAGGTGTATGGAAGAAGAAATGGCGGTGCCTATCTAGAGACTGCTTCATATGGTGTCCTTTTAGATGTGGTACTATAACACTATAGCGCTTCTAGGAAATCCATAGAAATAGTTGTCCAAATCTGTGTAGGGATGGGCAAGGGTTCGAGCAGTCCTGAAAGGAGGGTTGTTTCACCCTTGTTGACCTGGAAAGTATCACAGTCAACCACCATCTGTTGAATTGTCATTTTCAATCCCCGCCAAAAGAAGTTACATTGTTCTTGGTCATACGTTTTGAGGAACCTAGAGTGCCCTGCTGATGAAGAAGCATGGAGTTCATAGAAGAGACAGCCCTGTTGAACAGATTGCAACCAATTTGGAACAAGCAGAGAAATAGCTATAAGAGAAACTGGGTCATCAAATGTGTGAGAAGGAGCATCTTCCACCATATTGTCCTTACCCTTCTGGTAAGTGGTCGCATAGTCATAACCCATGAGTTGGAGAACCCATTTCAGGTGTGCTGGGGAGGAGACCCATTGTTCCAAGAAAGTTTCCAGACTCTGAAGATCAGAGGCAGGTGGAGAATCCACATCCAAGAGATAGAGTTTTTGTTGAACACATCTATGTCCCCTAGTGAATTTTTCATCACAATTATAACAAATCCCTTTTTCTCGGCGTGCCTACATCTCTGTTTCAGACAAATGCTTGATAGGAGTGGGTTGAGGAGTAGGCGTGATGGGAGGTCGTTGGGAACCCATATTTCTGAAGGGAACAAAGGTGGGTTTGGAGCGTTGTTGAGCTGCGATCTTGTCCTCACCCAGCTTAGCCAACCCTAGGACTTCCATCATTGTGTTGGGATAGAACATTTTGACCTCTGAGCAGATTTCATCCTTGAGACCACTGATAAAACAACTCATGTAGAATTCATCAGACAATCCTTCTGTGTGATTGGCTAGTTTCTCAAATTCTGTCTGATACTCTCTCACTGTGCCAGTTTGGTGAAGTTTAGTGAGTGCTCCTGTGAAGTCATCAAAAGCACTAGGACCAAATCGTGACAAAAGGAGTTGGCAAAAATCTGTCCAGTTTGGCTCGGGATGAGCTTTGATGTACCAACGATACCATTGAAGGGATTCATGTTCCAAATGAAAAGATGCAAGTGGAACTTTCTGGACATCAAAAGTATTATGCAGACTGAAATATTGTTCTGCTCAGTATATCCATCCAATCGGATCAGTACCATTGAAGTGAGGAAAATCAAGCTTCAGCCCATGAAAATTGTTGGAAGAAGAGAACCCAGTGGCTGCAGAAGATTCTGGTTGTCGGTTATTGTTCATAGCTGAATGCTGAAGATGGAGGCTGAGAAATTTTTCATCCAGATCTTGGAGTTCGGTTTGGATGGTTGCAAGTGCTTCCTCCATGGTTTTTGCTCCTTTGCGAGTGACAACCATAACCAAGAATTTTTTTTTTTGTGGGGGGGGAATGGATTGTCAGTGAAGTTTCAGGGAAAATAAAGTTGAAACAAGAGAGATATGGCCGAAAAACATAATATTATACTTTTTTTTTTTCCAGAAATGGATCGGCAACAGTGGCGCGGAAGGGATCCACAACAGATGGATCTGCAATGGCGCGGAAGGGATCCACAACAGATGGATCTGCAACGGCGCGGAAGGGATCAAAAATGGTTGGATCTAAAATGGCAACTGGATCTGGAACGACTTTCAGAATAGATCTGAAACGGCTGGATCTAGAGCGGAAGTGATCGGCAATAGTTCAACTAAAAATAGATATGGACCCCAGGTATGTGTAGCTTCCTAACAGTTCAGGGGTTTCACTCAGCCACTAATTCTGTCTGATGGCTTCCGTATTGGGGTAGTACCCCTCACTCCACGGCTCAGGTAAAACTAATAACCGCTTTGCCACAAACGAAAACTCTTGGTTTACCTCACGGGTGGGAACTAGTCAATCAGGTAGGGGTCGTTGCCCTTTTCGCTGGCAGGTCCTCTCAATGGGCCAGCTATATTGGGGTTCCTGTGGTACTCCTCAAAATGCGTTTTAGGGCTTATGCCCAAGTACTTCCCACAGTTAAGCGGATAGGGATTATTTCCAGATCCGAACTTGCAACAGATGTGAAAAAAGAAAATTGGCAGAAATTCCACCCAACGAGCCCAAAAAAGTGCTTTGATACCAGATGTGATGAACCTGCAATAATTAATTAATGCAAATACACGAGATATCAGAAATAACAGAACTCAGAATCACTTTTATATTGATCACAGGCCACTTCGAGGGGGCAACCTCCTTTAAGCAAGCTCAATACAATTAACTTCACGGTGCCTTCATAGGCCTCAACACACACTTATATACTAAGTCTAGGTGCCAATACCATGGGTCAATACCATGTGTCAATACAAACCATGGTCCAATACAAAATATATATCAACAATTATTACGGTTCAAAACCATGGGACAATACAAACTATGGATCAACAAAACTATGGGCGACTTACAAAGCATATGCGCCAACAACAATAACAAAAACTATGGATCAACAAATACTACAAGACGACTTACAAAGCATATGCACCCAACACCAATATACTAACAAAGTAAAGACATGGGTTCCTAACACGAATTTGGAATGGCCCTCATTGAGAAAACCCTAGCTCCAGAGATGGCTCATTGGCACCGCTTCTGGGTCTTCGAGGCATGGTGTGGGGGGTCCCCTTGCTGAAACCCGACATTTCGAACCCACCGGAAATGACGGATTTGCGAACGGAGCCACGGTTTGGGTGCTACGGGCATTCTAGTCGGGCACCCTGGGGCCATTTAGGGACACCTTGAGGATTTGCTCCGAGGCCACGGAACCCAAAACAGTGAGCGGACTTGGATTCCGTCGGGTCCCACAGGTCCACAAGGCCATACGGGACCTGTCCACGGTGGCCATGCATTCCTGAGGGCCTCCGGATGAGAAATGGCCCCCTTGAGCAAGATTGGCTTGGCCTTCACATTAGGGTCAAATTTGCAAAATCATCCACCATGCACTTATGGCCAGCTTTCCTAGCCGGAACCGACCTAGACATACTTGCAGGACTCCCCAGAACACGGTTTTGTTGCACAGTTCGAGTTATATGCCCCCGGCAGGTATCCAGCAGGTGTCCCTAAAGGCCTTTTGGATGCGAGACAGAACAAGCCATAGAATGATGATCGTGGCTTCGATCGACAAACCATCGACTCCGTTGGATTCAGGACGCCGGGATAGTGCTAGGGGTGCCCCTCTCCTCCTATCCCGTAGCCCTAATGTCACCTTGTACGTCCATCTTGGAAACTGTTAGGAACCTATGTAAACCCTTCTCTTTACTATGTTAGTATATTGTTATTGGACGCATATGCTTTGTAAGTCATCCCGTAGTATTTGTTGATCTGTAGTTTATATTAGCCCATAGTATTGGACGCATATGCTTTGTAAGTCGTCCCGTAGTATTATATGCCCCATGGTTTTGACTCATGGTATTGGGCATAGACTTAGTATATAAGTGTGTGTTGAGGTCATTGAAGGCACCGTGAAGTTAATTGTATTGAGCTTGCTCAAAGGAGGTTGCCCCCTCGAAGTGGCCCATGATCAATATAAAAGTGATTCTGTTCTATTATTTCTGCTATTTCGCATATTCTTAGTAATTAATTGTTGCAAGTGCATCTCATCTGGTATTAGAGCACTTTCCTTGGCACAAGTGGGAAATTTTTTTTTTCTTTTTTTGGGCGGCGACTTTCAGATCAATTTCTGAAACTTTCTGCACAAAATCAGAAAAAACTAATTGCATATTTGAATTCCTCTTTCAAAAATACGCAGTTTCAAAAAAAAATCATCTCATTTGGAGTTCTAAAAGTGGAGATATCGCGGATTTAAAATCAGCAATTTTTCAGAATTTCGGTGACGGCCGCGAAAATTGCGGCGAGAAAATCTTTTGACCGAGTGCCCAAATTTCTATTCCGCTTTCATGGGTAGAAGCAGAGTGGTTGTTCCAGTTCCGGAAACATGCTATAATAGCGATTCTGAGCAATATAAATCCAGTTTTTGAACATTGGGTGGAATTTCTGCCCAAATTTTTTCTATTGCAGGTTCGGATTTGGGAATTATCCCTATCCGCTTAACTATGGGAAGTACTTGGGTATAAGCCCTAAAACTCATTGTGAGGAGTACCACAGGAACCCCGAAGTAGCTGGCCCATTGAGAGGACCTGCCAGCGAAAAGGGCAACGACCCCTACCTGATTGACTAGTTCCCACCCGTGAGGTAAACCAAGAGCTGTCGTTTGTGGCAAAGTGGTTATCAGTTTTACCTGAGTGGAGTGAGGGGTGCTCTCCCAATACGCCAGCCGTCAGACAGCATTGGTGGCCGAGTGAAACCCCTGAACTGTTAGGAAGCCGCACATATCTGGGGTCCATATCTACTTTCAGCTGAACTATTGTTGATCACTACTGCGTCGTTTCAAATCCATTTGCAAGCCATTCCAGATTCAGCTGTTTTCAATCCATTCGGCGT
The DNA here is from genome assembly GCA_027924585.1 of Larix kaempferi. NCBI lineage: Eukaryota > Viridiplantae > Streptophyta > Pinopsida > Pinales > Pinaceae > Larix > Larix kaempferi. The sequence goes on from BSBM01000903.1 coordinate 1,087,938, forward strand.
TGTTCCAGATCCCTTTCGAGCCGTAGCTGCTCTAGTCTGATGAAAAAAAAAAAAAAAAACCCTGGTTATGGTTGTCACCCGTGCAGGAGCAAACACCATGGAGGAAGCACTTACAGCCATCCAAACCAAACTCCAAGATCTGGATGAAAAATTTCTCAGCCTCCATCTTCAGCATTCAGCCATGAACAATAACCGACAGCCAGAATCTTTTGCAGCCACCGGGTTCTCTTCTTCCAACAATTTTCGTGGGCCGAAGCTTGATTTTCCTCGCTTCAATGGTACTGATCCGACTGGATGGATATACCGAGCAGAACAATATTTCCATCTGCATAATACTTTTGATGTCCAGAAAGTTCCACTTGCATCCTTCCATTTGGAACAGGAAGCCCTTCAATGTTACCGTTGGTACATCAAAGCTCATCCCGAGCCAAACTGGACAGATTTTTGCCAACTCATTTTGCCACGATTTGGCCCTAGTGCTTTTGATGATTTCACAGGAGCACTCACTAAACTTCACCAAATTGGCACAGTGAGAGAGTATCAGACAGAATTTGAGAAATTGGCCAATCACACAGAAGGATTGTCTGATGAATTCTACAGGAGTTATTTTATAAGTGGTCTCAAGGATGAAATTCACTCAGAGGTCAAAATGTTTTGTCCCAACACAATGATGGAAGTCCTAGGGTTGGCTAAGCTGGCTGAGGACAAGATTGCAGCTCAACAACGCTCCAAACCCACCCTTGTTCCCTTCAGAAATATGGGTTCCCAATGACCTCCCATCACGCCTTCTCCTCAACCAACTCCTGTCAAGCATTTGTCTGAAATAGAAATGCAGGCATGCCGAGAAAAAGGGCTTTGCTATAATTGTGATGAGAAATTCACTCGGGGACATAGATGTGTTCAACAAAAGCTCTATCTCTTGGATGTGGATTCTCCACCTGCCTTAGAACTCAGTGAAGCAGCTACAGGTACAGGGGATGATCAGATCGACATTCAACACCCGCCTGTTGACACCCCATCTCAGGACGACCCACCTGAGATCTCTCTCCATGCTGTAACCGGCGTCACCACCCCACAAACAATGCGGGTCAGGGGATACTTCAAGAAGCTCCCTCTTACCATACTCATTGATTCTGGTAGCACTCATAACTTCATTGACCCTCGGATTGCCAAACAGGATGATTGTTTTGCCCATCCTTGCTCCAGCTTTGAAGTCATGGTTGCCAATGGGGGCACCTTACCTTGCAAGGGGAAGTGTCACAATGTGCGTATCTCTATGGAAGATTATAACCTACGCTCTGACATGTTTTCCTTTCCCTTAGGTGGATGTGATGTGGTTTTGGGCGTTCAATGGTTACGCACACTTGGCCCCATCTTATGGGATTTTGCTGAACTTTGGATGCAGTTTAAAGTCAATGGGGCACAACACAAATTTATGGGCTTACAACCAGGGTCTCTATGCATGATCACTTCACATCGCCTGGAAAAACTCCTTAAGAAGAATTCACATGGTGTCATCGCTCAGCTCAATTCCATTCAGATGCACCCATCAACAGTCTCCACTACTTCCTTGGATAGATATGCAGGTATCTTTGTTGAACCAATGCGCTTGCTACCTTCACGAGACCTTTCCGGTAAGAATTTAGCCACATCTACCTCTCAGCAGGAAATGATGGCTATTTTGCATGCAATATAGAAGTGGCAGCCATACCTATTAGGGAATTATTTCTGCATCAAGACTGATCTCCCGAGTCTGGAAAATTTTCTGGAACAATAGGTCTCCTCCCCAACACACCTGAAATGGGTTATCCACCTCTAGGGTTATCCCTATGTGATCACTTACAACAAGGGTAAGGACAATATGGTGGAAGATGCTCCTTCTTGCACAATTGATGACCCAGTTTCTCTTACAACACTTTCTCTGCTTGTTCCAAATTGGGTGCAATATGTTCAACAGGGCTCTCTCTTCTATGAACTCCATGCTTCTTCATCAACAGGGCACTCTGGGTTCTGCAACAGGTATGACCAAGAACAATGTAACTTCTTTTGGCAGGGACTAAAAATGACAATTCAACAGATGGTGGCTGACGATGATACTTTCCAAGTCAACAAGGGTGAAACGACACTCCTTTCGGGATTGCTCAAACCCTTGCCCATCCCTAAATAGCTTTGACCAACTATTTCTATGGATTTCCTAGCAGCGCTCTGGTGGTACAATACCACATCTCACAGAACACCATATGAAGCGGTCTATGGACAAACACCGCCAGTTCTTCTTCCATACACCCTTAGCAGCTCCCCAGTTCAGGCAATTGACTCGGTTCTTCGAAACCGTAATCAGATTCTTCTCATTCTGCAGGACAATCTTCACATGGCCAGAATTCGCCTGAATCAACAAGCCGATCAACACCGTTCTGAGCGCATTTTCCACGCAGCTGACAGGGTTCTTCTTCATCTACAGCCTTCCAAGCAATCCTCCTTGACACTCTAAAGGCGTCAGTGGCCTGAAATGCAACTCGAGGATGCTACCGGGGAACCACTCCTTCAGCTTCTGCAACAATTTCTCCAACCAAAGCTTTGAGGACAAACCTTTTTCTAAGGGAGAGGGGATGTTAGGAATCTATGTAAACCCTTCTCTTTACTATGTTAGTATATTGTTATTGGACGCATATGCTTTGTAAGTCGTCCCGTAGTATTTGTTGATCCATAGTTTATATTAGCCCATAGTATTGACCCATAGTATTGGACGCATATGCTTTGTAAGTCGTCCCGTAGTATTATATGTCCCATGGTTTTGACTCATGGTATTGGGCATAGACTTAGTATATAAGTGTGTGTTGAGGTCATTGAAGGCACCGTGAAGTTAATTGTATTGAGCTTGCTCAAAGGAGGTTTCCCCCTCGAAGTGGCCCGTAATCAATATAAAAATGATTCTGTTCTATTATTTTTGTTATTTCGCATATTCTTAGTAATTAATTGTTGTAGGTGCATCTCAGAAACTAGGGTTTTGCTCAGTAAGGGAGTGTGCAATTCTTGCGCACGGGGGTCAAATTTGCAAAATCCTCCACCGGGAACTTATGGCCAGCGTTTCCAGCCGGAACCTACCCAGACATAGTTGCAGGACTCCTTGGAACCCGATTTTGTTGCATAGTTGGAGTTCTATGCCCTCGGCAGGTATCCTACAGGTGTCCCTGAAGGCCTTTTGGATGCGAGACGGAACGAGCCATAGAATGACGATCGTGGCTCCGATCAACAAACCATCAACTCCGTTGGATTCAGGACACCGGGATAGTTCTAGGGGTGCCCCTCTCCTCCAATCTCGTGGCCCCAGTGTCACCTTGTATGTCCATCTTGGAAAGTAGGGTTTTGCTTAGTGAGGGAGTGTGCAATTCTTGCACATGGGTGTCAAATTTGCAAAATCATCCAGCGGGCACTTATGGCTAGCATTCCCTACCGGAACATACCCAGACACACTTGCAGGAGTCCTCGGAACCTGGTTTTGTTGCACGGTTGGAGTTCTATGCCCCCGGAAGGTATCCAGCAGGTGTCCCTAAAGGCCTTTTGGATGTGAGACGGAACAAGCCATAGAATGACGACCGTGGCTCCAATCGAAAAACCATTGACTCCGTTGGATTCAGGACGCTGGGATAGTGCTAGTGGTGCCCCTCTCCTCTGGTCCTGTGGCCCCAGTGTCACCTTGTATGTCCATCTTGGAAACTAGGGTTTTTCTCAGTAAGGGAGTGTGCAATTCTTGCACACGGGGGTCAACTTTGGAAAATCGTCAAGATGGTTATGATGATGAAGACATTGATGATGATGGTGATGGTGATGAATATTATGATGATGATGACGGAGAATATGATGATGATGGAGATGTTGATGAGCAACCTAGAGATGACAATGATGATGAAGATGTTGATGATGATGAAGACGTTGATGGGGATGGGGATGGGGATGGTGATGGTGATGGTGAAGATGAAGAAGATGATGATGATGGCGATGTTGATGAGGATCCTAGAGATGATGATGATGGAGATGTTGATGAGGATCCTAGAGATGACAATGATGATGAAGATGGTGATGATGATGAAGATGTTGATGATGATGATGATGATGATGATGATGACGGAGAAGATGATGATGATGGAGATGTTGATGAGGAACCTAGAGATGACAATGATGATGAAGATGTTGTTGTTGATGATGATGATGATGGTGATGATGATGAAGACATTGATGATGAGGGTGATGGTGATGAAGATGATGATGATGATGACGGAGAAGATGATGATGATGGAGATGTTGATGAGGAACCTAGAGATGACAATGATGATGAAGATGATGATGATGATGATGATGATGACGACGTTGATGATGATGGTGATGGTGATGAAGATGATGATGATGATGATGGAGATGTTGATGAGGAACCTAGAGATGACAATGATGATGAAGATGGTGATGATGATGATGATGATGGTGATGATGATGAAGACGTTAATGATGATGGTGATGGTGATGAAAATGATGATGATGATGACTAAGAAGATGATGATGATGGAGATGTTGATGAGGAGCCTAGAGATGACAATGATGATGATGATGATGATGATGATGATGATGATGACGATGAAGACGTTGATGGTGATGGTGATGGTGATGGTGATGGTGATGAAGATGATGATGATGGAGAAGATGATGATGATGGAGATGTTGATGAGTAACCTAGAGATGACAATGATGATGAAGATGATGATGACGGAGATGTTGATGAGGAACCTAGAGATGACAATGATGATGAAGATGGTGATGATGATGAGGTAGGTCTAAAGCCTCCCTCAAGGACATTTCCAACCATTAGGTGACAATGATGAACATGTTAGTGCTACTCAATTAGATGATGAAGCAGCTCAAGACAATATGAAAGTTGTTGCATCACATGAACCGCATACATATTCTCTAGAACCAATTCAAAATGACACTATTGAATTGAATATGATTGAAGGTTATCAAGTGGCAAGAAGCCTCAATGAAAAAATGACATTGCAAAGCCAAAAACCCTAGAATTAATGGTTATCATAAGCCATGATGAATATGAATATGAATATTGTTACTAACGCTAATGAAAAAAGCCTTAACATGCCCTCGTTTCCAACATATTTGAACAACAATGAAATTATCCATTATTATGTGGATGAAGGCAATGAAGAACCAACTCAAGAAGCCAATGAAGAAGAATCATAGCTCCCAAATGATCCTCATATTCATCCATGTTCTAGATTAGTTTCTGAGGGTTAGATTAGTGTTTCTAGGGCTAGTTTAGGTTTCTAGGACTAGATTAGGTTTATAGAATTCTAGCTTAGTTTTCTAGTGTTAAATTAGTGTTTTTATGGTTAGTTTAGATTTTTAGGATTTCTAGGGGTACATTATGTTTGTAGGGTTGTATTAGTGCTTCTATGGTTAATCATGCATGAATAAACAATTAAAAATGTCAGATTGAACCACGGAGCAACACATACCAACATGTAGAGGACATGTTGTCAAAAAAATTTGGAATGTAGTTGATATAGATCGATCGCGTTCTTATAGTTGTAGTACTGTGCAAGGCACTCGTAGATTTCATTTGGTTCGAAGCTCAAACAACCCCTTATTTGAAATATGGATGCGAAAACTTGCTTTCTTTTGTGGGTCTTGCAGCAGTTGTGAGTGGGATGAGTGCGAATCAATGGATTGGGTTGATGAATAGGATCATGTATCACTTGCAGTGGACCCACGTGCAATTGTTGAAACAATCCAGTTAGAGGAAGGCCAGTCCTCTATTTCGAATGAATATGATCATATATCTGATCTTGTACAGCCAATTAAACATTTCTACATGCATATCCCAGTTCTCTCCTTGTTTTTGTAATTATACAAGTTATCAAACCACTACTTGTTGGAATATGACCTTAAAATGCATTTTTGCAGGACAAATCTACATAGTTGTCACCCCGACATATAGTGCAATTGGGATGAATTATTGGTTGGCACGATGCATCCAGGGGAAGCAAACCCTCCTTGCATCATTAACCGATAGTGAAGGCATTACCTTTCTGACTGGCTCGATGGTTGTTCAGAGGGAATATTTTACAGTAGATGGAAAGGGACCAAAGAGCAATGGCTACACATACATGGATTATAGACCAGGTTCACAGGTGTATCACTTTACGCACCTCATCGTCGATACAAACATCCAACTGCAAAAAATGTCAATGAAGACATCAAACAAGGTACACTACTTACCACCTCATGCAGAGCATGAGAGGTTGTTCGAGACAATAAAAAACCGAGAGGATCCAGAAGGTCTAATTGATTGAGGCACATAGTGTAGCCATGTGATTGTTTATTCATGCACGATTAATTTTATTCATGTTAGATAGTTTATTTGATATCGTTATCTTATATCGTTTATTTGATGTCTGAGTTATGATTTATATTAGACATGTGATTGTTTATTCATGCATGATTAATGTTATTCATGTTAGATAGGAATTTGATATCTTATATCTTATATTGTTTGTTTGATGTATGAGTTATGATTAAGTTATGATTTATATCCATGTGATTGTACTAGTACAAAATGAGAGATAAATGACTAGGCGACCAAAAAATTTGGTCACCATAGCTTTGTCAAGGGATAAATGACCAAAATTGATAAATTTTAAGTGAATTAACTAAAAATGACCAAGATAAATGACGTCATGATAATTATTAGCGTTACTGATCATGGTGACGTCATGATAATTATTAGGAGACACCTATATATTCTGCATGATGGTGTGACGTTGATGACTAGCATCATAATTATAATTATACCCACTGATGTACCCCATAGCCATAATTTTGTAACCATGTATATACTATTAATGATCATAATTATATAATATTATTCAATAATATCACATATAAATTAGAATTGAATATAGTATGATCACGTGCGTACCTCCACAAACCCAAATACAATATTATTTTTGTGTTAGTGATAATTCTCAAGATTCCTTGGTAAAGTTTGTTTACGTTTATCAAGCTAGAAACCATTTCTTCCCAATATAGGCAACAAGGTAAGCATCATGTTCTCAATTGTAAACCATGTCGACCACCCAAAATATCTTGCCAAATATAGTTCATTTAGGAATTAGGGGACAATTTTATATAATTAATTAGTAGTATTATATGCAATGATTTAGGTTCAAAAGGAGAAGTGGGTGGTTTATAGTGAAATTCTTAATGAATTCGACATAGAGGGTGTTTAATGGAACCTAAGAGTTTTCTAGCAGTCGAATTGTCAATAGGTCAATAGATATTATTTATATCTTCCTTTCTAAAAACTTAAAATTACATAACTATCGAAACAATGCACTTCCAAAGACGAGGAATAAAAAAAAGTTTTTCTCATTGCAAAAAGGATTATAGATAATTTTGCATATTATATGGTAAGGAAGTTTCCACCATTTGAGAAAAAATTTCTATCAGCTAGCTGCATCATGTAAAAAAGATAACCATAAGGAGAAACTATCAGTTTAATAAAATGGTCATGGTCCTTTTGCTAGGATTTCTTGAATTTGTTATTATTTACCCAAAAGCAGTGTCATGTAAAAAAGATAACCATAAGGAGAAACTATCAGTTTAATAAAATGGTCATGGTCCTTTAGCTAGGATTTCTTGAATTTATTATTATTTACCCAAAATCAGAAGCGCAAAATATGTCTTAGTGGTCACAATATTGTGAATTGATTAACTATCATCGTGGAACTTATTAACTCTTATGTGTTCATTCCACCATCTGCACTTTTTCTAAAGTACTAGAGATGTGAGAACTGATATCCTTTCTAAAGCCATCAATATCCATGATATGTTTGTATACCATGCCTTCAGACTTGTAGTTTTTAATGATAGTTTTACCATGGGAAAACCATCAATATCCATGATATGTTTGTATGCCATGCCTTCAGAGTTGTAGTTTTTAAGGATAGTTTTACCATGGGAAAAAATGAACATAAATTCACCTTAGGAAATTACAAACCCCTAATAGAATTCCCAAAATATTATCTTCAAATGAAAAATCATATTTTGTTTTAAATAAAAAAGCAAAATTGTTATTTATAAAATAATATATATTATTTTAAATAAAAATAAAAATAAAATATATTTTAAATAAAAAACAAAACAAAATATATTTTAAATAAAAAAACAAAATCGTTAAAGCAAAACAGCCATGTTTATGGCAGGGCTGTCCAAAACCCCTGCTTGGTCCATACCCGTGAATGCGACCACCAAGGGATTCAAGGCAGACGTGAAACCTGGATTTTACATCAAACTTTTTGGTTTTGGCAGAAGGGGAGGGGTTTGGGTTTGGGAATGCATTTAATAACTACTTCGCATGGAAATTGTTGGGCAAATTCTGGTGTGCGAGGGCTTCTGCTACAGCAGCAGCAAAGTTAAAATCTACTTCTTCTCAGGTTAGTAAATCTACTTCAATTACTCTGTAATAGAATAATTACTCAGTGCATCTAAAAATCAACAATTACTTTTCTCAGGCTTGTCTAGTAACTGCAGTTTGTATATTTAGGGTTTTTTAACATCTAGAGCTTGATATTATTACGAGGCATCAAATTTGATTTGACTTTTATCTCCGGCAGTTCAATGTCTACAATTTAACATATTTTCTAGGAATCTCGAATGCATTGTGTGATAGAAGGGAGTTTGATTAATATGTAATTTTTCTGGAAAATTTGGCAAACTGCAATATTGATATGGAGGCATTCCTTAAAAATAGAGTGGTCAAAATGCGGCGATAATTTTCTGGCGACAGATTTTTTAAAGCCATAACTCACTTTATGTTTATCCGATTTTATTTATGACCACAATTTGGAAATCCCACGACAGCATCTAATAGCACTGATCTGGCAGAATTCTGGGCACTCTGTCAAAAGAGAACTTCTATAGAAGTTAGGATGCCCCGAATATAAAAAATTATCCTTCAAATTGTTTAAAACTCATTAGTAACAAAGGGTACAATGGTGAAATGGGGTTCGACTCCCCAGGTCCCAAGTTAGTCATTAAAATAAGGGCCTAGTCGAGTCTCTAACCGGGCTCATTTACTCCCAGGTCAGCTGAATATCCTGTTAGGAAATCATGCGGGGTACTACAGGCCCAAGGCTTGATTATCCAATACACCATCTTGCTAAAGTCGAATATCCATCAGGATATTTTTTTATTGATCTGTCATGCTAAGGCTAGACCAGGGTATGCTTCTTCCTCTATCTTTAGTAAATAGAGTCAAATCCTTCTTACTCTTTCTTGGATAAAAGAAAAGAGTGGATCCGTCATGCAAAAGCACCATCAATATTGCAGAGCCTGATCTCAGATCAAAACCGGAGCATAACCACTCTGGATATTACTACATTGTTGAAAACAAGAAATGAGTCGAGTGTGGATCGTTTGATGAAGCAAATCACGAATTTTATGCCAGATATAGCAAATGAGTTCAATATTGTGGTTGTGGAAGCAATTCGATCTCTACGCTTAATGTTCCCACAGAAGTATCGAACCCTGTAAGTAATATGGCAGTCAGAGATTAGAGACGACTTAGGGAAAAATGGATGTGGTACTTTGATGTGCTTGTGCCAAAGACCCATTTTGCACAAGCACATCTGAGATCATATCCATGAATCACATCAAGGCACAAGAATAAATCTAAGCATTTTCTATTGTTGCTTAAGACGTTATGGGTTTTCTCTGGTTGTAGTGTTTGATGTTTCTTGTTTTCTTTGGGCATTGCTATTTAATCTTGTTTGGTAATGAAAGAATAATCTAATTTATTTTGTATTTTCATGAAGGCATCCACTGAAGCCAAAAAGAGTTATGTTGCCATAATTTCTCCATTCTGGAATGAAATTATCAAGAGCTTACGTGAGGAAGATTATATTGTGAATTGGCCAGTTAATAATTCATTTCAACGAGTATTGTATACATATTTAGTAATATTGAAGATTCTATATAGATTTGATGAGCTGATACTGTTAATATGTGAGTTGATTATAGGGAGATGGAGTTACTTCTTATCCTAGGAAATACTGGAAGCTTACCCTTAGTACAATGGCCTCTTTTCCTTCTGGTCAGCAAGGTGTTTATTTCAACCTATGCATTACACTTTACTTTTGTCATTTAAATATGTTTTCAACTAATGAGTTATTCATTTTCTCATTTCTTTGACATTGCAACTTTGAGATGTTAGATTGTTAAGAAGATGCTTTCTGTAGATTTCATTGTTCAAAATAGCATAGCTTAGCATACTTTTTGAATTGGACAAATTTTTCTGGCCATAGAAATGGATGTAGAAAGTAAAGATTCATAGGTGGAACTCTGGGAAATAATTTCCAAAGATTAGTATATGAAATATGCAGTTGTGGAATGTTATTATAGTGTGGAAAAAATATTGAAAGCAATATTGTATGATGAGGGAAGACTATGGTATGATGTCCATGATACCTTTTAAAGTCACTTTATCTTATGCTTCATTCTTAGTGTCAAATAGACCAGCAGTGTGCAATCGCTTGAGGTCAGGTGTAGACAATTAGATAGATGGACTTATGTCTGTCCTGCCTTAGTAATGTGATTAAGGAAATAAATTTGTGAATTTTTTTTATTTTTTTAACTAAAACGAGTATTTGATATTAAAAGAAAATGGAATTACATGAGCCATAGATAAAGCTAGACTTTTGATCAACTATTACTCTATGATCATTAAATTAGCCCTTTCCTGTAGGGTTAGAAATCAAAACTGTAGGTTGCTCTATACCCCTGAGATCCAATGCCGATAATCATGCCGAGCTACAAAAGATGAATAAATGAGATGAATGAGTTTCAGTTCTCTGCTAAGAATTTGAATCTTTTAATATCGCGAATCTCTACTTCGATTTCTGTATTCCCACTTTATAAGAAAATTCCATTAAATGCTGTGAATTAATCCTTCAAACTAATTTAAGTATCAATTGCTAAATTCCGGAAGCCTAAAAAATTGTAAAATTTAGTGTGAGGTATTTGCAGCACCGGTTTGCTGCTTATCTGAATAGACTGCTAAATGTGTCATGCTTCTAGTGAACCTCGCTGGTCCTATTGACATATTACAAGCTCCTTTTATCGACCAATGATGAACGCAGGGTGATGAACAGGATGCCAAAATAGAATGCCAGGATGATGAACAGGCTGCCAAAATACCGAATATAGGTCATTGGAGAAACAATTGCTGAAGGTTTTTCAATTCGAAAGCTAAAGACAATAGAAGAATGCTCTATCACTTATATCATTTATTCTACTTGGATCATATCTCTTTAGATTGCAGAACTAAAAGGGATCAAGATACTAATACGAAATCAATTTGTGCAATTTTGACTACAGGGTGGACAAGATATTTTCTGACATAATGGACAGTCTACACAAAGAGTCTATTCTTGATGATTTTCAACTGACCAAGCTACCTCTTGTGTTATTAAAAATCACTGCACTGACTAGACTTTTGGTACAATTTGATTTACTGTTTTATTTTTGCTGTAGAACAATAGAATGCATGTCATTGTTTTTCATTTTCAAATATACCCTAGAACATTTCACATAATTTGATGACAAGATGGCAGACTTAAGAACATCCATATATGTGTGAAGGTCAGAGATTTTAAATTACAGTAATAAAGATGCAAAAATTGTATAGGACATTATGCTATATCTCCATATTGGGTTGGCTCTTGTGCACCGCTGGAACAATTAGATACTTTCTATTGAATAAGGACACTTTTATCTATCCAGTGGCCAAGAGAGCAAGGCCTCAATTATGATTATAATTATATCCTTTTCCTCTCTTTTTGGAATCCCTTGTCAAGTTTAGTAGATGCCCAAGAGAAGGAGATCTGATCATATTTCTCAGCTTTACATGTAATGTTTTCCTTGAAAGGGAACCAACTAGTGTAGAAAACAAAATGTGAAGTGATCCAGAAAAGACCAACTTATGAAGCACACTCAAGTTTCTTAGAGTTGAATACCGAAATAAAAACATAGATCAACTAATCATCGAAAGGATGATTCTCTATCAGAAACTGGCTAAGCATAAAAAAGAATCTATAGATCTTGCAATCTGTATACGAGTCTATTCAAAGTCAAACAGCTGTGAAAGTGAAGTGATCAAGTTATGCATGCCTCCGTAGTGGAAAGCAGCTACACCTGCAAGGAAATTACAAATAGTGCAGGATAGGCTTTCTTTACAGCAAATTATTGGACAATGGATATACAGTATCTTTTTTCTTGACATGAAAGTCTTGGTTGTTTTCAATTTTGATTATCCTGACAAGCAAATTTCTCTCACATATGCATGATGAGACACCTGATTTGGTAGAGGGTGCTGTGAAAGCCGTCCAGGATCTTTACGATGGTGTAACCCATGATATTCTTTCATATAATTTAAGGTACTCTATTAGCTGTTTTATATTTCAAAGAGGCTTAGGGTTCAGATATTACTGATCTGTTTCATAAATATGTCCATCACTGGGTAGTTGAACTATCATATTCGTGGCATGCTCAAAGAGCACTATGACACCTGGAGGATCCTGGCAAAAGTAACAAATGAAGGACGACTGTTCTCCAAACTCGAATGGCCCAAAGATCCAGAACTGGTATTCTTGTGCTTTCATTTTCTGTTGAGATATGTTTTGCTTGAATAGACATTGGCTGCTTGCTTGGAAACTCTTTTTGGTTGGAATTCTATATGAGTTCTTTTGCAATAGCCACTAGAAATGCAATCAGTTAGAACTTTGTCAATGCTTCAGCTACCTAGTCTATATGTACAATACTAAATGTAGAGACAAAAAATCAAGCGGCTTCATTTACTCCTGACTATAAAGGAATCTGCTGCCAATATTCCGAAGAGTTTGGAGGCAAGACGCCGATTACAATTTTTCACTAATTCCTTGTTCATGAAAATGGCACCAAAAAAACCTGTGTGAGAAATGCTTTCATTGAGGTAAGGATATGGAACACTATTGTATTATCAGGCACAGAATAATGGTTTTATCTCTATTTTTTTACTATTTCTATGACCTGATAAGTGGAGTTGTTAACAATGCAGTGTGTTTACTCCATATTACAAAAGGACACTGTTATGTATAGTATTAATGAATTAGAAAAGGAAAACAAAGATGGCATTTCTACAGTGTTCTATATTCAAAAAATCTTTCCAGGTATTTTCTTGTATATCTAAATTACTGATGGTAACTGTCACTTTGCGTATTATTTACTAAATTTGTGTTGGTAATTTCTTTTTCCTTGTGAGTACTTTCCATTACTGCTCTTTATATTTTTTTATAAAATGCAAAATGTTCTTCAAAGGCCTGAATGCTGATTATGTGGACTAGCAACAACAAAGATGCTATTACTGCTATTTATATTTTCTTAAAAAATGCAGAATGTTCTTCAAAGGCCTGAATTTTGATTATGTGGACTAGCAACAACAAAGATGCTAGGATTTCCAGCTATAAATAATTGCTACAAAGTTAAATGCATATAAAATATAGAGATTAGAATGGTACTAGCAATAGTCCCAAAAGGGGGCAGTTTTTCTCTCATCTTTCCTACACATATGTCATGGGCAGGAGTGAGTGTATTACTAGGTTATTCTGACATTTACATGTAATATGGACATAGCTTTAATACAAAAGTGTGGACTTCACATAGTCTCCATGAGCACCAGTAGAAAAAACCACAAACCATCCAAGAAAGAAGTTACCAGCAACATAAAAAAACAGAAACTACCAATTTTGGGAATACCCAAATACTGCTAAAAAATTCCCAAACTAAATGATTAAAAGACTTGAGTAAGAATATTTTTTTTCCTTGATATTTTCCTTTCAAAAACCCATATTATTAGAAACCTAGTCATTACTGCAGAATGTGAAACACCAAAAACTGCCATAGTTTGGTAGGAAAACTTTCCAATCAAAGTTGAATTTTTTTTACCACATTCTAGGCACTAATGCTGAGAATTAATTTGTAGGTGGGTGAAACTCCGAGGATGGAGCAGACATAAATCTGTTAGCTTATCCTCAGGCTCTTTATCAAGTTCTGTAGATCTATTATCTTATCCTCAGGCTTTTTATCAAGTTTTGTTAGCTTATCCTCAAGCTCTTTATCAAGTTATGTTATTTTCTTATGGATGCCTTGAGAGAAAAAGGTGCAAAAATGATAATTACGTGCCATCTTTGCTCACTTTCCTTTGGAGGAGAGTTGATAATTATGTTGTTTGTCAAATGACCTTTCAGAATGAACTTTCTAAGTAATATACTCTAAGAAGAAGGGGGATTTGAATATAAGAAAGCTATTGTGGACTCTATTTTTATTCTCATACGAGATATCCCTGAAGCAAAAGAAAGTGGCTTGTCTCATCTTTGTGAATTCGTTGAAGATTGCGAATTTACTTATCTTTCTACACATGTAAGTGCTATCTACTGCATAAAAACCTTGGCATAGTGTCATCAATTTTATTCATTTATTTTCATAAATTAATACTCTTTACTCTATGTTCCTCCTTGCCATGCTCTTTAAACTCCTTAATCAGTTGTACTGAGTCTTTTTGTAACATTTGGATTGACATGGGTCTTTCAAAGGTGGCATATTGTGGAGGCATAAATCACATTATCTGGTTGCACTGTTGTATAGTCCAACTTTCTAATTGTACAACTTTTAATAAGAAGCACCTTATAGAGTTTGCTTAATCAGTTTCTTTTTCAGGCTGTTTCTGTGTAACCTTGAGTTATAGGTAGAGCATGAAACTAAAAAATTTGAAGGAAGAGGGCTTAATGGCTTGCAGAAACTGAACTTGTCTAGGATCCATTCTTTTGTTTTTTGTCCATATCTATTTTGTGTGAATCTTTTGTTCTATATTTGTTTGTAGCTTGTCTTTGTAGTATATTTTTGTATTTGCCATCGGTTGCAATTCATAGCAGACTATGTTTGAGTAACATTAGACGATGAATCATTATGTCTATTGTGGAGACACTGTTTTCCCAATACACCAGATGTGGTTTTGTTTTTTCATAGAGATGGGGATTTTGCTCACATTTGTATTCTTTGAAATAAAAAATGCCAGATATGATTATCAACTGTATTTTTTATGCAAGCAAGATGTCTTTTAAGTTGTAACTATAATTGTACTGTTATAATTCCAATATGGAGTTCTTAATTTCTTATAATATTATATTAGTAAAATATTGTCTATGAAGCTTTTAAATGTGAGCCTGTGCTTCTGTCAGGTTGGTTTAACTATTGCTGCACGTATATATGAGCTTGATGCAGAGGCTCCATTAAAAACATCGGACATATTGGACATGCATGTAGTAGAAAAACACTCTGCCCCTATTTGTCCCGATGCCCATGATCTTATAGAAACTGGAAAACTTCAGTTAGCAGAGGTATGGTATTTTTTCAAATTGTAATAGACTGGACCTCTTTGTTAAGAAAGCATTTTTTAAATTTTGCATTGAATTTTCTTTCCCTTTCCGCAAGTGCATACTTTAATATTTTATGTTTTGAGGTGTAATCCTAGAATCCCTAGGATATTGTATTGAATTTGTGGACATTTTTCCTGTATATTAGGGGAGGCTTAATGAGGTATATGAGTTCTCTGAAGCATTTGCAATTCTCCAACAGGTTTGTATGGCCTTTCTTTGGTGCAATTTTACTAGAATCAATTGCAGTATATTTTCTTTCATCTATAAGCTAGATATATTTAGTAAACTAGAATTTAAGGTTTCATGTGACATTTTTTTTATAAATGCAGGTTTCTGGTCCTATGCATCGAGAGGTGGAAAATTGTTGCTGGTACTTTTCTTTCCTTTTGGCTTTTACTGACCATATAGGAAATGGACTTGTTATTAGTAATGTTTATTGTGATATGGTCTAAGAAGAAAGAGTCATCGTTGTGTGGGATTGAACCCAGGTGACATTATGGCTGCATTATGTTTCAAGATAAGATATATCCAAGTGTGATTTACGAAAGGAAAATATTTATTGTGTGGGATACCAAAGATGTCAATGTCCCAATGATTATGCAACACCATTGTACTGAAATATTTGTTGGGATCAGTATCAAAGTTGTTGTTTGTTGGAAGCGTATTGAAACAGTATTAGTCTTAATTCTTTACAGAGAATTTTTTACTTTTGAATTCTAGATGTTCTGATCATTAAACTGAGGAAAGATGTAATGAAAAGCAGTTCACTCCTGGACTTCATATGTTTTATCTTCTGTTTTGTCTTCTGCATGTAGGGCATCTGTGAATTGTGTATATAATTTTACCAATATATAAAGTGATACCAATGAGTTCCATCAATGATTGAAAATATGTTTCTTATTGCACTGCAGTTATCATAGGGATTTAGTAAGCCTAGGGGCATGTGCAAAATTTTCTTGTACATAAAACATACTTGATGAGCATTCTAAAAGCATATCAACGTTTTATAATATTAGAATGTTCTCATTGCATATTGTAATATTGTATATCTAGTAACATCTCTTATTATATGCTCCATCACTTCATATTTGGACCATCATGAATTATTGCATACCTCTTTGCATGTAACATATTAATATTTTCTAAGGTTAATATGATATGATTGCATGTTGGAATATAGTATATCCAGTAACATCTTTTATTATATGTAATACCTCTTTGAATGTAATGTCTGTTGCATGGGCGCACCCCCACAACCCTCATTTTCTCCCCCTTCCTGAAGCTTGCTCCCTTCTCGCTCCCTTCGGAAGCTCGCTCCCGAGGAGCTCCCTACCTCTCCTATACTAAAAGCTCCTTTACTAGGTTGATAATTTGATGACAATGTTATGGTACCCCCCCCTTCTTTGCCAAGATCCTATAAAATCTATTATGGTTGATCGTTTGATGACAACGTTATAAGTTATAACTACTAGATGATTGATGTTATATGGTTTAATCCATGTTTTTTATAGCTAATTCAACATCCTACATGTTTTTTAGATATAAATCCATCAAAATATATTAAAATATATAAATTCATTGTTTATATTTTATCATTCTATTCTTCCAACTGATCACAGAGGTAGTGGTTGTCTACTCTGCTCCCTAATCTCTGAATATCATTACACCATATAGGCATGGCAACTGAAGATGTTGAATTGGTAACAAGTGTGAAAAAATTGAACTTCAGAGATGGAAAGGGAAAATTTCATGGAGAGAATTGTCCATAAGTGCAGTCCATTTATGGCTATGTTTTGAACAAGTCAATTATAATGCACAATATATATTTTAAAGGATCAAATATTTTAATTTATCCATCCGCTTTACTTATTATGTCAGATAATTGTGTGGCATATTATTGATAAGGTATTGATAATCCTTTTTGGTGACTATTGGGTAATCTTTGTCTCTTACCAAGATATGTGACCATTTTCTAGAATTTGACAAGATGGTGTTAACTGTTGGAAATTTTATTCTCGTATCAATCCATAAGGAATTCTATTTAAGGGTACTAGCTCAAAGGTAGAGCACCTGCCTTATAGGCAGGAGGTTGGTGGTTCAATTCCTCCATGCCCTATATATATATATATTCTGAAACCACTAAAAAGAGATAAATGAATAAAAAAATGACCAAAATTTGCATATAAACGACCACCAGTACAAAATGAGAGATAAGTGACAAAACAAATGACCAAAATATGCATATAAATGACCACTTTTGAGTTGGTGCTTGCTGGTAGCAAATTAGCGGTCATTTATCACGTGACAATTAATGACCAAATATATTACCAAATTAATGACCAAATATATGACCACGAGATAAGCTATAAATGACCAAGCTAAATATGACCACATTTTTGTTCGCGTGATATATGGCCACTAATTTGCTACCAGTGGTCACCAACTCAAAAGTGGTCATTTATATGCAGATTTTGGTTGTTTTTTTGGTCACTTATCTCTCATTTTGTACTAGTGTTTCTTTGCACCATCGAACTGTGGAATCGACATTCCAAATATGAGGGCCTCCCATGCACCTCATCTCCTCCCTTCATAGGGCAGTTTTGAGACATGATCCAGCCGCATCGTGCTCTCCCTTTCCATGCCCGGTCTCAAAATAGTTCCATACATGCAACACATCATAAGTCTTGTGAAAAATACTCAACCACTGGAAAACATGTGCATTTTTGAACTGGCCTGCACAACCATCTGACCATATCCAATGTTGATCCATCTATATACCTCTCTCCTTCAACTGATCATAGAAAATTTTGAAGCAATGCTACACATAATGCAGGTCATGGCACCTGTCATCACTGATGTAGAAGTTGGTCTCTTTCAATATTATCCTCATGTCGTTGCTGCACTCTGGCGCATGCCTATACGTGATATGGACCATTATGATAACTTGGTCTGAATGGTAGTATTGAATTTGAATCTCATTCTGTGGCTATAGGGTGTAGTTTTTAGCAAAGTCCACAACCGACAATATTGTGCCATTGGGAAAGGTGTACATGCACTGTCTATACTGTTCATCCTACCATCGTGCTACATGGACGTGTTGTACATACTACTCAGTCTTTTGGTAGAATTCCTTCATGAATTTACAAATTTGTACCTGGTGGCACAAAACCAAGGGAATTAATACAACGTGACATTTTCAATTTGAATATATATGTACAAATTAAACATGTACAGTATGAAAGTATGCAAACTTAGATTACCTGTGACTTCACCAATGCAATTTTTTGCTTTCCTTCGAACTATTTATACTGACATCCTCCCAAATTCGTGCTCTGCGGTTGCATGGATACAACGACTCAATAATGCAAATCCAGTGCAACTGGAACATGTCCCATATAAACATGATCTTTTATAAAAAAATTGTCCTTCAGGTCTTGGACACATTATGCTATGTATAAATTCTCTGGATGCATTTTGTGGTTGTAACAATGGGAAATCCTACACAATGTTAGTATGCAAACCACAAAATATATGTCTATATGTATCATAATAGTACTCAAATTCTACATCGTATCTACAATAACATGTATTGCGATCAATGCAAATTCTAACATACCAGGGTTTGCATTTTTCAAAGGACCTTTGGCCCAAGTTCAATTGTGTGTGCTCATTCTTGAACCTCTCATAGAGTTCTGTTTGTGTCATGTCAAGGAAGTGCTTGACATGGGGTTCACCCCCCCTAACACCTTTTCTCAACTTTAAAACATCTCTTTGATTCGATGACGGTCTAGTGTTATCATGCCAAAACTTTTACACTAGTTCTTTAACAGCATCAATGAGCTTCATGTCTGAACGAGGTAACCTACCAACAAAGGCCCAACAATATTTTTGGCCTGGGGTCTCAAGTTTTTCTCTAATGGAAGAATACTTTTGAAGAGTATTTCTATCTACTTTAAATATTTTACATGTGTTTGATAGTTGCCTTGTGGATTTGTCTACAATCGATTCCGACAGTACACGAAGGGCCGCATTAAAATCTTTTGTACAAGAAGTTTTTCCAATCAAATTAAATGCAGATTGTAGATTTCTAACAACATGATTGTTGGCCTCTGAACTTCTAACTACCTTTATGGCCAAAATTCTCCTAACATGAGGTAGACAATGTGATTCTAACAAAGAAAGAAACAATTGACATTTTGCAGCATTGCTTTTGGATTCAAAAAAATCTTTGATTATCTTGCTACAATGGAAATCAATAGTGCGTTTGGGAATCTTACCTTCAAATCCTGAAAATGAACTTTCATCCACATGAATACGTCTAGGAGTTCTTCGTCGTTCGGTTGATAGTCGAGGCAAGGGAGTTGGAAAGGAAGTATGAGTCTCATCAACGGTTTGTTGTGGCCCTTCGTTCACAAATTGGTCCTGCAAGGGAGTGTGTTCACCATGTGTGTGCTCTTCTTGGGGAGGTTTCCAATTAAGAGCTTGTTCAACATCCATCCCTTCATACTCGACATTAGGCAAGATTTGATTGACTTCAACCACTTCATCATTGCTTGTTGATGGATCTAAGGCACTAACATTTTGATTTCTACGGTTTTTCATGTACAACCTGGCATTTTCTCTTATCTCATGGGCCTTTTCAGGGGGCAGCTCGTTCCTTCTAGACTTTCTTTTATTATTATGTTTGTTGCCCATATTCAATGCATTTTTCAGAAAAACAAAAATATCACCCCTGCAAGAATGAACAACAAACAAGATATTAAAACTCGATGTGCATGATTATTAAAGCTTGATGTAGCAATTGATTATGTATAACAACATCTAGTGAGAATGTTTTAATATAATCTTAAAAGCTCATACTCACTTCATTTTCATGGTATGGATGAGGGAAAATAGCCCCAAAAGACTAAGATTTTTCAATTGTTTAGGTGTTTGTGTGAGTTGTTGTAGTGAAACCATGAGGAATTCAAAAAATGTTTGTCTACTAGATGAAGGAATCTGATTATGAAATGTTATTGGTGGTGATGCAAGTAATTTTTTTTTATTATCTTCATGAAAGGTTGAAAGCATTGCTTGGTGCATGTTGTAGTTTTTTTTTGGTGAGATGTTTTTATTGTCTATGTTGAAGATTAAGAAGACTAAAATAGATCTATCATACAATTCATAAGAAAAACCAAAATAGATGCCATTCAAACGAGTGAATGAAGACTAAAATACATTTAACAAGATAAAATTGTCACCATACCTCAAGGATTATGATTGCTCTTTGCTTCAAATGTAAAATGCTCCTTTGATGTGTCCACTATATGTAAGAAGAGTTCATGTGTGTCCAAGTAGCATGAGAATTCAATCCAAGGAGCCAAATAGAGTCCAACTGTTGTGTATTCACTCAAATGATCCAAATAGAGCCCAAGAGGTGTGTATTCAATCCAAATAGACAAATAGAGCCCCAAATGTTGTGTATTCTATCCAAATGGTCAAGGAAGCGCCAAATGGTGTATGAATTCAATATAAAATGGTGATGCTTGTTGGACTATGCGTGAAAAGAGCCAACAAAACACAATGAAGCAGGGAGAAAATGAGGGAGAAGAGCGCGGGTGTTTTTCTAAATTTCATCTTCAGCAGGACACGTGCACATTGCTAGCGCGTGTGCACCTCTACTGAACGTTGTATAGTTCGGTGGGTAACGTTCACTACATATATTACCCAACAAATCTAAATGTGTCGGTTTATTCCTAGATCCCCTCCCCCATAAAATCCTTTAGGCCCTATTCTAACCCATAATCCCTAAGTGCATTTAAGTGCTTCTAGGTGTTTAGGGGTGATGATGGAGATGTTGATGAGGAAGGGGGAGATGACAATGACGATGAGGAGGATGATGCAGATGATGATGATGGTGGTGAAGATGATGATGATGATGATGGTGGTGAATATGTCAAGATGATGATGATGATGGTGATGAGGACATGGTGATGATGATTATGAAGATGATTGTTGGTTTTTCAGAAACTTCAATCTGATCTAGGATCTTAACTGAGAGAATAACATGTATAGCATATCTATAGCGTATCAATCATGGACATAATAATGCAAGCACACAAGAGACACAGAGTTTCACCGGGGAAAACCAAGAAGGTGAAAAACCCCGCAACTTCCTCAGAGATAGATAGAACAATGATACAACCCAAGCATAAGAGATATACTCCTAGCATCAGCTTCTCCTCCTTCACTAGTGCGTCACTCTCCAATGCGTGTAAGAGTAAGAAAGTGAATGATGAAATAGAGTGCCTCTCGCACTCTATTTATACATGACCTGACTTGCCTAATAACCTTTACTAGGTCGGCCTCAACTTAACCACATAGCATAATGCTGACAGGGCGGACCCCCAATAGGGTGGTCTAATAACCCTTTAACCCACATGACTTATACAAGGCCGACCCCATCAAGGTGGTATAATAACCCATCAAGTATAAGTTATGACACTTACAATATAAATGACGACACTTCCGTATAGAGGAATAATAACATCTCTATAGGAATACAATATACATATATGTGAAATACATTCCGAAGTTACAATTACATCAACACTCCCTCTTAACTAGGAAGGTATTTCTCGACATAGGTGTTCTAGCACAAGTCTTCTTCTCTGGATCATCGTCATCGAATCGTTGTCATCGTCACCATTGCTGCTATCTCAATCAATATATGATCTACTCATCATAGGAAGTTCTACAGAGCCAGTCCTTTTTCATACTAGATATAGGCCTGCCACCTGCAGGTCTTCATCATCTACAAAGCCAGCCCTTTTTCATGTTGGATGTATCACAGAGCCAGCCCTTTTTCATGCTAGATGTGACCTAGAACAAATCTAGGATTTCCACCACAGAGCCAGTCCTTTTTCATACTGGATGGGACCTAGAACAAATCTAGGATTTCCACCACAGAGCCATTCCTTTTTCATACTGGATGGGACCTAGAACAAATCTAGGATTTTCGCCACAGAGCCAGTCCTTTTTCACACTGGATGGGACCTAGAACAAATCTAGGATTTCTGCCACAGAGCCAGTCCTTTTTCATACTGGATGGGACCTAGAACAAATCTAGGATTTCCGCCACAGAGCCAGTCATTTTTCATACTGGATGGGACCTAGAACAAATCTAGGATTTCCGCCACAGAGCCAGTCATTTTTCATACTGGATGGGACCTAGAACAAATCTAGGATTTCCACCACGGAGCCAGTCCTTTTTCATACTGGATGGGACCTAGAACAAATCTAGGATTTCCGCCATAAAGCCAGTCCTTTTTCATACTAGATGAGACCTAGAACAAATCTAGGATTTTCCACCACACAACCTCGAAAGAGCATCCCAGGACTTATTACGGGCACACAACCCAACCTATCGGATCTCCCAAGGCTACATTACATGTGGTCATGGAAAAACCTCAAAAGAGCATCCCAGGACTTATTGCGGGCACACAGCCCAACCTATCGGATCTCCCAAGACTACATTACATGCCAAAGGACAAAACCTCGAAAGAGCATCCCAACACTTATTACGGGAACACAACCCAACCTATAGGATCTCCCAGGGAAATATTACATGTCCTCCCAGAGCAATGCCTCGAAAGAGAATCCCAGGACTAATTACGGGCACACAACCCAACCTATCGGATCTCCTAGGTCAACTTATATGCTCATCTGCACAACCTGTCCACGGCCACAGAGCATCAACCTGATACTCATCATACATCATTCTGATGTACATCATCACATGATCATCATAGCATCATCATAATGCATATCATCTGGAGCCACATCCTGAAGCTCGTCATACATGATCATTTTGATCATACAATGTATCCACCTGATACATATCATCTGGAGCAACATCCTGAATCTCATCATCTATGATCATCCTGATCATACAATGTATCCACCTGATACATATCATCTAAAGCAACATCCTGAAGCTCATTATCTATGATCATCCTAATCATACAATGTATCCACTTGATACATATACAAATACATGATCCACCTGATCAGAACAAGTATCCAACATGATGCATATATAAATACATGATCCAGTTGATCATAACAAGCATCCAACATGATGCATATACATATACATGATCCAACTGATCATATCCAGCATCCAACATGATGCATATACATATACATGAACAAGCATCCAACATGATGTATATAGAACAGTAACTAGAGCATCGTCCTGATGCTCATCACACAGTGCTTACATCCACAGCCATGGGAAGGATCCTCCTCTCACCATGCTTGGAATGGCTCCTGCAAATGTGTCCATCACTTCTTCCTCGAAGTGTCGTCAATCTGGAGAACACCAAGCCTCTCTCTGAAGTATTCAAACTTCACTCTGGCTAATGGTTTCGTCAACACATCTACAACCTGCTCATCTGTTGCAACATACAAGAGCTTCATTGCTCCTCTCTGCACCATATCCCTGATGTAGTGATATTTGATCTCAATGTGCTTCGACCTGTCATGGAACACCGGGTTCTCAGACAACTTCTCACAACTTTGGTTGTCAAAAAATATACCAGTAGCATCCAACAGGAGATCAAATAACTCAGACAATAGCTTCTTAATCCATACTGCCTCACAACTAGCCGAACAAGTTGCAACATACTCTGCTTCAGCTGTACTCAGTGCTACACAGGACTGCTTCCTGCTAAACCAATAGATCACACCTAATCCCATACTGAAGCAGCACCCAGAAGTGCTCTTTCTATTTGCAGCATTGCCTTCCCAATCTGAATCAACATAACCTTGCAGGTTAAACTTTTGATTCGCATCATACTTGAGCCCATAATCAATTGTACCCTTTAGGTACCTCAGAACATGCTTTACAGCAACCAGGTGAACACCTCTGGGATCCATCAGGAACTGGCTCAATGTGTTCACCGCAAAGAAAATATCTGGTCTCATGTTCGTCAGGTACATCAAGGACCCAATCATCTGAAGATACATAGTGACATCAACCGGATCAGATGAAGCATCACACAGAAGCTTCAGGTTCGATGCCATAGGTGTGGCCATGGCCTTGCAGTCCATCATCCCGAACCTCTTCAAAATCTCTACTGCATACTTCCCTTGACAAGGAAGATTCCATCTACACTCTGCCACACCTCCATGCCTAGAAAATAGTGCATCATCCCCAAGTCCTAGGGGCTTTCTTCAAGCCATGCAAGTCTTTCTTCAACCTACACACATATGACTTCTTGTCATGTATCTCGAAACCAAGTGGTTGCTCCACATATACTTCCTCTTCGACTACACCATCCAATAAAGCTATCTTGACATCCATCTGGTGTATCTTCCATTTCATCATTGTAACCAGAGCGAGTAATGATTTGATGGAAGTGTATATGGCTACAAGAGCAAAAGTCTCTTCATAATCAGCCACGAGCTACAAACCTCGCTTTGTATTTTTCTATGCTACCATCTACAACATGCTTGATCTTGTAGATCCACTTGGAAGTCACCACAGACTTCCCTTCAGGTCTTGGGACCACATCCCAAACATCATTCTTCATGATCGACGGATCATGGCATTCTTCCATTACTTCATCCCGGATCCTGGGAACTTCAATATCTTCAATAGATAGATTTGTTGCTGGAACAAATGTTGTAGTCCTTCTTTTGGAGGTGATGGTATACGATATTTCCTACAAGACAAGTTAAATTGCATGATTAGAAACATCTCATAGTTTTCAGAACAAATTCTTAGACATAAAGAAATATGTCATACATTCATGCAATTCAATGCTTCAATACAACATTTATCCATATCCCGTAACTTTCTAGATGCCTTCCAATCTCTACCAGAACATTGTTACGAGTGTGCACACCTCCCAACATGTCAGCAAAGAGGTTTCATTCTATATAAGTAGCAATGGAATGTTGCACAGTGCCATAGGCCACTTACCCATCACATGCATAATACACAACCTTAGTCTAGGTACATAAGTATATACATTATTGAACAGTATTATTTAAACAATCAAATATACAATAAATGACAATTCAAATACTTATCTTTGTTTGTTTGTTGGGTGGACTCCCTCTCAATCTTTGTTTCCTTGCAAGAACTACTGGAGTGTGATCCCTCTTGATCTTTGCTTCTTGGATTACCTTTCCTTGAACTTATATCCATCCTCGATCACTATGCATACTTACTAGTATCATCATTGTGTTATCCTTGAGATCTCATACATAATCATATATTCATTAGTATAATCTCAATACTATCAAAACACAATAATCTTAAACATGTATAGCCATGATCATTTCAAGCACAAATAATAAGCATTAGTATTCAAGGTTTATATAGGACTCTTCTGGTTAGTCATATCATTAATCAAGGTAAGAGACATAATAAGCATAAACCCTTGATTACTAACTTCAATGAATAATCATTATCAATCATGCCATGTATACTTATATACGAGATTGTAGTGCTCTGGTTTTTACAGCAGAGCACTATGTAAAATTTCAGGTTAAATTTTCTACGTTTTAACTTTATCAGTTTGATGGAAGTAAATTTCTAAGAATTACTATGTGCCTAAATAATACTTAGTGTATTGTTTCGTAATTTAAATAAAACAAACATATCGTTAATTTCTTTTCAACAATCATATTCCAGCATAAGAATAGGTTTCACAACTTAGTAATTCAGTAAATAGCAAGTTATGCATGTTTTACAGTAAGATTTTAACATAATAATCAAATAACGTAAATGACAAGGAAATTACCTGATGCTGATGCTAACCGTAGGTTGTAGTAGGTTGTATAACCTCTTAGACAGCCAAACTGAAGTGTCCACCCTACCGACCAGCTATTATCTTGCTGGCCCTTGGAAATCAAAGGATTTCCAAGCCCCCGAGCCTACAATCTGATAATCCCGAGATCAGTCTTTCCTTCTGTTCTCAAAATCTTTCTGTTCTCCAAACTTCTGTTCTCCCAACTTCTGTCCTCAAAACTTCTTTTCTTCCCCCCAATCAAAAAAACCTCCCCTTTCTCCAAGCTCTCCCCCTCTATATAATTTCCCTTCCTCGAGAATATCTTGGGCTTACTCCACCGCCCCAAAATCCCCCTCTCGAGCCCCTCAACATTTACCCCTCTCACTAGTTCATTCATACACGGTTCTTTATAAAAATGTATAATTAATTACTCTCATGGAAAAATTAGTTGGTTTTGGATTGATGGTCGTAAATATTTATTACGGTGGGGATTATCACCCCAAGGTTATCCATTCGGAACAAGTTTCATTAAATACAAGTCTATCCGCCATCCTTGATATTTTATGTTATTAATGTAATTAATAAAATATTATATAATTAGTTGCCCCTTGTCAACTTGGACATGATGTGTCTTAATGATCCACCTTATCCGTCGAGACTACTTAGCTTGAGGTTTAAATTCCAAGATTAACATTGAATAATTAAATATCCATTTTCCATCACATCACGTTTATTCCAAAAATGATTATCTTATTATGTCTAACTTTTGAAATGGAATTAATCACACAATATTAATTTATAAATCAATATTTTAAATCTTACTTATATTGCATTTGTTACGATAGGGATATAAATGTTGCTGGAATATCATTTATTAATTAATAATAATAATTAAATCACCCTTTGACAATAATAAAAGGTGAATCAATCATAGTATTCTTAATTATTTGTTTATCACATGGGTACCCTATCATCAACATAGCATCCTTGTTCTTATAAACAAAGCACTTGTGAGGGCTTAAACAATTTTACTAATTAATTAGACACTAGCATTACCCTATTCACAACAGTTCTTCTATGACAATGTTAACTGACGATACTTGTCTTAGTTTATTATTACAATGTTTTCATATAATTACTAATTCACTTATTTACACATTGACAACCTAACCATTCATTACCTAAGTTGATTGATGTATCCTTAACTGAGTTATCTATGACATTTATACTACTATTCAAGCATGACAAGTATGTTATACACCAGTAATATTGTACACGTACAAGGTGTGCATGCATGGCCAGTGTATGCACATGTCAGACATGTACTATAAACAAACCCCATTCCGCCTATGCATACTTGCTAACTAACAATAGTATCTACCCCCATGCAGAAGAGCAAGCATAATCTATAGTATAATTACTTTAACATCCTCGGTTATTTAACAGTTAACCCTTTACGTTTTAACATCATTGTCTTTATGTTTACATTCGTTTAATCAATCAAGTACAGGAAGGGTGCCTACTTCCACTAACTCGGAATCAAGGAATACTAAACCCCCAACAGTGCTAACTAACACATCCTCCCATCATAACCTACGTCCAGCATCCTCCCTATCCTTCCTCTGCTAGTACAACAGTGGATGTCGGACTCACCGATCTGACCACATAGAACTTGAGAGCGATAGCGTCGGCTGAACAGCGGACCTATCCTCCCCTAGCAGGCATCCGACAATCGTCATCACAACAACATGGGGAGCGTGTCTCAGCACGTCCCTCCCACGACCTCGGGTCTCATGGAAACATAGGGTGGGAAACACATCCATCCCTCTCAACATACTGGGCCTACGCCCTTATCAACTCATACTTGTTGCTATCGGGATTATCAGTTTGTGTTATCGTATCCTCATTTTGGCTGCTAAGGTTTGCTGTATGAACATGTTTTTCCTTTCCAATGTATATCAGATCAAGTAACTGGCTATCCCATAGCCCTTGTGTCCTGTAGGTTAGTGTTTTGCAAAATACAATTTATAGACAGCATTTTCCATTGATCGCCAATTGATCCATGTTATCATTTCATTTCATGTAACCTTTTAGCTCATCATAGATACATATAACATTTCAATAATTCATATAAGAAGATGGTATCCACGTACCGAATCATATATTTCACATTTCATTAAGGAAAACATATAAACATATACTGCAATCGTAAAATAAGGAAATCATATGATAATCATGACATCATAACTGCATAACATAGTAACATCATAATCATGGTGAAATCATAAGACAGAGTAACATCATATAATGAGGTCCAATATAGTTTACTCAGTCGAGCTGAGTTCGACAAAATATATAAGAAATAAAGTATGGTGTGTCTAACTAATAAATATGCCGAATCAAAATATGGGCATTACATACACCCACCCTTCGGGAAACTTCGTCCCGAAGTTATGGTCAAAATAGTGATGGAAAATCTCGACGCATGGTCTCTGCGTCCTCCCAGGTAGCAGACCCGGGGCTATACTTGTCCCATTGGACCTTAACTTGGTCCACATGGCGACTACGGAGCTGTCGAACCCTACGATCAAGTATACGTAATGGTTCGACCCTGAAGGTTCCCTCGTCCGAGACCTGCAATTCCTTCCAATGAATTTTGTGAGTCTCATCAGCTATGTAATGTCGTAATACGGAAACATGAAATACATTATGAGTTTTATGCAAGTGGGGTGGCAGCGCGAGACGATAAGCAACTGGTCCGATTTTCTCAAGAATCTCAAATGGACCTATAAAGCGAGGTGACAACTTGGTACCCTTCCCAAACCGAATGGTACTTTTATTTGGTCTGATGCGAATAAATACACGATCCCCTACTCCATAAGTTCTATCTGATCTGTGTGCATCAGCGTAACTCTTTTGCCTATCCTGTGCTTCCTTCAGCCGCTGCCTAATCTGTATCACTTGCTCCTCCATTTCCTGAATCAATTCAGGCCCAATTAAAACTCGATCCTCTAACCTGTCCCAACTGAGTGGTGTCCTGCACGGCCTCCCATACAATGCCTAATATGGCGGCATACCAATGGAGCTGTGATGACTATTATTGTATGCAAACTCCACTAAAGGAAGATATTTCTCCCACTGTGTCTGTTGATCCATAACATACATCCTAAGCATGTCCTCCATCACTTGATTCACCCTCTCAGTCTGTCCATCTGTCTCGGGGTGATAAGCTGAGCTTAAGTTCAATTGTGTCCCTAATGCTGACTGCATGCTTGTCCAAAATCTGGAGGTGAACTTAGGGTCTCTGTCAGAGATTATCTTTTTAGGAACTCCATGAAGACGTACAATCTCATTTATGAATACCCTTGCCACATCTGTCACATCATAGGTGTCTCTGACTGGAATGAAGTGAGCACTTTTGGTCAGTTTGTCAACTACCACCAAAATAGCATTATGTCTCAGAGATGTGAGTGGTAATCCTACAACGAAGTCCATGGAAATGACTTCCCATTTAGTCATAGGAATATCATGCGGTTGTAGGAGACCGGCCGGGTGATGGTGATCTGCCTTCACTTGTTGACACTCAAGGCATTTCGAAACAAAATCCACTACATCCATCTTCATACCTGGCCAAAAGAAGAGTTGCTTCATGTCAGCATACATCTTCTTCACTCCTGGGTGCGCACAGTAATGCGATCTATGGGCCTCTCTAAGGATGGTTTCCCTGATATCACCTTCCTTAGGAACATACATCCTTCCCTGATACCGCAACAACCCATCTTCCTCAAGATGGTACCCATCATACTTCAATTCCTGTTTCTTTCCATTCTGAATAACTGAGGTTACTTTTAGATACCAACTATCGCCCAATAGTTGTCCTAGTACCCTTTCCCTCAAGTCAACCTTCAAGGGAATTAAGGAAAAAAGTCTCGGCCTTCGGCTTAGAGCGTCTGCCACCACATTCTCCTTTCCTTTGATGTAAGAGATACCAAAGTCATACTCACTCATGAACTCACTCCATCTCCTTTGCCTAGCATTCAAATCCCTTTGGGTAAATATGTACTGCAAGCTCTGATGGTCTGTTTTAAGGGTGAAGCTTCTACCAACTAGGTAGTGCCTCCATAATTTTAGTGCCAACATTACTGCTGCCAATTCTAGATCATGCGTGGCATACTGCTCCTCATGAGGTTTCAACTTTCGAGATGCATAAGCTATTACCCCACCTTCCTGCATCAACACCGCTCCTAATCCTTGCTTCGAGGCATCGGTGCATACCATGAAATCTTTATCCATGTCTGGTACCCGCAAGATTGGTGCACTTGTCAACAATCTTTTTAACTCTATAAAAGCGGCATCGCATTCATCGGTCCATTCATACCGGACTCCCTTGCGTTGCAAGGTGGTAATAGGTTTTGCAATTTTAGAAAATCCTTCCACAAACCTCCGGTAATAGCCTGCTAACCCCATGAAGCTGCGCACCTCATGAGCATTCCTTGGAATTGGCCAATCTTCAATGGCCTTTACCTTTTCCGGGTCTACAGAGATCCCTTTACCTGAGATGATGTGCCCCAAGTAGTGAATCTCTTTTTGGAAGAAGGAACACTTTGACAATTTACCATAAAGTCTATGTTCCCTTAAGCATGTCAAGACTAACCGCAAGTGTTCCTCGTGCTCCTTCTCATTCTTAGAATAGATAAGAATATCATCTAAGAAGACCTGAACAAAGCGGTCCAAGTATTTTCGGAAGACCCCATTCATGAGGCTCATGAATACAGCTGGAGCATTGGTCAAACCAAATGGTACCACTACAAACTCGTAATGCCCAAATCGAGTTCGAAAGGCAGTCTTAGGAATGTCGCCTTCCTTGATCCTCAACTGGTGATATCCTGATCGCAAATCAATCTTTGAGAAGACTGACGCACCTTTCATTTGATCAAAGAGGTCATCAATTCTTGGTATGGGATACCTGTTCTTCACGGTGGCCTTGTTCAAATCTCTGTAATCTATGCACAGTCGCAGAGATCCATCCTTCTTCTTAACGAAGATCACTGGTGCTCCCCATGGCGAGATACTAGGTCTAATCAGTCCCAAATCTAGCAATTCTTTTAACTGGATCTGTAACTCATGGAGCTCTGGAGTTGTCATTCTATACGGAGTCTTTGAGATAGGTTCTGCACCAGGTTTTAGTTCGATTGTGAAATCGAGCTCTCTTTCTGGAGGTAGTCCTGGTAATTCCTTTGGAAAGACATCCTTGAACTCAGGAAGTACTGGGTAAGAATTCAAGGAAGGTCCTTTACTATCACTCACGGCCTCCACTACGAACAACTGGCATCCTTGTCTTAGGCACCGCTTACCTTTCACCATAGAGATGAAACGGAGGGATACCTTCCTCTTCAAGCCTTGGATTTGAATTGTCCTTCCCTCGTCATCGAGGCACAACACCTTCTTTGCATAGCAGTCTATGAAAGCTCTATGGTCTTCTAACCAATCCATGCCAATAATGAGGTCATAAGTCCCCAAATTGGTGACATAAGCATCCAATTTAGTGGTGCAAACTCCTAAGTCAACCCCACAACCTCTCACTTTAAGACCTACTGGTTGCTTAGTTCCTGAAGCCATTTCAACCAGTTTGAAATCATCGTGCTCGTAGGCTGCCAACCCACATTTATCTAATGCAAATGGTGAAATAAAACTATCAGTTGCTCCTGGATCAAACAAAATTTTAAGTTTGACATTGTTTACATTACCAGTGGATTCTACTACGGTAGACTGATGTTCTGCCTGGTGGTTATGCACCGCTGCATGAATTCGATGACTGTTACCCGAACTATCCATGGGTGCCTTTCCTTCCCTGTGCCTGCTGCTTGACTGACCCTTGGGACAGTCTCGCTGGAAATGAGGACCTCCGCATCCCCAACAAGAGAGATTGGGAGGGGCTTGCCTGTTGCTCGAAGGAACCCTCTGAGATGAGTTCCTTCCCCTGGTTCCTCTAAAACCCCTTGCTCCTCTATAGGAACTTCCCTGTGTACGTCCCTGGCTTTGGTGGGTTGCGGACGATGCTTGCGAGATTGAGTTAACTGAAGTATTACCCCTCGGTGTGAACCGGTTACCATAAGGAGGAGGTCTAGATTGTCCTCCCCTGAAGTAAGGACGTGATGCCTTCCCTGAAACATACTTATTGGTTCCTGTCAACTTACTGCCCCCTTTTCCATCTGACATATCAGCTGCATAACGAGCATACTAAACTGCCATGGCAACTGAAGTTGGCTTCCACATCCGCACAGCAGCTCTAATCTTGTAGTTAAGTCCATACACAAAACGCTCAACTTGACAATCATCTGCATCCAGGTAAGGAACATATTTTACCAGTTCCATAAACCGAGATTCATACTCCTCCACCGTCTTGTCTCCCTGTACTAAGGCATGGAGTGCACCTGCCTGTTCTTCCTTGTAATAATTTGGCAAATACTTCATGTGGAACCTCTCCTCGAACAGTTCCCAAGAAGTTGTAAGAGGAGTAAGGTGTAACTGCTTCTCGAGGTCTGACCACCAATTCAAAGCATCACCTTTAAGCTGAAAGACGACCATCCTAGCCTTGGAACTAGATGTGTACTCATTCAATGCGAAGCATCTCTTCATGCCTTCTAGCCATGCCTCTGCATGCTTACCGGGTCGTCCTCCTGAAAACTCTGGAACTTTTATCTTTTGTAACTCCCTCGATATGTCCTGAAGCGGTTCCAGTCTTGGGCCATGTGCCCTTTCAGAGTTCTCTCGACTCACTTGAGTGGTTTCCACCTCGGCGGCCCTTTCCGACTGCCTGTTCATCGTGGTCATAATAGCTTCCAATGACCTCATTATGATCTGCATTTCTGGTGTTGAGGTTGGTGGTGGCGGTGTTGGCGGTGGCGGAGGTGGTGGTGACGGTGGTCGACCTTGACCCCGACCTCGACCTCTGCGTGTTGTTACCATGATAGTTCCTGATGCTGAAAAAATAAAATCATGTCCTTAGTTGTTCAATCAAATACATGCGGAACTAAAATGTAGGTATTCATACACTTATACTTATGCATAAGAAATAACTTGCATCATGAGATAACAGATTGTCAGGATTAGCGCAGTAAAATCTATAGTCGTTTTTATTAAACAATCTTGTCATAGTGTTCAGCTCGTCGTGCTGGTCTTAATGGTGTCTTGTTTTTGACTTTTCGGGTCTCTTTCATCCCTTCGACTAGGAGTTGAAATCTCGGCAAAATTTTTAATATTAAATTTTAATTCTTAACAAAACTTAGGTTATACACTATATAAATGTATACCAAATTTAATTAAATTAAATAAAATGATGCTAACACTATATAAATATATATACGAAATTAAATTTAAATAAAGCAACGCTAACACTATTAAAACGTATACAAAATTTAATTTAAAAAATAAAATGATACTAACACTATATAAATATATATACGAAATTAAATTTAAATAAAGCAACGCTAACACTATATAAACGTATACAAAATTTAATTAATTTTTAAATAAAATGATACTAACACTATATAAATATATATACGAAATTTGCCAAAACTTAGGTTATAAAACTAAAACTAAATTTAAATAAAATGAAAATAAAAATAAATAAGGAAAATTTACTCGACCGCTTAGCCCTTTTCACTCGACTCTCGGCTAAGCAAAAGGTATGGCCACGCGGCTCTTCGTGTCAGTTCACCGCCATGCAAGAAGCGAGTGTGCATGAAGGACACGCGGTCTCTCCAAGCAACCTACGGCCATGTGAAAGTGGGGAAACCCTAAATAGGGTCAATCCCCAAGACGCGGCCATTTCTGCCCCTCTTTTCCATAGCTGTTCCGCTCTGCAACCATCAGCGAGCGCGACTCCATGGCCGGGGATACAAGGTTTGGTGTATGTCGGCGAGATATGTGCCTGAAGGAGAGGGTGCGACTGGGGTTCCCAACTGTGTTCCCCGTTTTATGTTATTTCTTCTTCATTTAACCGTCCAGCCATACAGAGCTCAGGGCAGCATAAATCAGACTGTGTTTACCAGTAGGGCCTTGGTTCACTGGTGAGGTTGACGTAGTATTAAGCTGCCCAACAGTGTTTCACTCTCGTTGTGGCCTGCCCACTCGAATGGTACATTTATTAAAAGGATGAGGCCAGGTGCAAGTCTCTTGGGTAATTCTGGCAGAATCGATACCCTGGCAGATAAGCCTACCGAAGTCCATGTTATGTGGTGCAAGCCCCTATTGCCAGGTGTGTTTTCTACAACTCTCAACATCGGAGCGGTCATACAATAAAACCATGTTTCTCTACCATTCTAATCCATTTCAAAATTAGGGCGACGGACAATATTCACTTCAATAACCCTCAAAGCAAATGGAAATTGAACGACTTACCTATTGTGACAGATCTTCTGCAGTTCGAGGATTTAGGTTTACTTTCAAATGAGGGGGAATTTCCTGTAAGACGCTGCAATCTGAACCATAGACTGCCTTGAAGGCTTCAATTTCTTGCAGGGTCGAAGGTGAAGGAGGTCATGGCACCCGCGCCACCGCCCTTGGGATTCATACGCGTCCTGCCCACAACTGGAGGAACGCTTTGCAACTCCAACGCGGCTGCGAAGGGAGCACTGAAAGTCAGGCTCTTGAGGACGGCGGGGAGGGAAGAAAGCAGAAGGATGGAAGGGGAATATGAGGTACGCATCCATTTCAAAATCGGCCTCGCACCATGACTGATAATTCAACTGCATTTGCGACCGGTCCTGGTAAGACCTGGGCCCTCTGGAACACCTCTGTCATGAGATGTGTGGTACCTACAGTGTGTATATTTTCCCTGATATTGGGCAGCGTTTTAATGGTTGTGTCGTGTATTTTTCTTGATACTTTGCTGAGTTAAATGTGGTTTCGCCAGCGTTGGTCTTTGGGCAACATGGTTGTCATTTTTCAGGCTTCTAGGCTTTGTTATGAAAACTCCGTGTATGCGTTTAAGCTTGCTGGAAGCATGTACTTCTGCGCATTTTTGAGTCTATTCAGTCATTATCACAATTGGGAATAAGCCGCAAGGAATTCTCACTTCAAAGGATATGCTTACACGGATTGTTGCACAAAATCTTTTTCCCAGAATCAACCCTCGTTGAAAAGGTTTGGTTCGACATGTACCTCTGAAAATGCCTGTAACTGATGGAAAAGAAAATAGTCCGAGTCAAGCAGTAACTTTAGACAATTCTGGTGTTGTGTTTTAGTTTTACTGTCAACTTTTGCCCTCTTTACCCATGTTGCAAATTGGAACTTCAGTAGAATTTAACTTCTAGAAGTTTGAAATCAGACAAATTAATAAATTATAGAAATTTGAAATCGGACATCATATTTAAATGAAAAAAAGACGTAATAACTTAGTTCAATTGTTTTTTTTTTTATAAACAACTCAATATAGAAGGGAATGGAAAGAAGGCCATCACTCAACTGGTTGTAGCTTTGGTAATAAGAGTTATAGATACTCATTATATTTATAAGATAAAACAAAGATGATTTGACAAGAGTCCTTAACATCAAAGTTTTCTGTTGTCCTAATATTTCGAAAATTATTTGCCATTTCATTAAGATGGAATACATATTTATTTCCTCTCATTTGAATATATGGAGAGGAACCACTGCGTGCCTTTCTGCATATTCTGTCTGTGAAACAATTGGTGCCATAGTTTTTAGGGAAGAGGGCAATGCTTTAGTAGTTTCCATTGGTTTCTTAGAGCGGAAATAAGATCTTTGCTATAAATGAAATATAGGTGCATTCTTGGAATTGAAAACTAGCACAATTAAGTTTTTTGAATAGTGTAGATGAAAAAAAAACTTGCATTTTAGTTGGAAGAGACTTTAGAGTCCTCTCTAAATGGAGAGAATGCAATAACGAATGGAGAAGCTATCAAAGCTGACTGAATACCATCTGTTTTGCTCAAAATAGCTCAATATTTTGTCGGCAACAACTATTAATTTCTATATAAGCTCTTTTGTTTTTGTTGAAATTTCAATTTAATTTTCTTCTCTTATTTTTGTTCATGGATTCAACAGTAGTAGGAAATAGAACGGAAGGGGATAAATTGCTGGAAGCCCTAATTAATTTGCATTTGTTTAGTGGTAGATTAACTATATAAAGAATGAAAATATAAATATATATATATATTTTTAATGTAATTGTTGTTATCGTTGTGCAGGTACCTTGAAAGATGACTATGGCTGGAGGTCAAGTAGGTAAATTATCAAGTAAATTTTCTAGGTGAAGCATGAATAGACCTGTAGGTTCAAGAGTCTGAACACAGGCTCTGATACCATCTGTAGTGCTCTGGTTTTTACAGCAGAGCACTATGTAAAATTTCAGGTTAAATTTTCTACGTTTTAACTTTATCAGTTTATGGAAGTAAATTTCTAAGAATTACTATGTGCCTAAATAATACTTAGTGTACTGTTTCGTAATTTAAATAAAACAAACATATCGTTAATTTCTTTTCAACAATCATATTCCAGCATAAGAATAGGTTTCACAACTTAGTAATTCAGTAAATAGCAAGTTATGCATGTTTTACAGTAAGATTTTAACATAATAATCAAATAACGTAAATG
This sequence comes from Larix kaempferi, assembly GCA_027924585.1. NCBI lineage: Eukaryota > Viridiplantae > Streptophyta > Pinopsida > Pinales > Pinaceae > Larix > Larix kaempferi. The sequence goes on from BSBM01000903.1 coordinate 1,124,875, forward strand.
ACAAGGAAATTACCTGATGCTGATGCTAACCGTAGGTTGTAGTAGGTTGTATAACCTCTTAGACAGCCAAACTGAAGTGTCCACCCTACCGACCAGCTATTATCTTGCTGGCCCTTGGAAATCAAAGGATTTCCAAGCCCCCGAGCCCACAATCTGATAATCCCGAGAGCAGTCTTTCCTTCTATTCTCAAAATCTTTCTGTTCTCCAAACTTCTGTTCTCCCAACTTCTGTCCTCAAAACTTCTTTTCTTCCCCCCAATCAAAAAAACCTCCCCTTTCTCCAAGCTCTCCCCCTCTATATAATTTCCCTTCCTCGAGAATATCTTGGGCTTACTCCACCGCCCAAAAATCCCCCTCTCGAGCCCCTCAACATTTACCCCTCTCACTAGTTCATTCATACACGGTTCTTTATAAAAATGTATAATTAATTACTCTCATGGAAAAATTAGTTGGTTTTGGATTGACGGTCGTAAATATTTATTACGGTGGGGATTATCACCCCAAGGTTATCCATTCGGAACAAGTTTCATTAAATACAAGTCTATCCGCCATCCTTGATATTTTATGTTATTAATGTAATTAATAAAATATTATATAATTAGTTGCCCCTTGTCAACTTGGACATGATGTGTCTTAATGATCCACCTTATCCGTCGAGACTACTTAGCTTGAGGTTTAAATTCCAAGATTAACATTGAATAATTAAATATCCATTTTCCATCACATCACGTTTATTCCAAAAATGATTATCTTATTATGGCTAACTTTTGAAATGGAATTAATCACACAATATTAATTTATAAATCAATATTTTAAATCTTACTTATATTGCATTTGTTACGATAGGGATATAAATGTTGCTGGAATATCATTTATTAATTAATAATAATAATTAAATCACCCTTTGACAATAATAAAAGGTGAATCAATCATAGTATTCTTAATTATTTGTTTATCACATGGGTACCCTATCATCAACATAGCATCCTTGTTCTTATAAACAAAGCACTTGTGAGGGCTTAAACAATTTTACTAATTAATTAGACACTAGCATTACCCTATTCACAACAGTTCTTCTATGACAATGTTAACTGATGATACTTGTCTTAGTTTATTATTACAATGTTTTCATATAATTACTAATTCACTTATTTACACATTGACAACCTAACCATTCATTACCTAAGTTGATTGATGTATCCTTAACTGAGTTATCTATGACATTTATACTACTATTCAAGCATGACAAGTATGTTATACACCAGTAATATTGTACACGTACAAGGTGTGCATGCATGGCCAGTGTATGCACATGTCGGACATGTACTATAAACAAACCCCATTCCGCCTATGCATACTTGCTAACTAACAATAGTATCTACCCCCATGCAGAAGAGCAAGCATAATCTATAGTATAATTACTTTAACATCCTCGGTTATTTAACAGTTAACCCTTTACGTTTTAACATCATTGTCTTTATGTTTACATTCGTTTAATCAATCAAGTACAGGAAGGGTGCCTACTTCCACTAACTCGGAATCAAGGAATACTAAACCCCCAACAGTGCTAACTAACACATCCTCCCATCATAACCTACGTCCAGCATCCTCCCTATCCTTCCTCTGCTAGTACAACAGTGGATGTCGGACTCACCGATCTGACCACATAGAACTTGAGAGCGATAGCGTCGGCTGAACAGCGGACCTATCCTCCCCTAGCAGGCATCCGACAATCGTCATCACAACAACATGGGGAGCGTGTCTCAGCACGGCCCTCCCACGACCTCGGGTCTCATGGAAACATAGGGTGGGAAACACATCCATCCCTCTCAACATACTGGGCCTACGCCCTTATCAACTCATACTTGCTGCTATCGGGATTATCAGTTTGTGTTATCGTATCCTCATTTTGGCTACTAAGGTTTGCTGTATGAACATGTTTTTCCTTTCCAATGTATATCAGATCCAGTAACTGGCTATCCCATAGCCCTTGTGTCCTGTAGGTTAGTGTTTTGCAAAATACAATTTATAGACAGCATTTTCCATTGATCGCCAATTGATCCATGTTATCATTTCATTTCATGTAACCTTTTAGCTCATCATAGATACATATAACATTTCAATAATTCATATAAGAAGATGGTATCCACGTACCGAATCATATATTTCACATTTCATTAAGGAAAACATATAAACATATACTGCAATCGTAAAATAAGGAAATCATATGATAATCATGACATCATAACTGCATAACATAGTAACATCATAATCATGGTGAAATCATAAGACAGAGTAACATCATATAATGAGGTCCAATATAGTTTACTCAGTCGAGCTGAGTTCGACAAAATATATAAGAAATAAAGTATGGTGTGTCTAACTAATAAATATGCCGAATCAAAATATGGGCATTACAGAGATTCTAACACAAGGTAGGATTCTAACTTGATATAGGAAAAACATACCTGGATTAATATGTTAGCTAGTTATTTCTAACATACCCACATGATGTCTTCTTGTTCTCTTCAATGACTTGTGCTAGTAACCTGCATATCTCATAGGTTAACCATTATAGAACCAAGTTATACATACCTCGTAAGTATATCTTCTATGTGATCCATGA